>CAWUFW010004507.1:970000-1447500 GCA_963921515.1 Calotriton arnoldi | reverse complement strand
GTGAGGAACTATTGATAACTCCAACAGGGTTGTGAACCAGTGTTGACGAGCCCATGTGGGAGCAACCAGGATTAGTGTCAGGGACTGCTGTCTGAGCTTCCGAACCACTAATGGAATGAGTGGGAGAGGCAGAAAAGCGTAAGCAAATATCCCTGACCAATTCATCCATAGCGCAATGCCTTTGGACAATGGGTGTGGATACCTGGATACGAAGTTTGGGCATTTTGCGTTTAGGTGGGTGGCGAACAGATCTATCTCTGGGAAGCCCCACATTTGGAAGAATGGGAGAAGAATTTGAGGGTGGAGTTCCCATTCGTGGATCTGCTGTCGTTGACGACTGAGCAGATCAGCAATCTGGTTGTTTACTCCTGGAAGGTGCTCTGCAAGGAGATATATTTTTTTAGGTATGGCACATTTCCAGATGCTCTGGGCTAGCTGAGAGTGTGTCCTCCCCTGTTTTTGTATGTAGTACATTGCTGTCATGTTGACTGTGCGAATCAGGACAGCTTTGCCTACTAGATGAAGTTGACAGGCTTTCAATGCTAGAAAAATTGCTAGTAGTTCTAGATGGTTTATGTGGAGTTGTTTTTGTTGCAAAGTCCACATGCCCTGAATGGTATGTTTTTGAAGATGAGCTCCCCAACCAGTGAGCGATGCTTCTGCTGTTAGCACCATCTGTGGAACCGGGTCGATGAATGGCCGCCCCTTGGAAAGGTTTTGTATATTCCATCACTGCAGAGAGCGATGGGTGCGGCCATCCACCAACACTAGATCTGATAACTGACCTTGAGCCTGGTTCCACTGACGTGCCAAGCATTCCTGTAGGGGACGCATTTGAAGTCTTGCATAAGGAACGATTAAAATGCAAGATGCCATCATTCCTAGCAATTGCATGAACACTCGAGCTGGTAATGAGTGTTGTGGCTGAAACTGCGCTATTAGAGTTTGCATGTTGCGGATCCTGACTGGGTTGGGACATGCTAGAGCTTTCTGAGTGTTTATTGAGGCTCCCAGATACACTTGTATGTTGGATGGTTGGAGAGGAGACTTGGAGAGGTTTACAGTAAAACCCAGGATGTGAAGCAGTTGTACTGTTTTCCGAGTGTGTCGTAGGCAGCTCTGTTGCGAGCTGGCTTTTATTAGCCAGTCGTATAGGTAGGGAAAGACGTGAATGTGCTGTCGTCTTAGATGAGCCGCGACTACTGCCAGACACTTGGTGAAAACCCTGGGTGCTGTAGTTACCCCGAATGGGAGAACTTTGAATTGATAATGCTGTCCGTCCACCACAAACCTGAGGTATCTCCGGTGAGCCGGGTGAATGGGAATATGGAAATAGGCGCCCTTTGCAGTCCAAAGTGGACAAAAAGTCGCCTTGCTGGAAGAGTGGGAGCACTTGTTGGAGTGTGACCATGTGAAAGTGGTCCAACTGAATGTACAGATTTAGTTCTCTGAGGTCTAGTATAGGCCTGAGAGAGCCGTCCTTTTTGGGAATCAAAAAATACAGGGAGTATACCCCGGTCCCCTGGTATTGTAATGGGACTGGCTCTATAGCGTGTTTTTCCAAGAGAGAGAGAACCTTTAAGAGGGTGAGATGCTCTAGTGACATTGCATGTGATCTTGAAAGAATATTTGGGGGAGTGTCTGTAAGCTCCAGGCAGTAACCATACTGGATAATTTGTAGTACCCATTTGTCTGAGGTGATTGAATTCCAGACAGGCAGGAATTGAGAGAGTCGTCCCCCGACAGGAGTGGAATGATCGGGGGATAACGGAAGGAAGTCACTGTTTGTTTGCGGGGTAATTGCGGGTAGAGTTACCTCTGCCTCTTCCCTTACCATTGTTTCCTATAAAACCCCCTCTGAAATAACCTCTTTAAGAGGGGGATTGGTTGTTGCCCTTGAAAGAGAAGGATGGATTTTCAGTGGACACCGTCTTTGAACCACCCCTGTAAAAGGAGCGGCGAAAGGAACCCCCTATTGGCAGGTAACTGCAAAGCCCCCATGGACTTTGCGACCTCAGTGTCTTTCTTCATCTTTTCCAGCGAGGTATCAACCGCTGGGCCAAAAAGATGCTCCTTATCGAATGGCTGGTTAAGGATGGAGGGTTGTACCTCCGGCTTGAAGCCAGATATTCTCAGCCAAGCATGCCTGCGTAACAGTATACTGGTGTTGACTGCACGAGCTGCTGTGTCTGCTGCATCTAGGGCACACCTAATGGATGTATTGGTAATACGTTTACCTTCCTGAATAAGGTCATTAGCCTTAGATTTGTATTCATCAGGTAAATGTTGTATGAGTTTCTCTAACTCATCGTAATGAGCCCTATCATAACGAGCCAACAGAGCTTGAGCGTTGGCAATGCGCCAGTGATTTGCTGATTGTGAAGCTACTCTTTTTCCCGCGGCATCAATTAGCTTAGACTCCTTATCAGGAGGAGGGGCCTTGCCTGTGGTTTGTGAATTAGCTCTCTTGCAAGCGTTGGAGACTACAAGAGAGTCCAAGGGCAACTGGCCTCTAATGTAAACAGGGTCGGTAGGAGCGGGTTTATATTTTGTCCACCCTAGGTGTAGCACAAGTTACTAACTTGTGTAACGATATATCTGTAAGAGACAGTAGTTAGTGACAGATTCCTTACCTTAGAATATCCCCAGGCGTCAGGCTGGATCCGGAAAGTTTTTGCGTAGCAGTACCCTTGCGCGTCGGTAGGCGGCGTCGTGCGGCTCCGCGTCCGTCGTCGGCGTCGTGATCGCCGGGATGACGTCGCGGGCAGTACTTAGGCGCCGCCCTGCGCGCTGACGTCAGTTCTGTACACGACTTTCCGCGCCAGGAACGCAGAGCCATGCAAGAAGCTGACATAGGTGTCTGAAAAATACTAGGGCCCTGAAAGGGATGTCCTTAACCCTAGAAATCAGTTCGCAGAACGGGGAGGATGGGTGGGGCGGTGAGAATCTGTCACTAACTACTGTTTCTTACAGATATATCGTTACACAAGTTAGTAACTTGTGCATCTGAAAGAGACACGTTAGTGACAGATTCCTTACCTTAGAATAGATACCCCAGCAATACCAACCCCGGTGGTGGGTCTGCGAACAAAGATCAGACAAGGAAGTCCTGGAGGACAGAACGGCCAAAGAAGCCGTCCCTCCGGACCTGACTGTCAAGGCAGTAATGCTTTGTAAACGTGTGCAGCGAGGCCCACGTAGCTGCCTGACAGATAACCGGCAGCGGAACACCGCGGCCCAAGGCCGTGGTAGCAGCCGTTGCCCTGGTGGAATGGGCACGCAGCCCAACAGGAGGCTCCTTCTTAGCCAAAGAATAGCAGGTCTTGATGCACAAGGTAACCCAGCGGGAGATGGTCCTCTTGTGCACCGCCCGACCTTTTTGGCGCCCACGTAGCCAACAAAGAGCTGGTCATCCACCCGGAAGTGTTTTGTGCGGTCAATATAGAAGGAGAGCGCACGTTTTGGGTCCAGACGGTGGAGCCTCTCTTCCTCTCTGGAAGGATGCGGAGGCGGAAAGAAGGTGGGCAAAGTGATGGTCTGCCCAATGTGGAAAGCAGTAACCACTTTTGGCAAGAAGGACGGACGCGTCCGAAGAACAACCTTGTCTGGATGAACAGACAGAAAGGGAGGTTTGCAAGATAGAGCCTGGAGCTCACTCACCCGCCGAGCGGAGGTGATGGCCACCAGAAAGGCTGTCTTCAGAGTTAGAAGACGAAGAGGACAGTTATGTAGAGGCTCAAAGGGAGCGCACATTAAAAGGTAAGAACCAAGTTCAAGTCCCACTGAGGCATTACAAACGGAACAGGAGGGAAGAGGTGAGTAATGCCTTTTAAGAACCTGTTAACAACAGGGGACTTGAAAAGGGAGGGCTGATCAGGGAGCCTGAGGAAGGCCGAGATAGCACAAAGATAACCCTTGATGGTACCCAGGGCAGAACCCTGTTGGGCCAGAGAGAGAAGGAACAGAAGGACCTCAGAAAGAGGGGCAGAAAGGGGATTCACAGCCTTTGCTGTGCACCATGCCACATATTTGTTCCACCTGCAGGCGTATACCACCTTAGTGGAGGGACGCCTGGCTGCCAGAATCACATCACAAACTTCGGGAGGCAAGTCGAAAGGAATCAACTGCCGCTGCTCAATCTCCACGCAAGCAGGTGTAGACTGGACAGGTTCGGTTGGAGGACCGTCCCCTGCTGCTGCGACAGAAGATCCTCCCGAAGAGGCAGACGGATCGGGGGATCTACGCTCATACTGAGTAGCTCGGGATACCAAACTCTTCGAGCCCAGTCCGGAGCCACAAGAATGACTTGGGCCCGGTCGTGCCGAATCTTCTTCAACACTCTGGGTAGAAGTGGTATAGGCGGAAAGGCGTACAACAGACCGCAACTCCACTCGCGACGAAGCGTCGCCGAGCGAGTGCCGCCTTGGAAATTCCAACGCGCAGAACTGATGACATTGCGCGTTCTCTTCGGTGGCGAATAGATCTAACCAAGGCTCTCCCCACTGTAGAAAGAGTCCTTGCGCCACTTCCGAGTGAAGACGCCATTCGTGATCCATCAGGCACCTGCGGCTGAGTTCGTCCGCCCTGGCGTTCAGGGAACCTGCCAGGTGTTGAACCATCAGGAACATGCCCTGATGTTCCAGCCATGTCCAGAGGCGCAGAGCCTCCTGACAAAGGGTCCAAGACCCCACCCCGCCCTGTTTGTTGCAGTACCACATGGCGGTGTTGTTGTCTGTGAACACCTGCACTACCTTCCCCTTGACAGAGGGAAGGAATGCCTTGAGTGCAAGTCGGATCGCCCGGAGCTCCAGAAGGTTGATATGGAGCCGGGACTCCGCCGGAGACCAGAGGCCTCTGATCTCCGCCTCTCCCATGTGACCGCCCCATCCCAGAAGGGACGCGTCCGTCACAACTGTATGCTCTGGCTGGGGAAGGGAGAGGGATCTGCCCATGACCCATTGCCGGTTCGAGAGCCACCACTGCAACTGTTTTGCAGTCCCCTCCGAGATCTGGACGTGATCGGACAGGTTGCCCTGGTGCTGCGCCCACTGGAACTTCAGGTCCCACTGCAGAGCCCGCATATGCCATCTGGCATGATTGACCAGCAGGATGCAGGAGGCCATGAGGCCCAGCAGCCTCAGGGTCATCCGTACCGAAACCCAGGATAAAGGCTGAAAGATCGGAATCATAGCCTGAATATCCCGGACTCGCCGTTCGGGAGGATAGGCCCGAAACTGCGTCGTGTCCAGAACTGCTCCGATGAAAAGGAGCTGTGGAGAAGGAATCAGATGCGACTTCGGCACATTGATGGAGAACCCCAGCGAGTGCAGGAGTTCGGCCGTAGTCTGGAGGTGGGAGACGACTGCCTGGGACGAGCCCGCCGTCAGCAGCCAGTCGTCGAGGTAGGGGAAGACTGAAACCCCTGCCCGGCGCAGATGAGCTGCAACCACCGCCATCACTTTCGTGAACACCCGAGGGGCACTGGTAAGGCCAAAGGGGAGCACGGTGAACTGAAAATGCTCGGGGCCTACCGTGAACCGAAGGTAACGCCGGTGGGCCGGCAGGACGGGGATGTGGAAATATGCGTCCTGCAAGTCCAACGCTACCAACCAGTCTCCAGGGTCGAGGGCAGTCAAGACCTGAGCTAGGGTGAGCATCTTGAACTTCTCCTTCCGGAGGAAGCGATTGACGTTCCGGAGGTCCAAGATAGGACGCATGTCCTCCTTGTCCTTTTGGGCACCAGGAAGTAGTGGGAGTAGCAACCACGCCCTACTTCTGGGGTCGGAACATGCTCGATGGCCCTCTTGGCCAAGAGGGCCATGACTTCCTTCTGCAGAAGTACCAAGTGATCCCCTGACATGCGGTGGAATTGAGGTGGCATGGCTGGGGGGGCGGGGGGGGTGGTCTCGAAGGGGAGGGAGTAGCCCCTTCGGACAATGTCCAAGACCCACCTGTCCGAGGTGATGGTACGCCAGTGGGGAAGGTGATGGCGGACCCTGCCCCCTACTGGCGTGCTGTGCACCTGAAAGGAGGGACTAGGAGGGCTTGGAGGCCGCGGACGGGTTGGAGGTGGTGGCCTGACCCGCACGCTGGTTGCCCGATCGCCACGGCGGAATCCACGTCCTCGGCCACGCGAAGACGCCTGCTGCGCGGGCCGGTGGCTGGGCTGCTGACGTGAAGGGGCGCCCCTACCGTGGCCACGATAGGGGCGAAAAGCAGAAGTCAGCGGAGGGCGTGTAGCAGAAAGGCCCAGGGACTTGGCAGTAGCCCGTGAGTCCTTAAAGCGCTCCAACGCATGGTCTGCTTTGGACCCAAAAAGACCTACTCCATCAAAGGGCATGTCCATGAGAGTATTCTGGACATCCCCTGAAAAACCAGTGGTTCTCAGCCAGGCGTGGCGTCGCAGCGCCACCGTCGTTGCAATAGACCTGCCCAGCGAGTCGGCGGTATCAAGGCCACATCGTATTGTGTATTTGGCCGCATCCCTTCCTTCCGCAATGGCGCGGGAAAGCAGTGTCTGGACCTCCTCAGAACACTGGGGCAAAACAGTCGCCACCGACTCCCACAAGGAGTGGGTATATCGGCCCAAAAGACAAGCGGTGTTGATGGACCGCAAGCCAGCACTGGAGGAAGAAAAACCCTTCTTCCCAAATTGATCCAGGCGTTTGGATTCCCTATCCGGAGGGGCGGTAGGGAAGGCGGTTTGGGAAGCGGAGGCTTGGACAACCAAGCTCTCAGGAGGTGGGTGGACAGAGAGAAACAGGGGGTCGCCCGGAGCTGGGCGATGGCGTCGGGACACGTTCCTATCCACAGGAGCCCCTGTGTTGGGCTTGGACCAGGCGCCCAAAAGAACGTCAGTGAGGGCGTCGTTAAACGGCAGCACAGTCTCCGTAGAGGAGGCTGCCGGCTGAAGCACCTCTGTCAAGATATTAGTCTTGACCGCCACAGTAGGGAGTTGGAGACGTAAGGCCCCAGCATCCCTACGCAACACCGTTGCAAAATTGGCTCCCTCCTCCGTAGCCACGGGAGGAGACAGCATGGCAGTGTCAGGGGAAGTATCTAGACCACTGGCATCCCCTAGACCCTCTGTCCAGTCCTCATCGTACTGACACTGTTGTGTCAGAGGGTCATCAGACCCCTCCCAGTCCTCCTGGTCCTCCTCTGGTTCAAAATAAGGAGGAGGAGGGACATTTGGGACCCAAGGTCCCATCGGCGCCGGAACCGGCGTCGAGCGACGTCGGTCCGGGTCCATGTCCGGAGCCGGAAGGAACTGGGGGACGACGCCGCCCGGAGCCCCAGGCGTCGTCGAGAACGGCACCGGAGACATCGGCGCCGGCGGAGGTGTTGTTAGGTCGACCGGCGTCGATGGGGGTTGTGGAGCCGGGATCGAGGCCGGAGCCGGGATCGAGGCTGGAGGCACGGGCGACGCCGGAGCAACCCCATCAGGGCCTGCGGGCCCGAAGGCGCACCGGAGGGACCTTGAGGCCCGAAGAGGCGGGCCATGGCCGACAGGAATTCCTGTACTTGGGCCGGATCCGCCCCCGAACCCGGGAAGGACGGGTATTGCGGGGGAGACTCCACAGGCATGTCCGGGGCCGCGGGGACGGTGCCGGGAGGGGCCTCAGCCGAGTTGCGAGACCGGCGAGGCGAAGTCCTAGAGCGACGATGCTTTTTGGACTTTTTGTGTTTGGACTTACCGGACGAAGAAGACTTCGATGCCGACGACCAGTGTGGACTCCCCGATCGACCCCTGGACCTCTCACGCGACCGGGGCTTGCGCGGAGCCGAATGCCGGGCCTCGAGGAGCTTTCGAGACCGCTCTCGCAAAGCTTTCGGGTTGAGGGCCCGGCAGTCGGAACAAGACTCCGTGTCGTGGCCTCGGCCGAGGCAGAAGAGACACTCCCGATGCGGGTCTGTGATGGACATCATCCGAGCACAGGCGCCGCAACGTTTAAACCCGGGCATCCCTACGACACCTTGAAGTCGATTCGAAGAAAAACAGTGAAAAAATTCACCAAAAAGGTTAGTCAAAAAATGACTAGGGCACTGCTCTTCCCGGATCTGCGCTTGCTGGCGCGGAAAAAGAAGAACTGACGTCAGCGCGCAGGGGCGGCGCCTAAGTACTGCCCGCGACGTCATCCCGGCGATCACGACGCCGACGACGGACGCGGAGCCGCACGACGCCGCCTACCGACGCGCAAGGGTACTGCTACGCAAAAACTTTCCGGATCCAGCCTGACGCCTGGGGATATTCTAAGGTAAGGAATCTGTCACTAACGGGTCTCTTTCAGATATTATCCTTGCCCTTACAGGGTCTTTAAATACCTCATCTGTGTGTTTTAACATGCCTTTGAGCATTGGTAAGGTGTGAGTAGCTCTTTGAGAAGAGGTAAGTGTCTCAACAAGGAAATCCTCTTCTAAAGGCTCCCTATGGAGCTCTACCCCATGATATTGAGCGGCCCTGTTAAGAAGCTCAATGTACCCAATGTTGTCGTCAGTTGGGGAGGGTCTGGAGAGATACAAATCAGGGTTGTTGCATGTGATTGGGTCTGTCTGATAATCGTCCCAAGGGTCAGTGTCCTGTAACCTATCCTGATCCCCATCTTCTTTATCCTGTTGGTCAGGTGAAAGTGGTGGTGGTGGTGAATTTGCTGGTGAAATGAGCAAGTTGGGATCAGTGGAAGAAGGAAGTGGAATATAAGGGGGAGAAGGGTTAGTACCCACACTCTTCCTTTTGAGGGGAATGTGGCAGTCCTCTAATAGGTCAAACTTCCGCTTCTTTGGAAGAGTGGCATGAATATGTCCTGTTTTAGGGTTGATCATCAGTTTTTTCTGCTTCGGATCCAAAGGCGGCGCATCGGTCCGAGGCTCTTTAGAGGGAGAGTCTTTTCCTTTATGAGCCGGTTTCGGCGTCGAAGGTTTCGGCTCCGAGCCTTTGGGCGTCCAAGGTTTCGGCTCAGAGCCTTTCGGTGTCGAAGATTTGGATTTGTGCTTTGGCGCCGAAGGTGTTGGTTCGGCGCCAGAGTGGGGCCGGCTCGAGCCCGAGCCGGAAGGCTTCTCTTTCTGTTTCGGAGCCGGGCCCGAGGGCGGGGCGTTGTTAACTTTGTCGGTGCCGACCTTGGCCTGAGGGCAGAGGAGTGACCGGAGCCTTTGTTTTATGTTGAGGGGGCAAAGGGGTATCTTTACTCACGGTACACCGACCCGGAGTAATCTGCTCCTCTTCCTCCATGTCGGAGTCGGCTTCGGACACGGAGATATGTTGTTCTTCGGCTCCTTGAGGTTGAATATTCGTGTCGGAATCCTCGCCAAAGATGTCCGGTGCGGAGCCGCTCTGGTGTTGCATTTCGTGTCGTCGAGCCCGACGGTCACGAAGTGTCTTTTTCGATAGAAACGATTGGCACGCATCGCAGTAGTTTTCTTCGTGTTCCGGGGACAAGCAGAGGTTGCACACTTTGTGCAAGTTGGTGCGTGGAAACTTAGCACGACACCCGGGACAGAGATTGAAGGGAGTCCGTTCCATCGACTGCTAGCGTGGTCGGCGAGGGTAGGCCTGACGGCCTACCACGAGTTTCCCGATCGAAGGTTTTCCGAGGTGAGACGATGCGCGTCGAATGGAGAACCGCGATCGATAACAATACCATCGAGGGTAGTGGATTGTGCGTCGAGGGGGTCCGAAAACGCTATTGAACCGGAGCGCAGCAATACACACCCGAACCTGATGGCGGAAAAAACAATCTAAGGATGGAGTCGATGCCCATGTGCACTATCACCGAAAGGAGGAGTCACCTACCTCGTGACTGGAAAGACTTCTTCGAAGAAAAACAAAGTGCAAACATCCGGACCCAACACTAGATGGCGATCTATGCATAGCATGTGATCTACAGCTCACATGCCTCGAACATACATATTTTTATAACTACACTGTGTGGTTCTTTTTCACTTAACCTATACCATAAGATTAAGTACTGGTAAAACAAGCTGCTTTAAACTCCTTTTGGACTAAGCCTGGAGGCTGCTCTCCACAGCTACCACTTAGAGAGCTTTCAATGGTTGTCTAAGACCACTAAAATCACCATAAGGGTTGTCTGCATTAGTGCAGGGTGCTACACTTACATAAGTGAGCACCATATACTAAGCCAGCCTCTCACACCCACAATCATCAAAAGCTGGTTGATTCTGATCACAGCCAGATTTGAAAAATTCTGAAGCACTGGCGAGTGCGTCCTAGGCAAAGGCACTGTCTTATCAGAGTCAGAATGAACTGAGGCCAGGCACATGAGAACTGTGCCAGGACCTGACTTTGGCCAAGACCGATTCCGTTCAGAGTCAGACAGGCCAATGGTATCTGCGTCCAGCTCCTGCATCTTAGGGGCCAGTGTCGACGCGGCAAGAACAGGCATGGATTGTGGTGTCAGACGGAGGGTCGAGCTGAACCCGAAGCAGGCTCAGGAGGTATAAAGAGTGCCACGGGCTGACCCGCTGGTGTTAACCCATCTGAAGGACTCTACAGATCAGTCGGCCCGAAGGCACGCCAGAGAGCCAGTAAGGTGACGAAGATTCAAAGCATGGCCTCCTTAAACACCTCAATCTGTTGTAGCGTCACCAATGACCCCGCAAATTCAGGGTGCATCAGGATCAGCTGTGTAATCAGCTCCTCAGTGGGGGACAGGAAGAGAGACAGCGTGGTACCTTGACATCCTCACGACTTCTCAGAAGGAGATTGGGGCGAATCCCGCTTGAATTTCGTGCATTTATTTTTGGATTTGGGCTTACCTAAATACTTGGACCATGGCAAAGACTTGTCACAGGAACAGCTCTAAGAGAGGGAGAGGGTCTGCAACGCACAGTTCGAGCAGGAGGGGGCTTTATGCAACTTCCAGCAGTGTTTGGCGACATACATCTTGGCACTGTGTTCCCGGATTGTCCTCGTGCAAGGATGTTGCCCTGATGCACCCCAACTGGAGTTGTGGCATGAACCAAAACACCAGAAAGACACTTCGTGGTTGTCTATCACAGACATCCATCTGCCACAGTCCATACAAGGCTTAAACCCTGTAGTTTTAGAATGGGACATGCTCCCTTGCACACTGGAGAGACGTTTTGTCAACTGATGACAAAAAGTTGGGAGCTAGCTCTGGATCTGCGTATGAAGGGGCGGAAAGAAAAAACTGACGTCAGCGCACTTCGGTGGCACTTATATGCAGCTCCAGCCATCACTTCGGGGGTGAAAGTGGGTTGGCGCTGAGCCACACAACGTCAACTACGGACACGCAAGGGCTAGGCTGAAAAAACTTCCAGAATTTGGATATTCTAAGGGTGAGGAATCTGCGGCTAGAAGTATCCATCAGAAGTGTACATGTGATCAGATGAATGGCATCACTCCCAGGGGATACAGCCAATATTTAAAGTGGGCTGAAACACTGTCCCCATGCTGTGATGGATGGAGGCAGAGTGTAAGGGAGAGTACTAAGTTAATACGCTAGATGCCATGTAACACAAACCAAGTCTGTAGGATTTAAAACGATGCAATATGTATTTTATAATAAATACATCAGAACTACTGCATTTTTCATAACTTTTCTAAATAAAATGATTAGACCCATGGCATCTGACATTAAGTTGTATCCGGCCTATAGCCTTTATCATAGGCTTGTCACCATAACCACCTGAGGCCGTCTGCATTGAGCACAAGGTTTTCCACAAGGCAACTGTCAGGTACACAGTAATAAAAGTATAAATATGTACACAATATCAACTGTCAGAAGAAAATAAAAATCCCTTTTAAGAGGGCCCAATAAAAATAATCATACTGCACATCCCCAATCCCCACAGTTTGTTTGAGTTGTTCACCAATACCAAACCCTTGCCTGCTACTTTAACCCCTTCCGTGCTCGCGTCGGCCAACGGCCGTCGCGAGCACTACCTCCCCAGTGCTGCGAACGACCGTTGGCCGACGCAGCCCTGACCACTCCGTGGAACGCCCGCACCGCGGCGGAATTGCCGCCGCGGTAAACGGGTTAATCTATGAGATTTCATGTAACAAAATACCAGCCTACAGCCTGTAAAACCATATAATAATGCACCATTAAAGACCTATTGGATTTAATAAATGTTTTTTCATAATGAATAAGCCGTACTACTGTCTTTATCATAGCTTCTCATAATGAACAGATCAACCATGTTTCACAATGAACCAATCACTCCAATAGCCTTCATCATTGGCTTATCATCATAACTCACTCAGGATTACTGTATTGCACAACATCTTTCTCACAAGGCAGCCACCAAGAATACAGCTATAAAATATACATATGTACAAAATTACATTTGGCAAAACAATATGCAACCTTTCTCAAAATATAATAAGAATTGGCAAAGTGAAAATCTTCTACTCTCATGGTTTGGCCAAGGGGATGATGACCACCAAAATGTTTTATCAACTACAGTAATCTGTGAGATTTCATTTGCTATTTGCTTTCATAAATGCTTTTCACAACAAATAAGACGCCTGTCTTTACCCTTGTCGTAACTTTTCATGATGAACAGATCAGACCTATGGCACTGGACGTAATTTAAGATAATTTGTGGGCTTCCATATTATATTAATAACACTGTATAGAGCTGGACTACCCTACGGTTTCTTAGCACTGTGCTGCATAAGAACACAATAAATGATCAAAAAAAATCAAAGGCTAAAAAGGCACGGATTTATTTACTGGTTTAATTAGAAGTTAGTGTTTTCCTAAACGTGAGGGATTTCTGCACAGGTTTGTGAGGAATCCACATAACAAAATACCTCTCTGCAATCAATAATAAAAAAATAACAGCAATCCCCCTTTAAATGCTTGTTGTTCACATATGCATTTTATGATAAATACACCTGGCCCAATGCCTTTACCATAACTTTCATAATTAACATTTCATAACTGAAGCCTTCAGCATTAGCTCGCCACCGTAACCAAAAAAAAGTCCTGTGTACTGATCATAAGCTTTCACAAAAGACAAAAAGTGCAATCTAAGCACTCGTTTTCAGTCGAAGCACAAAACTACTGTCCAATTAAATGTTATACTAAAGGGTATTCACATATGGGTGGAGCTAAAGCCTCTCTTAGTTGTACTGCTGACAGCTTCTTTTCTGTTGATCACAAAGTTAGTGACAGCTGCATTGTCAAAGCAGACCCAAACAAAAAACAATATTTTGTAAGGCCCACACACGGTCCACTTGTCCCTAGCACTCACCAGTCTACTTACATGCACACCTCCACACGTCACAGGTATCCATACATGTCCCAGACATGGAAGCCAGAGATACCGACTATAGGGAATTGAAGGGACCATTCCAGGAAACTGAAGGGACCTTTTCTAGAGAACAACCTGTAGGGAGTCGCCCCAGAGGGGATAAAGTAAAAACGTTTGTGCTCACAACTATAAATATGCTGCGTCCACAGTCACTACGCAGTCTAGGTTAAGAAGGCAGCAGCCGCTCACAAAAGGAGAGTAGTCTTTAGGCGTCCCCAGACATTAGAGCTCTGATGCAGACTAGCATAGTAAAAGGGAAACCTCCAGTGGGTTCACGCATGGGAAAAAACACAAAGAGCCAGTCCAGAAAACAGATAAGTGCGGGGCGGCTCAGCTTTCGTCCCAACATTCATAAATCTAATTAATGAGGCTATTCCCTGAGAAGAGCCCCAGTAGCTTTAGCATTAGTATAATTAACTTGACTTACCTAGAAGGCACATGTTTGTGCAACTGCACGTTTATTAGACTATCCAATTTTCCTTAAAGGTAGTTTATAAAAGATCTCTCTCTACATCAAGCGGCTTTTCTGCAGCCGCACAGAGATTCAAGAAAGTCTGAGCTCAGTTTGTGAAGGAAATTAGAATGAGTCTCGAGTCTTCACTAGCACAGAGCATTGTATAAGGTTAATAATATGGTTCATAATCCAGTTTGATGTGAAGGCTGTATTAATGTGTTTAAAACCCTTTTACGATTGTATTCTGCTATTTATATATGGAAAATGAAGCCAGAAAGATTAATTTCTTTCATATTTAGAGTAAGTTGGCTTTTGTTTTATTAACAATATGGGGTCCTATGCACAGGCGGGGCATTCAGTGCTCATGTTATCGCTGCTCATACCTTGAAAGAAATAAAGTTAATTCATGTTTCCCAACTATATGGAATGCATTTTACTAACATTGCTAAGATGAAAGAACATGCCACTGTGATTCAAACATGTAACCTGCAAGTTCTCTGCAGTGGGTTTATTAACTTACTGAGCTGTCTCTCCAAGTGTGACCTCTTGACTGAATGAAGGAATGCTAGTTTATGCGTCAAATAGCTGAGCAATTAGCTGTGGTTGGAACGTGTGGGGTTCCATCATAAAGGAAGAGTGGAGACATTGTAATCATCTTTGTAATATGGATACACATTAGAAGGGGAATTTACCCTGTAGCAAGTCAGGTTTTCTATATCTAGGTAACAAACTAGAAAAGGTAGTGGTGGGGAAGAAGTTTGAGAAAAGTATTTTTAAGACTTACCCAGCATGCAGGTCTGACAAAGAAGCAAATATCAACCCAGATGGACCAATAACCAATAGCAATTACTTTTTTTAAATGGGTTTTACTTACTGAAATCAATTAGCATTTTCCCATATCCCTGGCGCATGTATTGGGGCATCGTAAGGATACAGGAGACGTTGTAATTGAGGAATGAGTTTTTCTCCTGCAAAGAAGTTGTATACAGAGTGAATTATTCCTGTACTATAATTTCATGATTGACAAAACCGAATAAGGAAAAAACAATAGATACACCAGCGAGAAATATATCAGTTTCACCATAAACCAAACAAATATTCAATCAACACATCCTCAGATTCAAAGAGAACATTTTGAGCCGGTGTCAACCCAGCAACTACACCACTAGACCGAACAAACTATTGTTGAACACAGCCACTTCCACAGAGGACCACATGCTAAATGTATCTGCAAGTCAACAACTTAACTAGGACTTCTTCACCAGAGTAGGCAGTTTTGAGCTAGTTTGCCTCGAATTTGATCCTTGTTTAACATGCCTGATGGTTGAAAAAGCAAGCAACGCAGACAATGCCATTTGCAAGTACAATTAAATGTACTTAACCAGGTTTGTTTAAGTTGCCAGCTATATAATAAACCTTGCATATCTTGCCTTTGAAAATTAATAATCCTAGAATACTTACAGAAGAAACACATGACTTTGGAGGTAACATTTTGTTAACATGTGTACTTCTGTGTTACATTGGATCTGTTGTAATACTAAGGCACTTATAATGCATTCCCCCCATTTAAAACTGGAATCCGGAACTTATTTTAACTACAACCAGTGTTCATCTCCTGAGAAACAAGCATTGGCATAGCCAATAGGTCTCGCATTTGGGACCTTATAAGTGTTTAGGCATGCAACAGTTGATATTGTTGCACCAACGATATTGTGCTGCATAACTAAATACTTATAAGGTCCCAAAATCGAGACCTATTAGCTATGCCAATGCTTGTTCATGTTTCCCTAAATGAAACGTCACAACATCCTAATTAGAAGAAATAATGTAAACTGCACTTCAGTGCTCTTTCTCAGAGAAAAATTGAATCGAAAGCCAACAGATCAAACAGGACCCTCGTCTGAAAAGGACACCAGGGTACAATTCCGTACTGTGAAACCACCAACCCAACTGTGCAAAAATTCAAAGTTTACTATGCTTAAAAGCGTACATAACTCTAGCATGACAAACCAAAGGGGTGATCTCATTTCCTGAGGCAAACTATAACGAGTGTGCCTCGAACAGCCCTCTCTTCACGGGACAAGGCAGCGTCAGCACAAGTGAAGCGCTGGACAGCAGAGACGGCAGCGTCAGAGGAGCGGGGGCGAGCGAGCGCGGCAGCGTGCTGAGCTGACCACACGCTCGTGCACCATGGCCTATTGCTTGCGGTTACCCGCACGGGCGCCATGTGTTTTCAATTATCGCGCCCGCGTCTGGGCACGATAATTGGAAACAGATGGCGACGCCGTGCGGGTAACCGCACGGAAAAGGCCATTGTGCACGAGCGTGTGGTCAGCTTTAAAACCACCTACATAAAGTCTCGCAGAGCAGCGCATGCGCGCTACTCTAGGCTCGACCTAAAAAGGTGTTAAATAAACAGGTAAGCATGTATTTAAAGGTTAATTGAAGTTAAAGAAAGGAAATAACTTGGGAGTCCTGCACCACCCAGCTTCAGAAACACCTTCATTAACAAAGACATCTTGCTGCAAAAGTGTAAAATTATAATGTGTGAACAAAATTCAAAAAGTCTATTTTATTAAATGTAGAACTGATTCACCTTAGTACATCAGATTATATTATTTCAGTGCATTCAGAAGTATATTTTTGATAGTGATAGTCTTCAAACATGAATTCAGAAACTTTCCTTCTTCCCTTCACCCTCTCAACAATGCCAATAGTGAACGAAGGGCCAAGTCAGTTTTTATGTGCAGTCTTTGGGTGGCTGGGGTTCCTATTATACATGAACATTACAGTTTATTAACTCAAACACAGGAGAAGTTTTTATACAACACACATCCTGAAGTCATGTATTTCGAGTTCCTCATAGGAAGAAACAGGAGGGAAAGTAAAATAAAACAATTGCCTAGGATCACACAGTTTGGTTAAGTGGAGAAGCCAGGATGAATCCCAAGTTTTTGGTTGCACATTGTGCAATTCAGACACTAGATGTACATGGTTTGCTTCTCATACACCCAACTTACTATCGGCCCCCACGGCCATCCCCGACCCTCCCCTGGCCAACCTGCAGGCATCGATGCAGCCCTTGGTCCCATCACAGAGCAAACTTTGTGGCCCCTGGGAAAATGTCTGTGAGTACCCATGCTTTAACATGAACAAAGATACTCCTGACTTGACAGTTCAGTTGACTGATTTAAGCTCTTTGTAGCACCAGTGTAAAGGTAAAAATGCAGCCTGGTTTACATGAGCCCTAATGCACAAGTTACTAACTTGTGTAACGATATATCTGTAAGAGACAGTAGTTAGTGACAGATTCCTTACCTTAGAATATCCCCAGGAGTCAGGCTGGATCCGGAAAGTTTTTGCGTAGCAGTACCCTTGCGCGTCGGTAGGTGGCGTCGTGCGGCTCCGCCTCTGGACCGCCGGGATGACGTCACGGGCAGTACTTAGACGCCGCCCCTGCGCGCTGACGTCAGTTCTGTACACGACTTCCCGCGCCAGGAACGCAGAGCCATGCAAGAAGCTGACATAGGTGTCTGAAAAAGTACTAGGGCCCTGAAAGGGATGTCCTTAACCCTAGAAATCAGTTCGCAGAACGGGGAGGATGGGTGGGGCGGTAAGGAATCTGTCACTAACTACTGTCTCTTACAGATATATCGTTACACAAGTTAGTAACTTGTGCATCTGAAAGAGACACGTTAGTGACAGATTCCTTACCTTAGAATAGATACCCCAGCAATACCAACCCCGGTGGTGGGTCTGCGAACAGATTCAGACAAGGAAGTCCCGGAGGACAGAACGGCCAAAGAAGCCGTCCCTCCGGACCTGACTGTCAAGGCAGTAATGTTTGGTAAACATGTGCAGCGAGGCCCACGTAGCTGCCTGACATATATCCTGTAACGGAACACCGCGGCCTAAAGCCGTGGTAGCAGCCGTAGCCCTGGTGGAATGGGCACGCAGCCCAACAGGAGGCTCCTTCTTAGCCAAAGAATAGCAGGCTTTGATACACAAGGTGACCCAGCGGGAAATGGTCCTTTTGTGTACCGCCCGGCCTTTTTTGGCGCCCACGTAACCAACAAAGAGCTGGTCATCCACCCGGAACTGTTGTGTGCGGTTGATGTAAAAGGAAAGCGCACGTTTTGGGTCCAGACGGTGGAGCCTCTCTTCCTCTCTGGAAGGATGCGGAGGCGGAAAGAAGGTAGGCAAAGTGATGGTCTGCCCAATGTGGAAGGCAGTAACCACCTTTGGCAAGAAGGACGGACGCGTCCTAAGAACAACCTGGTCTGGATGAACAGACAGAAAGGGAGGTTTGCATGAAAGAGGCTGGAGCTCACTCACCCGCCGAGCAGAGGTGATGGCCACCAGAAAGGCTGTCTTCAGAGTAAGAAGACGAAGAGGACAGTTATGTAGATGCTCAAAGGGAGCGCACATTAAGAAGGTAAGAACCAAGTTCAAGTCCCACTGAGGCATTACAAACGGAACAGGAGGAAAGAGGTGTGTAATGCCTTTAAGAAACCTGTTAACCACAGGGGACTTGAAAAGGGAGGGCTGATCAGGAAGCCTGAGGAAGGCCGATATCGCACAAAGATAGCCCTTGATGGTACCCAGGGCAGAACCCTGTTGGGCCAGAGAAAGAAGGAACAGAAGAACCTCAGAAAGAGGGGCAGAAAGGGGATTCACAGCCTTTGCTGTGCACCATGCCACAAACTTGTTCCACCTGCAGGCGTATACCACCTTAGTGGAGGGACGCCTGGCTGCCAGAATCACATCCCAAACTTCGGGAGGCAAGTCGAAAGGAATCAACTGCCGCCGCTCAATCTCCACGCAAGCAGGTGTAGACTGGACAGGTTCGGGTGGAGGACCGTCCCCTGCTGCTGCGACAGAAGATTCTCCCGAAGAGGCAGACGGATCGGGGGATCGACACTCATACTGAGTAGCTCGGGATACCAAACTCTTCGAGCCCAGTCCGGAGCCACAAGAATGACTTGGGCCCGGTCGCGCCGAATCTTCTTCAACACTCTGGGTAGAAGTGGTATAGGCGGAAAGGCGTACAACAGACCGCAACTCCACTCGCGACGAAAAGCGCCGCCGAGCGAGTGCCGCCTTGGAAATTCCAACGAGCAGAACTGCTGACATTGTGCGTTCTCTTCGGTGGCGAACAGATCTAACCAAGGCTCTCCCCACTGCTGAAAGAGACCTTGCGCCACCTCCGAGTGAAGACGCCATTCGTGATCCATCATGCACCTGCGGCTGAGTTCGTCCGCCCTGGCGTTCAGGGAACCTGCCAGGTGTTGAACCATCAGGAATATGCCCTGATGTTCCAGCCATGTCCAGAGGCGCAGAGCCTCCTGACATAGGGTCCACGACCCCACCCCGCCCTGTTTGTTGCAATACCACATGGCGGTGGTGTTGTCTGTGAACACCTGCACTACCGTCCCTTTGACAGAGGGAAGGAATGCCTTGAGTGCAAGTCGGATCGCCCGGAGCTCCAGAAGGTTGATATGGAGCCGGGACTCCGCCGGAGACCAGAGGCCTCTGATCTCCGCCTATCCCATGTGACCGCCCCATCCCAGAAGGGACGCGTCCGTCACAACTGTGTGCTCTGGCTGGGGAAGGGAGAGGGATCTGCCCATGACCCATTGCCGGTTCGAGAGCCACCACTGCAACTGTTTTGCAGTCCCCTCCGAGATCTGGACGTGATCGGACAGGTTGCCCTGGTGCTGCGCCCACTGGAACTTCAGGTCCCACTGCAGAGCCCGCATATGCCATCTGGCATGATCGACCAGCAGGATGCAGGAGGCCATGAGGCCCAGCAGCCTCAGGGTCATCCGTACCGAAACCCAGGATAGAGGCCGAAAGATCGGAATCATAGCCTGAATATCCCCGGACTCGCCGTTCGGGAGGATAGACCCGAAACTGCGTCGTGTCCAGAACTGCTCCGATGAAAAGGAGCTGTGTAGAAGGAATCAGGTGCGACTTCGGCACGTTGATGGAGAACCCCAGCGAGTGCAGGAGTTCGGCCGTAGTCTGGAGGTGGGAGACGACTGCCTGGGACGAGCCCGCCTTCAGCAGCCAGTCGTCGAGGTAGGGGAAGACTGGAACCCCTGCCCGGCGCAGATGAGCTGCGACCACCGCCATCACTTTCGTGAACACCCGAGGGGCGCTGGTAAGGCCGAAAGGGAGCACGGTGAACTGAAAATGCTCGAGGCCTACCGTGAACCGCAGGTAACGCCGGTGGGCTGGCAGGACGGGGATGTGGAAATATGCGTCCTGCAAGTCCAACGCTACCATCCAGTCTCCAGGGTCGAGGGCAGTCAAGACCTGAGCTAGGGTGAGCATCTTGAACTTCTCCTTCCGGAGGAAGCGATTGACGTTCCGGAGGTCCAAGATAGGACGCATGTCCTCCTTGTCCTTTTGGGCACCAGAAAGTAGTGGGAGTTGCAACCACGTCCTACTTCTGGGGTCGGAACGCGCTCGATGGCCCCCTTGGCCAAGAGGGCCGCAACTTCCTTCTGAAGAAGCACCAAGTGATCCCCTGACATGCTGTGGAATTGAGGTGGCATGGCTGGGGGATGGTCTCGAAGGGGAGGGAGTAGCCCCTTCGGACAATGTCCAAGACCCACTTGTCCGAGGTGATGGCACGCCAGTGGTGAAGGTGATGGCGGACCCTGCCCCCTACTGGCGTGCTGTGCACCTGAAAAGAAGGACTAGGAGGGCTTGGAGGCCGAGGACGGGGCGGGGTTGGTGGCCTGACCCGCACGCTGGTTGCCTGACCCGCCACGGCGGGAGCCACGTCCTCGGCCACGCGAAGACGTTTGCTGCGCGGGCCGGTGGCTGGGCAGCGGACATGACTGGGCGCCCCTTCCGTGGCCACGAAAGGGGCGAAAAGCAGACGGCTGTGGAGGGCGTACAGCAGAAAGGCCCAGGGACTTGGCCGTAGCCCGCGAGTCCTTAAAGCGCTCCAGCGCATGGTCTGCCTTGTTCCCAAAAAGATCGATCCCATCAAAGGGCATGTCCATAAGAGTGTTTTGGACATCACCCGAGAAACCAGTGGTTCTCAGCCAGG
The DNA here is from genome assembly GCA_963921515.1 of Calotriton arnoldi. NCBI lineage: Eukaryota > Metazoa > Chordata > Amphibia > Caudata > Salamandridae > Calotriton > Calotriton arnoldi. The sequence continues at coordinate 1,426,684 of CAWUFW010004507.1, read as the reverse complement.
CGTGACGGCGCAGCGCCACTGTCGTTGCAAGCGATCTGCCTAGCGAGTCGGCGGTATCAAGGCCACATCTGATGGTGTACTTTGCCGCATCTCTTCCCCCCGCAATGGTGCGGGAAAGCAGTGTCTGGACCTCCTCAGAACACTGGGGCAGAACTTGCGCCACCGAGTCCCACAAGGAGTGGGAATATCGGCCCAAGAGGCAAGTGGTGTTGACGGACCGCAAGCCAGTACTGGAGGAAGAAAAGACCTTCTTCCCAAATTCATCCAGGCGTTTGGATTCCCTATCCGGGGGAGCGGTAGGGAAGGCGCTTTGGGAAGCAGAGGCTTGGACCACCAAGCTCTCAGGGGTGGGGTGTTGGGAGAGGAACAGGGGGTCGCCCGGAGCAGGGCGATGGCGTCTGGCCACGTTCCTATCCACAGGAGCCCCTGTGGTGGGCTTGGACCAGGTGCCCAAAAGAACGTCTGAAAGCGTCTCGTTAAACGGCAGCAGTGGCTCCGAGGAGGTAGCCGCCGGCTGAAGCACTTCCGTCAGGATGTTAGTCCTGACAGCCACTGTAGGCAACTGGAGGTGTAAGGCCCCAGCTGCTCTACGCAACACCGTTGCAAAGTTTGCTCCCTCCTCCGTTGCCACGGAAGGAGGAGACAGCATGCCAGAGTCAGGCGAGGTGTCCAGACCACTGGCATCCCCAAGCTCCTCAGCCCAGTCCTGATCAAACTCACATTGCTGTGTGAGAGGGTCATCAGACCCCTCCCAGTCCTCTGCGTCCTCCAATTCTGGTTCAAAATAAGGAGGAGGGACATGTGGGACCCAAGGTCCCATCGGCGTTGGAGCCAGCGTCTAGCGATGCCGGTCCTGCGCCGCGTCCGGTTCGAAATAGGGAACGACGCCGCCCGGAGCCCGGGGCGTCGTCGGGTACGGCACCGGAGAGATTGGCGCCGGTGGAGGTGTCGTCAGGTCAACCGGCGTCGATCGGGGTTGTGGCAGCACCGGAGCCGGGGGTCGAGGCCGGGGCCGGGACCGAGGCTGGTGTGACAGGCGGCGCCGGGACCGGAGTCGCCGGAGAAACCCCATCAGGGCCCGCGGGGTCCAAAGGCGCACCGGGGGGACCTTGAGGCCCGAAGAGGTGGGCCATGGCCGACAGGAACTCCTGTATCTCGGCCGGAGTCACCGCCGAACCCGGGAAGGACGGGTAATGTGGGGGCGGCTCCACAGGTACTCCCGGAGCCGCGGGGACGGTGCCGACAGGACCCTCAGCCGAGTCGCGAGACCGGCGAGGGGAAGTCGTCGAGCGATGACGCTTCTTCGACTTCTTATGCTTCGACTTACCGGAGGAGTGCGAAGACTTGGACCCCGACGACCGATGAGGACTCCGCGACCGGCCCCTCGACCTCTCACGTGACCGGGGCTTGGCGTGGCGCGGAGCCGACTGCCGGACCTCAAGGAGCTTTCGAGACCGCTCTCGCAAAGCCTTCGGATGCAAGGCCCGGCAGTCGGAGCACGACTTGGTGTCGTGGTCGCGGCCGAGGCAGTAGAGAATCCTGATGCGGGTCTGTGATCGACACCATGCGACCACAGGCGTCGCATGGCTTGAAGCCGAGCATCCCTACCGACACCTTCGGAGTCGAGAGACTTCGAGAAAACAGTGAAAAATCACCAAAAAAACTTAGTCAAAAAATGACTAGGGCACTGCTCTTCCCGGATCTGCGCTTACTGGCGCGGAAAAAGAAAGAACGGACGTCAGCGTGCAGGGGCGGCGTCTAAGTACTGCCCGCGACGTCATCCCGGCGGTCCCGACGCCGACGACGGACGCGGAGACGCACGACCCCGCCTACCGACGCGCAAGGGTACTGCTACGCAAAAACTTTCCGGATCCAGCCTGACGCCTGGGGATATTCTAAGGTAAGGAATCTGTCACTAACGTGTCTCTTTCAGAAACCATGCCATGTATAGGCCACAATGAGGTCTTGCCACAAAAGGACAAAAAAAGAGTGCATCCTTCCCTTGCAGTCTCCTGCAACTCCTGCACTAATTAAATAGCAGTGAAGAGGAAACACTCCAAGCACCATGAATGACAGTATTTACAACCATCAATGGCTGCAATGTGGCTTAAGTGAAATGTGAATGACACAACCAGTGGCTCCGAGGGCCTGACCTACTGCCCTTCTGTCTGTAAAGGTAGTATAAAGTATGTGATCCGTGGGACAGCTTAAGCTGTCTCTAGCCAATCCTAAAAAGATATTTGAAAAAAAATGTGGAAGGTGTCAGAGGAGCGAGCAATGATGTCTGATAGAAGAAGACCAAGAGCAACCGTATTTCATGAGCAGCTGCCTTTGATGCCCAAAGTAGGAAACACATTTTTGTTAAGAAAATAAACGAAGTGTGTTCGGGCAATGTTTCTCACCCTCAGTGGAAGAATTGTGCAATACATTAGGTTGAAAGTGTTTTTTAATTAGGCAGATAAGACACTGACTGTGCAGATATATGAGAGTATTCCCGCATTTGATGGGAATGTTTTTTGAAGCTGACCAAAAATAGAGTATTTCCTTGTCATGAACACACGTGTCGAATTGAGATTACTTTAATAAAAAAGCAAGTAATGTTTTAGAAAAACATTAAAAGAAGGACAAATAAATGAGTAATTAGAATGTAGAAGTACATAGAAAACTAGATTTGTGATGTGATTTTGAAATATGAACAATTTATGGTTAAAGAGACAATTAGAGAAGGAAAAATATCACACAAATATGGTTCGTTTTCAGTTAAGTATATAACTGATAGATTGGAAGCTCATTATGGTCTGGGAGTGCGTGAAAATAGATTATATCAAATGTTTTTTATTGTTGTACGTTTGTGTGTTTTTTGTGGACAACGGCCTTAGCATGGGATAGGTTTTATTTAAGTCAAATTGGCTATAACCTTTTAAACATGAAGAAAGGTCAGAATAAAGGGCAAGTTGATCTGAAATGAGTGTAAAATGATAATAAATTGTACTCAGATCTTTTAAAAAGAAGCACGGAAAGAAGGTTATTTCGTAAAAACATAACGTCTTTATAAATAAGACATATTTTAGGATGAAATGTACTTTTTGCATGTTACTATAAAATAACCTCATTTGTGAACTAAAAAAGAACATCTTACATGAGGCAAAATGAACTTTTCTCTGTACCGTTATTCACTTGCAGATTCCATTTGTGACTAGAATAAAGCTCATATTTGTTTTGATTCTGCCAAGGTGAAATATCCCATTTCAAAGCAAAACTCCTAGGAACATTAGAAAACCCAAAAAAGGCAGAAAAAAACGACTGGAAAGGCTTTCTGCCAGGCCTGGGTTAGTGATTGATTTTTGAACTGCGCAATCGGAGCGCCGCTGTACTTCATCCAGAGGGCCCGGGACAGCCACGTTTTGGTGATGTTTTTCATTGTGTCTTTTAGCTCAAGACGAAAAATGTACACATATCGCAGGAATAAAAATGGTGCCTTTTGAGGTATATCTGTGTCTAACATAACATAAGTTTGGTTTCCTGAGCTCAGGCGGGTGCCGTGGGAGGGGACGAGGCTCTACGCAGAGACGGAGCAAGCTTTACGACATTGAAACATTGTGCATGACTAAAACGTACAGTTCAGCATGAACGTCAAGTTTTGTTCATTTTTTCCTTCGTTTGAGAAGAAGTGGTGATTTTGCTTTAGTCACTCATTACATATTTTCTCTGCTGTGATTTACCCTGTCGCTCTTCGTCATCATGGGCCTTACTCATAGGGGTAGATCTGTCCCTTTCAAATGCAACTAGAGGCGTGCGCGCGCACAGACATACACGATTGCTCATGCATGAAGACCTGACACTATACAAACAAGAAACGCGCTCTCTGGTGAGGGAGGGGGAGGAGGGGTGAGGGAAGGGGAGGAAAGGCAGATGGCGCCTCGCCAGCGATGCGAGGAATGCATGGCAGCTGTGCGCGTGCACGCCATCGTGAACGCAAGCTGGTCGCCAGCCGAAAGCCAGTGGGTTTGCACTTCCAAAACCCGCTTACTAAAACTCTCGGCCAGACCAGCGCAAGCGCTGGTGCAGGCCGAGACCTAAAAATAATCAACATATGGTGACTGGAAGGTAAAATGTGGAACGAAAAGATATTGCTTTGGTGAAACATTATAAAGTAGAAAAGTGTTCCATGTTAAGAAATGGCTTCCACACAAAGGCCTTTGGTGTTGTCTGGAATCTGTTATGTGCAAAGCAAAAGAAACAAAAAACAGAAACATAGCCAGCACGCTTTTCCCACAAGACTGATGAAATGCAGCTGGCATGACTTAACACATGGCTGAATAATTTCAGGATGCAAAATGTTACTTATCTGTAACTATTGGCTTGTAGTGTAGTAGTTTCACTGACTTTGCACACTTCTAGCTCTAGTGTTGGGTGCGGAGATTGCAATTTGTTTTTCTTCAAAGTAGACATTTCAGTTACGAGGTAACTTGTGATCCCACTTCCCAAAACACAAAGGGAGTATGATTCCACCTCAGGCAGTTCTTTCCTCCTAAAGGAGGAGTGAAAGAATTCTGGAGTGAAACTATGTGGAGTGAGGGGAAGTAGGACCGTATAGTTCTACAGGTGCACTGAGAAAGAGTTAAGAATAATATGAAACAGAATTTTGAACCTGGTGCAGGGTATATGTGAATCTAGAGCAGTACAAGGTACAAACCAATAGTTACTGATAAGCAGATTAAGCAGCTATTGGAAGTAAAAGGACTGTTTGCCCAAACTGGGATTTTTGTCGGGCACGAATGTCTACACAGGACTGCTGTTTGAAAGGGTGTGGTGTAGACAATGTAGGTGAAAATGAAGAGGACTGCAAGTGGTAAGCTGCCAAGGAAGGCTACTGTGGCTCCTTTTCGCAAATGGAATGTGGTCTATGCACAGGGTGGAGTTCACATTTAGTTTTGACATAAAAGAACTGGATAAACCTCACTATACATCATGCAAGCCAAGATTTTGATTTACCCAAGTGGGGTTTAGCAAATATAAAAAAAACTTTGTTTTCGTTCCCCAATAGATTTGGTACGATCAATGTAATACATCTATATGTGTAATGCTCCTTCTGCAACCAACTGAGGTTGTGGAAAGAAAACTGGTAGGGCAATGGTTTGACTAACATGGTAAGGGGTGAAGACCTTTGGCAGAGATCACGGATTTGGCTTCAAGATGACCTGATTCTTTTAAACCTGAATGAAAGCCTTTTCTATTGTTAAGGCTTGCTAATCATTATCTATGTAAGAAAATAACCAACCAAGAAAGCAACTTTTCGTAAGAGAAGTTGCATCTGAAAGGAATGTAACTACTAGAACAGGGGTGCCATGACTTATGTAGGCTCTACATGAAGAGTCCAAGAATGGACTGGGGCGTTTAGGTGGGATAGCTCTTTTAAGACCCTTTATGAACGCTTTCACCAGTGGAGTCTTAAATAGAAAACAATGTTGTCTATTCTGTGTGCAACCTGCCACTGCTGCCTAATTACGTCTAACAGACATCTGTGCTGGACCTGATATTTGTAACTGTAGCAAGCAATGTCTTGTACCGACCCCTGAAGAGAATGTTTGTGTCCAATGAGACAGTAGCATTTAAATATTTTCCATTTTGCAGCGTAAAAAGCTCTTGCAGTAGTGCTTCAAGCCTCCCGCAAAATGAGCATTCACTCATCATAAAGTTATAGATATTCGAACTCTAAGCTCTTGGTTGCCAAATCACAAGATTCATTGTCTTGAGAGTTGGGTATCATAGATGCCCATGATACTGAGTTAGGTCTCCTCTCAGAGGTAACTTCTTTTGTGGGTGAATGGACATGTCTATTAGCAGTTAGTACCATGGTTGTCTCGCCTATGTTGGCGCAATGATAATAAGCCTCATACACATTGGTCTGATTTTCCTCACTAAGTACAGAATCCGAGGTAGTTGAGGAAAAACATAAGGAAATATCCCTGACTAATGTATTCATAGAGCATTAGCAATGCGCTGAGGGTACTTGGGAGGCGCAGCTTGGGCATTTTGCATTTTCTGCAGAGGTGAACAGATCAACAGTGGTTGTCCTATTTCTGAAAGTACAGCTGAAGTAGTTGGGGATTTATCTCCCACTGCTGATTTTTTGATGAATCCTGCTTAGCATGTCTGCAAAGTCTTTGTCCCACCCTGGCAGATGCTCCACTAGAAGCAAAACTTGATGAATGGCCCACAGCTACATCGCTTATGCCAGTATTGACAACAGGAGCGAATGAGTGCCCGTTGCTTTTGAATCTATTACATTTCAGTCATATTGCCTGTTTGTACGAGGACTGTCTTGCTGCAAATTAGCATAACAAACGTTAGATCTAAGAAGCTGAAGTGCAATTTCTGGTGCTGCTGTGTCCAGATAGCCTGAATCAACAGGTTGACTGGATGCCTCCTGCCCCAACCCCATGAGGGAAGCATCTGAGGTAATGGTCACCTGCAGCTGAGGGTTAACAAATGACCCGCCCAGAAACAAGTTCTTGTTGTTCCACAATCTCAGATTGAAGATGAGAATTTGGAAAGCACACAATTACTCTTAAAGGTATCTTGGCCTTGACCTTAACAGAGGACTGGGTGAAAGACTAGCTGAGAAAAAAAGATGACGGAAATAAAAGTCTTGGGGAATTTGCAGGAGAGAATATGGTTGAGATGTGTGCAAAGACTGAGGGAGGGAGCTCCAGTGTTTAGGTCCAAGGTAGTAAAAAAACACGTCCATGTCTGGAGCAGCATATCCTGGTGACTGTGAAGATATTAGGATGCAACTTGAAGGGTACTAGTTGAAACGTAAGTAAAAATCCTACCTCGGAGATCATGAGGAGTGTAACTATAGACTGCACAGTGACTACACCCTGAGTGGCAGCCTCATGTACCTCCCTTCCATCCCCCACCCAGGTACCATGCACTAACTTTGGCAGCACCATTGCAGACTAAGTTGTTCCCCTGATCCTTGACTCTAGTGCATACATCCTCTTCGGTGACATCAACTACCACGAGGAGGACCTCCCCGATCCCAACACGACCAACCTCCTTGAGGATATGTCCAACCTTGGACTCGTCCAGCAAGTGGAAGGCCCCTCAACGGCTGCCTGACACATACTGGTCCCAATCCTCACAAGCTTCAACAATATTACATAAACAAGTGCAAACCGATCACCTAGTCTGACAGCACCCTCTCCAACTTCAGCATACTTATCCTACACTATCACGGTAAAACCATTGCCCAGTATTCACAATGGGACTGGCACAAGATCTCAAAAGCACATGGTCTTCTGAACTCCTACACCTCCAGCCTCAACACTACAACAACCTCCATGAATACAACTTCAATGAATGATCACAGCCTACGTAGACACCCTGGCTCCTCTGAAACCCACAAGAACCAGACTGCAAGCAAGCTGGTAGACAGAAGAGCTCAGGCAACTTTGAAGCAGATGGAAACAAAGTTAGGACGATACCGACAAGAGCACCTACAAATCTTCCCTCAGAAGCTACGATCAACAAATCGGAGCCACCAACAGCTCTGTGCTCATGATTGCATACAAAGCAACCGAGCCAAAGAAATCTTTCCCGTAGTTAACAACTTCACCTCTCCGGCAGCAAGCTCCACCAGTGTAACTCCCACTCAGGACCTCTGCACCCAGCTGTCCCTATCCTTCAGCCACTAGATCACCAGCATGTATGACAACTTTGGGCCCCCACCGGATTCAACCTTCACAACCCTGCAGTCTATCGCAACCAACACCCAAAAGACAACCCTGACCACCTGGCCCACCATCACCACTCAAGAAATAGTACTAACCATGCAGTCCATACACGCCGTAGCACCCTTGGATCCGTGACCTCACCACTCCTTCAAATTATCGGACCCCCATTAGCACAGCCCTCACCCAGATCCTGAATGACTCAATCATCACAGCCACCTACTCAGATGCCTGGAAACATGCCACAGTGCTGCTACTCCTCAAGAAACCCTCAGCAGAGCCAAAAACGCTACCCAACTACCGGCCTATTACCCTACTACCTGGCAACGGTCATGGAAAAGATTTTTAACATCTGGCCGCCCACCTCAATGAAAGCCACCTCCTTGAAATCACTCAATACGAATTCAGGCCCCAACCACGGTAAAGAGGCTGCCTTCATCGCAGCTACGGACGACATCTGGATGATCACAGCCAGAGGTGACTCCACAGCCCTCAACCTACTCCCTCATTCTTTAGCCTTCAACACCATCGCCCACCCCATCCTTATCTAATGACTGCACTATTCCGGCATCCAAAGACCCGAACTTCACTGAATTTACTCCTTCCTGACAGGCCACATCTACTCGGTCAAGCTGGCCACCTTCATCTCAGACCCTAACAGCCTCATCTGAGGAGTTCCACGAGGATCCTCACTCAGCTCCACCCTGTTCAACACCTAAATGACCCCCACTCACCAGAATCATCTGCATCCACTGAATCAACATCATATCCTACGCTAACACTTCGCTAACACGATCTCTCTCTGACAAGACATCAAACACCTGAACCAATTTCTACACCTGCATGACCGAAGTTGCCAGATGAATGAAAACCAACTGCCTCGTGCTCAACACAGACAAGACGGAAGTAATACTCTTGGGCAAAGACACCTCGCTCTGGGACTCCACCTGGTGGCCTGCTGAACTCTGGCCCACACCCCACCAGGCAATCTACCCGAAGAACCTCGGAATATTCATCGACAACTAACTCACCATGACCGGCCAAGTGAATGCAATCTCAGTCTCCTGCTTCCGCCCACTCATGATGCTCAACAAGATCTTCAATTGGCTCGCCACAAACCCTTGCAGAACTGTCACCAAGCCCACATCCCCAGCAAGCTGAACTATGGCATCGCTCTCTACAAAAGAATCAACGCTCAACTGATCAGAAGACTCCAGACCACACAAACGCAGTGAAGAGGCTCACCCTCAACCTCCCACTCCACACTTGTATCACTTCACACCTCAAAGAGCTCCACTGGCTCCCAATTCAAAAACTAGTGCTCTTCAAACTCTTCACACACATACAAAGCCTTACACATCATTGGCCCCACATACCTCAATAATAAATCGTGTTACTTACCTGAAGAACAAGTTACTTACCTTCGGTAACAATATATCTGTAAAACATTAGCAGTGATGGATTCCTTACCTTAGAATATCCCCAGGCGTCAGACTGGATCCGGAAAGTTTTCGTCAGCAGTACCCCTGCGCGTTGGTAGGTGGCGTCGTGCGGCTCCGCGTCCGTCGTTGGCGTCGTGGTCGCCGAGATGACGTTGCGGGCGCTACTTAGACGCCGCCCACGCGCGCTGACACCAGTTCTGTACACGACTTTCCGCGCCAGGAACGCAGAGCCATGCAAGATACTGACCACTGGTGCATTGAAACTACGGCCCTGAAAGGGATCACCTTAACCCTAGAAATCAGTTTGCAGAACGGGGAGGATGGGTGGGGCGGTAAGGAATCTATCACTACTAATGTTTCTTACAGATATATCGTTACCGAAGGTAAGTAACTTGTTCATCTGAAAGAAACACAGAGTGATAGATTCGTTACCGTAGAATAGATACCCCAGCAATACCAACCCCGGTGGTGGGTCTGCGAACCAAGATCACACCAGAAAGTCACGGAGAACAGAACGGCAAAAGAAGCCGTCTCTCCGGACTTGGCTGTCCAGGCAATAATGCTTAGTAAACGTGTGCAGCGAGGCCCACGTGGCTGCCTGACAGATGTCTTGCAGGGGACACCACGTCCCAATGCAGTAGTGGCCGCAGTAGCTCTGGTGGAATGAGCACGCAGCCCCACCGGAGATTCTTTTTTAGCCAAAGAGTAACAGGCTTTGATACACAAGACAACCCAGCGGGAGATAGTTCTCTTGTGTACCGCCCGACCTTTCTTGGTGCCAACATAGCCAACAAAGAGCTGGTCATCCACCCGGAACTGCTGTGTGCGGTTGAGATAAAATGAGAGCGCACGTTTTGGGTCCAGACGGTGGAGCCTCTCTTCCTCTCTGGAAGAATGCGGAGGCGGAAAGAAGGTGGGTAAGGTAATAGTCTGCCCAATGTGAAAGGCCGTAACCACTTTTGGCAAAAAGGAAGGACGGGGCCTGAGCACAACCTTGTCCGGATGGACTGATAGGAAAGGAGGCTTACAAGAAAGAGCCTGGAGCGCACTCACTCGCCTAGCGGAGGTGATGGCCACCAGGAAGGCAGTCTTCATGGTCAAGAGACGAAGAGGACAGTTTTGAAGGGGCTCAAAGGGAGCACACATCAAGTATGTAAGAACCAAATTCAAGTCCCACTGAGGCATCACGAAAGAAATAGGAGGAAAAAGGTGTGTCATGCCTTTGAGAAATCTATTTACAACAGGGGACTTGAAAAGAGAGGGCTGATCAGGGAGCCTGAGAAAGGCCGAAATAGCAGAAAGGTAGCCCTTGATAGTGCCCAGAGCAGAGCCCTGCTGGGCCAAAGAAAGAAGGAGCAGTAGTACTTCAGAAAGAGGGGCAGAAAGGGGATCCACAGCCTTTGCTGTGCACCATGCCACAAACTTGTTCCACCTGCAGGCGCATACCACTTTAGTAGAGGGACGCCTGGCTGCCAGAATGACATCACAAACTTCAGGAGGCAAGTCGAAAGGAATCAACTGCCGCCGCTCAATCTCCACGCAAAGAGGTGGAGGCTGGACAGGTTCGGGTGGAGGACCGTCCCCGGCTGCTGCGACAGAAGATCCTCCCGAAGAGGCAGTCTGATCGGAGGATCGATGGCCATGTTGAGCAGCTCGGGATACCATACTCTTCGAGCCCAGTCCGGGGCCACAAGGATGACTTGTGCCCGGTCGCGCCTAATTTTCTTCAGCACTCTGGGCAGAAGTGGTATAGGCGGAAAGGCGTACAACAGACCGCAACTCCACTCGCGACGAAAAGCGTCGCCGAGCAAGTGCCGCCTTGGAAATTTCAACGAGCAGAACTGATGACATTGCGCATTCTCTTCGGTGGCGAATAGATCTAACCAAGGCTCTCCTCACTGCTCAAAGAGACCTTGCACCACCTCCGAGTGAAGACGCCATTCGTGATCGAGCATGCACCTGCGGCTGAGTTCGTCCGCCCTGGCGTTCAGAGAACCTGCCAGGTGTTGAACCACCAGGGACATGCCCTGATGTTCCAGCCATGTCCAGAGACGCAGAGCCTCCTGACAGAGGGTCCACGACCCCACCCGCCTTGCTTGTTGCAGTACCACATGGCGGTGGTGTTGTCTGTGAACACCTGCACTACTCTCCCCTTGACAGAGGGAAGGAATGCCTTCAGTGCAAGCCGTATCGGCCGAAGCTCCAGAAGGTTGATATGGAGCTTGGACTCCGCCGGAGACCAGAGGCCTCTGATCTCCGCCTCTCCCATGTGGTCGCCCCATCCCAGGAGGGACGCATCCGTCACCACTGTAAACTCCGGTTGGGGAAGGGAGCGGGATCTGCCGACGACCCAAAGCCGGTTCGAGAGCCACCACTGCAACGGTCGTGCAGTGCCCTCCGAGATCTGGACGTGATCGGACAGGTTCCCCTGATGCTGCGCCCACTGGAACTTCAGGTCCCACTGCAGAGCCCGCATATACCATCTAGCATGATCGATCAGCAGGATGCAGGAGGCCATGAGGCCCAGCATCCTCAGAGTCACTCTGACCGAAACCCGGGACAAGGGTTGAAAGATGGGAATCAGAGCCCGAATAAACCGGACTCGCTGTTCGGGAGGATAGACCCATACTGCGCCGTGTCCAGAATCGTTCCGATAAAGAGGAGCTTCTGAAAGGGAATCAGGTGCGATTTCGGCACGTTGATGGAGAACCCCAGCAAGTGCAGGAGGTCGGCCGTAGTCTGGAGGTGGGAGACGACTGCCTGGGGCGAGCCCGCCTTCAACAACCAGTCGTCGAGATAGGGGAAGACTGAAACCCATGATCTGCGCAGATGAGCTGCGACCACCGCCATCACCTTCGTGAACACCCGAGGGGCGCTGGTAAGGCCAAAAGGGAGCACGGTGAACTGAAAGTGCTCGTGGCCTACCGTGAACCGCAGGTAACGCCGGTGGGCTTACAGGACTGGGATGTGGAAATAGGCATCCTGCAAGTCTAGCGCTACCATCCAGTCTTGTGCATCGAGAGCAGACAAGACCTGAGCCAGAGTGAGCATCTTGAACTTCTCTTTGCGGAAGAAGAGATTGACGTTCCGGAGGTCTAAGATAGGACGCAGGCCCTTGTCCTTCTTGGGTACCAGAAAGTAGTGGGAATAGCAACCACGACCTACTTCTGGCGTCGGAACGCGCTCGATGGCCCCCTTGGCCAAGAGGGCCGCAACTTCCTGCTGAAGAAGCACCAAGTGATCCCCCGACATGCGGTGGTACCGAGGTGGCATGGCATGCGCCAGTGGGGGAGGTGATGGTGAAGCCTGCCGCCCACTGGCGTTTGATGGGCCTGAAAGTTCGGACTAGGAAGGTTTGGAAGCAGTGGTGGCCGGGGTGGTGGTGGACTGACCCGCCCGCTGGCCCCTTGGTCCGCCACGGCGGAACCCGCGTCCGCGCTGGGATGCTTGCTGCGCAGGCCTGTGGCTCTGTTGCGAACGCTGCGGGGCGCCCCTTCCGGTGCCACGAAAGGAGCAAAAAGCAGAATGCGGAGGAGGGCGGACTGCAGAGAGTCCCAAGGACTTGGCCGTAGCCCGTGAGTCCTTAAACCGCTCCAACGCGCTGTCTGCTTTGTCGCCGAAGAGGCGACGGCCATCAAAGGGCATGTCCATAAGTGTGTTTTGGACATCCCCGGAAAATCCAGTGGTCCTCAACCAGCCGTGGCGGCGAACCGCCACAATCGTTGCAATCCATCTGCCCAGTGAGTCGGCGGTGTCTAGGCCACAACAAATCATGAACTTAGCTGCGTCTCTCCCCTCTGCAACAGCCTGGGAGAGAGCTGGCCGGGCCTCTTCCGGACACTGGGGCAGCACTTGCGCCACCGTATCCCACAGAGAGTGGGAATAACGGCCCAAGAGGCATGCGGTGTTCACGGACCGCAGCGCAGAACTGGTGGAAGAAAAATGTTTCTTTCCAAACTGATCCAGTTTCTTGGATTCCCTATCCGGTGGTGCGGAAGGGAAGGCGGTCGGGGAAGCAGAGGCTTGGACAACCAAGCTCTCGGGGGTGGGATGTTGGGAGAGGCAAATGGGGTCACCCGGAGCCGGGCGATGGCGTCGGGCCACGTTCCTATCCACAGGAGCCCCTGTGGTGGGCCTGGACCAAGTTCCCAAAAGAACGTCAGAAAGGGATTCATTGAAGGGAAGCAGCGGCTCCACAGAAGTAGCTGCTGGCTGAAGCACCTCTGTCAGGAGGTTAGTCCTGACAGCCACTGTAGGGAGCTCGAGGTGTAGGGCCTCGGCCGCCCTGCGCAACACCTCAGCATAACTAGCACCCTCCTCCGTAGCCACGGTAGGAGGAGACAGCATGCCAAGGTCTGGTGAGGTATCCAGACCACTGGCGTCCCCCAACTCCCTCAGCCCAGTCCTGTTCAGACTCGTAAGCAGCTGCGAGAGGGTCCTCAGACCCCTCCCAGTCCTCCCCTAGCTCCTCAGGCTGTTCAACAGGCCTAAAATAAGGAGCAGGGACATGGGGATAGAAATCCCTGAGCAACGTCGAGAACGGCATCGATCGACGCCGGCTCGACGCCGCGTCCACTTCGGGGCTGAAACCGGGGTCGACGTCGTCCCGAGGAGCGGGCGGCGTCAGAAGTGGTGCCGGTGGGGTCGACGTCGGTGGAGGTGTTATAAGGTCAACCGGCGTCGACCGGGATCCAGGCCTGGATCCAAGGGGGTCCTGCGGCGCTGAGGCCGGATCCGACAGCGACGTCGGAGCCGCCGGCGAGGAAAGGCAAGGACCCCCAGTCGGGACCGCGGGGCCCTAAGGCGCACCAGCGGGCCCCGACAGCCCAAAGAGGCGAGCCATGGCTGACAGGAAGTCCTGTATTTGGGCCGGAGTCGCCAACGAACCAGGGAAGGGCGGGTAGTCGGGCGGCGACTGCATAGGCTCCGCGGGAGGCACCACCCTCAGCCGCGTCGCGCGACCAGCGAGGGGAAGTCGGAGAACGATGGCGTTTCTTCGACTTCTTGTGCTTCGCCTTACCTGACCCTGAGTGCGAAGACTTGGATCCCGAAGACCGATGGTGATGACTCCGCGCACGGTCCCTCGACCTCCCACGGGACCGGAACCTCGAACGGCGCGGAGCCGACTGCCGGGCTTCCAGCAACTTTCGGGACCGCTCCCGCAAAGTCTTCGGCGCCATGGCCCGGCAGTCGGGGCACGACTTGGGGTCGTGGTCGCGCCCAAGGCAGAAAAGACATACACGGTGCGGGTCCGTCACCGACATCATACGGTAACAGTCCCCGCAGGACTTAAAACCGGGCATCCTATCTGAAAAAGGAGTCGAAGACGCAATGAAAAACAGAGACAAAAAGCCTCAAAAAGTCAGTCAAAAATTGACTGGGGGTTCCTGCTCTTCCCGGATCTGCGCTTGCTGGCGCGGAAAAAGAAAGAACTGACGTCAGCGCGCGTGGGCGGCGTCTAAGTAGCGCCTGCGGCGTCATCTCGGCGACCGCGACGAACGCGGAGCCGCACGACGCCACCTACCAACGCGCAGGGGTACTGCTGACGAAAACTTTCCGGATCCAGTCTGACGCCTGGGGATATTCTAAGGTAAAGAATCTATCACTATGCGTTTCTTTCAGATACTTCAGTTATCCAGTTTTGGTATCTTTCATAGATTCACAGGATTGAATCATCCCCGCCGTTGAGGAAGTCTCACTGTAATTTTTATAATAGCAGTAAGTAATATTACCATGGGCTATCATGCACTGAACAGTCACTGCATTAGCCCATCCATATACTTTTTTTTTTTTTTTAAAGAACCAAAGTTAAAACACAATTAATCAGATGTTAGCACCCTCTAGAACACTCCACAGAGAGGCAAGTCCCTCAGATTTTCTAGCACAAGTGACAAGAGTATTAGTAATAAATAAGGAAGCCTCTCCGGGGAGAAGGGTGGATCGCATGTGAATCTATGAAAGATACCAGTACTGGATAACTGAAGTTACCGGTAAGTAACTCGTTTTCTTATCCAGTATTGGATCTTTCATGGATTTACATACCTGAATCAGAATAGCAAGCAGTTACCAAAGAACAACTTATTCAAATATGAATTTTGAGGGTGGTGGGCACTCATATAGAGTACCAAATTTATAAAAGAAACATGCAAAACATATCAATAACATGTCAACATAATGCAATTGAAATTAATTAAAGCAAACACCTCCAAAATAGAGGCTCACCTTATTGAAAAAGGTTGCGGAAGACTGCGTGTCCTACCGCTGCATCCGTATGTGTAGGTAAATCCAAGCAGTAATGCAGCGTAAATGTATGCACACTCCTCCATGTTGCTGCACGACATATTTTGTCCAATGGCACTGCCGCAAAATAAGCGGCTGAGAATGATACTGCCCTCGTGGAATGAGCTTTAGGCTTGATAGTAAGCGGTCTGCCCGCTTTAGTATGGCAGAAATGAATGGCGCCCGCAATCCATCGGGCAATAGTTGCTTTGGTCACTGAAGCACCTGATTTTTGCAAACTATAGGAAAAGAAAAGCTGATCAGATTTTCGAATTTGCTTGGTACGTTGCAAATGAAACTTAAGACATCTCTTGCCATCTAAGGTATGAAGAGCGTTTTCAGCCGGAGAAGTTGGGTTTGGAAAAATATTTCTGAGAATAACCGGTTCATTAAGGTGAAAAGTAGAAGGCACTTTAGGAATAAATGCTGGGTTCGTTCTAAGCAGGACATAGTCATTAATGACAAGAAGATAGGGTTCTTTAATCATAAACGCATGTATTTCGCCGACCCTCCTGGCGGATGTATAAGAGTCAACAGAAATACTACTTTCCAGGAAATAAACTTTAGCTCAGCCCTGTGTATAGGCTCAAAAGGTGACTTCATAAGTTATGCAAGGACAATATTAAGGCTCCATTCAGAAGGAGGAGCTCGAATAGGAGGAAAAACCCTTAACAGTCCTTTAATGAATTGTTTCACAGTTGAAATGAACAAAGAGAAGGACCGCTGGAGGAACGTCTGTAACTGGAAATTGCAGCAAGATGTAGCTTAATAGAGGTATACATGAGTCCCGATTTAGCCAGGGAAAGAAGGAAGGGCAAAATTTTCTCTGGAGGAGAATCAAACGGATATATATTATTTTGAAGGCAAAATGAACAGAAGAGTTTCCATTTGAAACTGTAGGTCTTAATAGTAGACACCGCTCTTGCTCTAGACAGAATGCCCTTACAATCCTGAGGCAGATCTAGATCTTTGAATTAATTGAATTCAGGAGCCATGCATGCAGGTGGAGCAATGCGGGACGTGGATGGATAATTTTACCTTTGCTCGTTGTCAGCAGCGCTGACGTTATTGGAAGCCGATAAGGTCTGTAATCTGAGAGTAGGAGAAGCTCCGTGAACCAATGTTGGCGGGGCAAGGAGAATCAGATGGCATGGCTCTTTTCATTTTCATTAGGAGCCTCGCTATTAGAGGGTATGGGGGAAAAGCATATGCAAAAATCCCTGACCATCATATTAGAAACGCATTTCCCCATGACCCTCTTTCTGGTTCCCAGCTGGCGAAAGACCGGCATTTCTGGTTTATTCTGGAGGCAAAGAGATTCAAGTTGGGTTTACCCCACTTTTGGTCAATGAGGTAGAGAATTGCCTGGTTCAGTTCCCACTCGCGACAGGGAGTTGGAGGTTCTGCTTAGAGTATCTTCTACACTGTTGTTCACACCAGGGAGATGTTCCACTTTGATGGAGATGTGGTGCGAAAGAATCCATTTCCAAATTTCCTGCGCTTCTAGAGACAGAATGTGGGAAAGTGTACCTCCCTGTTTGTTGAGGTAAAGCATGCACGTAGTATTGTCAGTTCGTATAAGAACTGAAGAGCCCTGTATCCTTGGGAGGAAAGCCTGTAGGGTTAGAAAAATGGTCCGCAACTCCAGAAAGTTGATGTGCATCTTGGCAAGCGATTTGGACCACTTGCCTCTTATCCGAAGTTCCTGAAGATGGGTCACCCAGCCCTCTAGAGAGGTGTCTGTGGTAAGGATGAAATCTGGTAGCGGGGAACGGAAAGTTAGCCCTGTCGAGAGATTCTTGGAGGATTGCCACCAAAGAAGGGCTTTTTTCATGGTTGGAATTATCCGAACTAGGTCGAACGATCCGTTTACTTGGAGCCATTGCTTGTCTAGCTGCTCTTGTAAGGGTCTCATTTTGAGACGTACGTGAGGTACCATCAAACTTCCTGAAGACATCATGCCGAATAGAGATTTCAATAGGCGTACAGAAGCGAACTCTCTTCCAGCTAAATTGGTTGCTAAAGAGATGAGATTTGCTTGTCTTTCGACAAGAATGCCTGGTCTTGCATGGTATCCAGAATTGTTCAGAGAAAAGTAATCTTTTGAGACGGTTGCAGAACAGACTTTCGATAAGTGAGCGTCAGCCCCAGGGAGCGAAACATCCGTAAGCAGATCGAAGTTGCCTTTGAGGCCTGCTGTAAAAGACAGTGCCTTTACTAGCCAGTCGTCGAGATAAGGGAACAGTTGAAGACCTTGAAATCTGAGATCAGCAGCAACTGGAGCTAGGCACTTGGTGAACACTCCTCGGGCTGAGCGGAGACCAAACGGGAGGACTTTGAATTGACAATGAGTACATGCTACAGTGAAACAAAGGAATTTTCAATGCATGGGATGTATCGGGAAATGGAAATATGAAACTTGTAAATCTAGAGTGGTCATGAAATCCACGTGATTGAGGAGCTGAAGTATCTCCTGAAGAGTGACCATGTGGAATGACTTTCTGCAGATACTTGTTTAGATTTCCAAGATCCAGAATGGGTCTCCATCCCTCCCGACATTTTCTTTATTAGAAAGAAGTGGAAAGAAAAACCCTTTCCCCTCTGAAAACAAGGAACTTTTTCTATGGCCCCTTTTCGAAGCATAACACGCTTCCATCTTTAACAACTGGAGATAAGATGAAAGCCATCTTAGAGGTGGATGAGAATGTGGAACTGTCACAAACTCTAGAGTGTGGCCATGCTTTATAATGCATATCAATCAAGAAGAACAGGCTTGTAACGAAATTTAAACCATTCGATTACTAGTTGGTGTTTGAAAAAACGATTAGTTTTTTAAAAGAACCCTCACCCAAACCCTGGGTGTGCTGCGACGCCTGAATTACAGGTGAGCTGGTGGTTTTTTGTCAATTGGGGTGCAGTGATATGCGAGTTTAAAACTGGCTATAGGGTCCCCCTCAGTAAAGAGAATTATTTTATTAATCGGGGCCCTATGGCAGGGTTAAAAAGGAAAAGGCGGATACGTCTAGAGACTTAAATTTAGCTCATGTATCCTGTAAAAAGGTCTACATGTTTCAGCTAGTCATTACCATATGCTGGCTTTCGTCAGGACCAAAGAACGTGAAAACAGACTGAGGGAGTACCAACAGTCTGAAGTGAATTTAGTGTGCACACGCTAAGGTGCATATAGTGAGAGAAAACCTATTTGTTTTCTCCTAGCTGTCAAGAGCTAACTTACGGTAGTTTTGTTAGGACTTGTCATTTAAGTCGCTTTTCATTAGAGCAACATGGATCATGCGAAAAATCCGCAGCAGGTATTAACGGCGGGCAGTGGACCTTGATGACAGTGTGACTATAGGCACTGCCCACTTCTGGGATCCATGTCGCTCTAATGACAAGCGAGAAGTACAAACAAGCATTGGCATAGCCAATAGGTCTCGCCTTTGGGACCTGCTGCATAACTAAATACTTATAAGGTCCGAAAGGCGAGACCTATTGGCTATGCCAATGCTTGTTTTAATTTGATACCTAATGGAATGGTTTGTCCCTTTATAAGCTTCATAATAAGCATATTGGTCGATTTGCTTTCTACAGCCTCATGGTAAGAGACATAGAAAACAGACAAATAGTACAAAACTTAATGGGAGACTTCATCACATAGCAGCCATGTTATGCTGTATCGGTTTTGGTTTGGATTTCTTGTTTCTTTAGTTTTCCCCGACTGACCCGGAGTAAACTCAAGTAACAGGCAGCAAGCTGGTCCTTTGCAACTAACTCGCCTTGTGCCTCCTTCGAATTTTTTTAAGGCTGATAAATATCACAATTTTAGGTCAGCGAAGTTATTTACCCAAGCGAAGTCTTACCCAAATTCGTTCCTGGGGCGGCGGTCCAGTTATCATTATCACACTCAATTGTAAGGCGCAAGCGCACTGTGTGGGGGGGGGGCACAGGTAACGGTGAAAGGGGACGAGAGAGACAGAGGCGGAAAACAGGGCGGAGCAATGTATATGGAGGCAGATTAGAAGAAATGGGAGGGTCAGACACGATGAGGCAAGTAGCGAAGAGTCAATGCGGAAAGAACAAGCCTTGGCCGCGCGGCCGTGAAACTGACACGGCCGCGCGGTCGTAAAGTAATCGTGAGTAAGCGGGTTTTGGAAGTGCAAACAGTGGCTTTTGCTGGCGACCAGCTTGCGTTCACGCGAGCGTCCAGATGGCGAGGGAAGCCATATGGCGCCTGATCGCGCGTGAACGCAAGCTGGTCGCCAGCAAAAGCCACTGCTGTTTGCACTTCCAAAACCCGCTTACTAAAACTCTCGCCAGAGCAGCGCATGCGCTGGCGAGACCTAAAAAGAGGAGGATCAAGGCTAAAGATCCTGCACAAGTCAAAAATACCCTATCTAGGCAAAGTCTATTGCTTCATTCAATGGTGCAAGGGGCCTGGAACATGACCTCCATATGTCCCAAAAAAAAAAGTGGCACAGATGCCACTGAAACAAATTAAGCAGGGGGTGGCCCTGCACTCAAGCATGTACATTTTGTGTACGTGGAGCTTATTTGTTATCCACAAATGAAAAAAAACAGGTAGACAATAAATCAAGATCTTCCCAAACAAAGATAAGAAAACCACTAGTAAATTTTGATTGTAGATATGAAAGTTCTTTAATTCTTTTTTCAATTCTTAAAATTCAAGATCGCCGACGCGTTTCGTCCTCATACGGACTTCTTCAGGGCTCCGCTATACTCGAGAACTTTACTTGACTTAAAAATTCCTGTGTGTAGTCAAATCAAATGGCATAGCAAGACAGTATAAAACGAAAACGCAAATATGTGTATAGATGTCACTCTTCTTGATCCAAGGGGATCTTATTTATACTTGAATTTCTATTTCAAAAGTGATATGGGATATGTATTTCCCGTCTGTCCAAGGTAACGTCTGGTTCAGATCGAATGAAAAGCGACTTAAATGACAAGTACCGCTACCCTCTTGGTGGAGCAGCATCCATCTTGCGCGTCTTTGTCTGGTGGCAGAGCCTTCCTAATAGCTTGAGCAAAGTTCCTCTTCCTGGCAGTGTGACACATGAGAGTAAGGTGGTATGTTCCTTCTAATATACACTGAGTCCTTCGGTGATGCCTGGTATTTCTTTTCAACCTGGAGGGTGACAACCCTTGTTTTTACAGGGTCCTGGAAATTTTCTGCTGGTCATGGTCATGCTCTTGAGCATGGGCAGGACATGGACTGACCTCTCGGTCTGAAGAGTCTCCACCAGGAATTCTTCTTCCTCTTCTAGAGCATGCAGCCTCACTGGGTAGGATTCGAAAGAGTCTTCCTGGAGGTCCACACTCTACTTGTGGCAGGGATTGTCTCCGTCCTCAGTTGGGATGAGCTCGTAGTAAGGATCCTGGGGATCAAATTCATGCTCCTGGCCGAGTCAGTGAGTGGTGAATTTTGGTGAACACGAGTGCACTGGTGACTGTGGTGGAGGTGTAAGGCTAGTGCCTCAAGAATGATTTTTCTTGGATATGTGGAACATTTTGAGTTCTGCACATAAGGCCTCCTCTAAAGTTAGTTTCCTCTTTTTAGGCATCGCTGGACCAGTCTCAGATCTTCCTCTACCTGACATCAGGCTGTTCAGACAGCTCTGGGAGGGTCATGGCTCACTTGATGTCAAGGCAGGCATCAATGTCTGTTTCAAAGAAGACTACGGAGTTGACTTAATTGATGAAGGCAGTGTTTCTGTGCCTCAGGCAGAGAGGGCATGTCTAGACTAAAGCTTGGTGCCCTGAGCTCCAGGCTTTTCTGGCACCGAGATGGACTATCTGTTCCAAACAGGCTCAGTGCCAGCCGCCATAGTCTTTTCAGCACAGTCTCGGGCTCGAAGCCCAGGTCACTGGACATGCTCATTTGTTCAGATAATACATTACTATTGTATTGCCTGCTGTAATTAGAAGGAAGATTGATGTGAAAGCTGGGAAGTTTTCTTCCCAATGACCATTTTTCTGGTAGCAGCAACATAAAACCATGGATTTTTTTGTTTTGATATGTTTGTGAAGAGAGCTATTGTTGGATAGTCACAATACACAAAGATTAGATCAAAAATGCCATCGCCCAGGACCCATTTGTGATTTTCCTAGAAGAAGTGACTTTGGAAATTTGCTTGTTGGTTTACAATTTCTGGTCAGTGAATTGACTTTATTGATCGACTCCTGGCCATGACCAGATCTTTTGCAACTTCCATGATAGAGGTCTTGATCTCGAGCCTACTTGCTATTTTTGGTGGTGCATGTCTGTTGTGCTCTCAGTTTGAACAACAATTTTGCTTGTCAGAGATGGTAGGAAAGCCTTGAGAACTACGTGGACTGCCTTGAGTTCCAGGTAATAAACATGATGGGAGCTCTCCTTCTCTGACCAACAGCCTTACACAGACAGAGCTGCATTAAAAGCTCCCATCCTTAAAGAGAAGCGTATCAGGAGGAGCAGGCATTTCAGGATCAGAGGCATGTCTCCTAAAGGACGACCAAGAGTCTGGCTTAGGGTCTGATTTGAGAAAATCCAGATCTGGATGTAGAGGCTTAACTTTCATGAGAAGTCTTCGGAATGCTATTTTAAAAATGACAGAAGTGAGGAATTTCTCCGCCGTAAATTTGAGCAAACTCTGCACCAATGGAGGAGGAGCACAGGTGACGCTCTTGCTTGAAGGTACGCCTTAATTAAAGGCACTGTTGTTTGGGGTGTATCCGTGGGGATATCCAACACTGAGGATCCTCATGGCAGAACATATTCAAAGGTGGTTATATTGTCAGCTGGAGCGACCCTCGATGGTGACCCAGCAGGTGATGTGGGTGTGATGAAGAACTTGAATGCATCATCTGAAAATAACAATGAAGGTGATATTGATGGTAATCTGTCTAGTCCTGAGTCTTTTGCGCATGTGTGCATTGCCCAAATCTCTCTCACCGGAGCAGTAATGTGGAAACTGGTAACTGGAATGGTTCTTTAGGACAAGTTACTTACCTTCGGTAACGCCTTATCTGGTAGAGGCAGTATATAGCCGCAGATTCCTTACCTTTGAATTTCCCAGGTGTCAGACTGGATCTGGAATTATTTTCTTCGAGCAATACCCGTAAGCGCCGATAGGCGGCGTTGGTCGGCTTCACGTGACGTCGTTGACATAGTCGGCACCGCTCACATAGGTGCCACCTCGCAGCACTGACGTCGGTTACTTTTCACGACTTTCCACGCCAGTAACGCAGAGCCATGAAGAGTACTGACATTGCTGTGTTTTTAAAACTAGGGCCCTGAAAAGAAACAACCCTGACCCTAGAAACTTGTCCGCAGTGCGGAGAGGATGGGTGGGTCGGTAAGGAATGTGCAGCTAGATACGGTTTCTACCAGATAAGGCGTTACCAGAGGTAAGTAACTTGTCCACCTGATAGAGACATATAGCTGCAGATTCCTTACCTTTGATTTGATACCCAAGCAATACCATCCCCGGAGGAGGGGCAGCGGACATGTTTCAGACTAGAAAGTCCTGCAGGATCGAACGGGTAAAATGGCTGTAGGAAAGTAGGATCTGCTTTCATGGTTACCCCACTTTTTCCTGGTGTCATTCTGTTTTCTGACTAGTCCGACTCGGATCCTGCTAATCAGGACCCCAGTCACTGTGCTCTCTCCCTCAATTGGACTATGGTAAGTACTTTGGAACGGCTCTGTATATACTATACCAAAGTGAGGTATAGTGTGCACAGAGTCCAGTGGAACCCCAAAGGTAGACAGAGGCAGAGTTAGATAGAACCTTACTCTCTATTTGTGGTAGTGTGGTCGAGCAGTAAGGCAGTATCAGAGGACAGTGTTAAGCATTTGTTGTACACACTCAGTCAGCAAATGAATTCACACACTCAAAGACTGAACTTCAGACCAATTGTTTTTGTATAAAAATATTCTTTTAGTTATTTTATTTCTACAACCAAGCAAGCCTGGCACAGGTAAGCAATAAATACTTTACAGTAATAAATGCTGATTGTAAAACAGTTCAATTGCAATTGTAAATGTACTATGGTTTGACTTGCAGTATTGTTTCAGAGAAATGCAATCACTTGTAAATACAGTACATTGACTTGAATGGGATTTTCAGTAAAATAGCAGGTAAGTTACTTTTGGATTACTTTTCTTACTCAGTGCTGTATGCCTGGATGCAGCACTGGGACATTTCCTGTAAACAGATGAGTAAAAGCGCTTTTGTTAAATCGTACAATTTTAAAGAATTTCTTTAGGTTTCAAAACTCCACACTTCGAAACTTTTTCAGGAAAAAGTGTCAATGTTATCCTATGGAGGAAAATATGGTTATCGGTTTTTAGGTAAGTATTCGGTAGTGGGAGTTGAGGTTCTGGGGGTAGACTCAGGGGTCCCCCAGGGTCAGTGATGCACTCTTGTTACACCCTCAGCGGCACTAGGGTGGCCGGGTGCAGAGTGTTGAGGCCCAATGTTATCCAATGGGGGATAGGGGGCCTCCGGTTGGTGGCTGCTGGCAAGCAGGCCACTGGGTTGTGGGAGCAAAGCTTCTGGACTTTAGCTCAGGGCAAATGGGGAAACAAATTAGCACCAAAGGTGCACCCTCAGCGGCACTAGGGCGGCCGGGTGCAGGGTGCTGTGTCGATGTCGGATGCCCTGTTAATTCCAATGGAGAGTCTCCGGTTTGCAAAAGCACTGCAGGCAGGGAGACGAAGGACTTCTGGGTGCGACCACCACTTCGAGAGATAAGTTGGGAAGTTAGGGGTTGGTTAGGCACCGACGGTTTGGGTGCCTTTTGGGGTCGGATCTTCTTACCAGCTCCTGGTCGCGGTTAGGGGGGCCTTCTGTATTTAGACTGCAGGCGTCGGCTGGAGGCAGGTCAGGGGTCTCCGGATCTCGGTTCAGGATCGCCGGGGTGACCTCCTCGTGGTGTTTGCCCACTCGAGCTCGGGCCGTGTATGGCGGGTGCAGAGTGGGGCGGATCCGCGGTCTCCGGCTGCTGCCAGAGGTTGCAGTTGAACAAATCCGGTGTTCACGGGAGAAGCAGGCTTTGGAAGTGAAGGCAGGCAGGTCCTCCGGGGTTTTTGAGGTTGCTGGCTGCAGGACACACCGGGGTTTTGCAGGAGCAAGTTCGAGGGGGAGACAGGCCGGTAAGGCTGGGGCCAAGTCAGTGGGCGTCTTCCTCTTGTTAGCTGCTGCACGGCTGTTCGGTCCTTCTTCTTTTCTTCTTGTTTCTGGTCTGGATCTGAGGAAGCAAGGTTCAGGGGTGCCCCTAAATACTAGATTTAGGGGCGTTACAGGTAGGTAAAAGGCAGGGACCAATGGGTCCCTTCCTTGGGGTGGGTACACCCCTATTATGCCACCCTCCAGTGGGAGGGGGGCATGTGCCTGTCCCTGGTTGGCTGAGTCCCCCCATCTTCAAGATGGCGTGGACAGAGTTGTGCTTCACCTCACCTCCCCCACCTGAGGGGTGGAGTTGGCAGAGGTGGGAACACCTCTCTTCCTCACTTGTTTTTCCCGCCTGTTCTCCCGCCCAAAGTGGGGGTCAGAACCAGTGGCGACCAGTTGCTGAAAGCAGCAAGTGGCCTGGGGAAGCTCACAAAGGCGGCAAGCCTTTGAAGCTTCCCCTTCGTGAACCCTGACCATCCTGGGGGAAGAGGCTTGGCATGTAGAGCTGTAGATTCACATGCTTTGCATACTCCTGCCATCTAATGTTGGGTCCGGATGTTTGCAAGTTGTTTTCTTTGAAGAAGTCTTTCCAGTCACAAGGTAGGTGACTCCTCCATTCGGTGATAGTGCGCATGGGCATCGACTCCCTTGTTAAGATTGTTTTCCCGCAGAGGGTGAGAATTGAGTTAGTAAGAGTAGAATAGAGATGTCCATGCATATGTATCTAAGTAAGTTAATACTGTAACAGGTACAGGTGACCAGGGAGGTGGGAGGGCGCATGTGAATCTACAGCTCTACATGCCAAGAACAGATGCTTACTGGTTAATTAGCATTTTCCGTTCAAGGCATGTGAGCTGTAGATCACATGCTTTGCATAGACTATACAGCAGTAATCTCCCAAAGCGGTGGCTAACCTGTAGCTGTTGCAGTGGTTTGAAAAAGTGTACGAAGAACTGACTGGCCTACATTAGCTTGTTGTCTGGCTAACACATCTACACAATAGTGTTTTGTAAATGTGTGTGAGTAGACCATGTTGCAACTTTACAGATGTCAGCTATAGGGATGCTTCCTAAAAAAGCCATAGAAGCCCCCAGTTTGCAAGTGGAATGCGCTCTAGGGGGAATTGGTAAAGTCCTCTTTGCTTTTGCATTGCATGTCTGAATACATTTAACTATCCACCGTGCAATGCCTGATTTTGAAACGGGATTGCTTTTGTGTGGTGGAGCAAAAGCAACAAAGTTGTTTAATGTTAAGAAAAGGTTTGGTCCTTTCTACGTAATATAACAGTGCTCTACGTAATATAACAGTGCTCGTTTTACGTCTAAAGTGTGTAGAGCTCGTTCTGCCACTGAATCTGGTTGAGGGAAGAACACAGGTAACTCAACAGATTGGTTGATATGAAAGGCAGATACCACTTTGGGTTAGAATTTGGGGTTAGTGCGAAGAACCACTTTGTTCTGGTGGACTTGGAAATATGGTTCTTCTATGGTTAATGCCTGAAGCTCACCAACTCTCCTCAGTGAAGTAATAGCAATGAGGAAAGCAACTTTCCAAGTGAGAAATTGAAGTTCGCATTTATGAAATGGCTCGAAGGGTGGACCCATTAGTCTGGTACAGACAATATTAAGGTTCCACGCTGGGGCAGGTGGAAGTCTTGGTGGAATAACTCTGAGTCCTTCCATGAAAGCCTGAAAAGGGACAGATGCTGTCTATTTTGAAGGTATGCAGATATTGCAGCGAGATATAAGCGTATGGATGTGTACGGTAACCCTGTTTTCTGTAAATGAAGTAAATAACAAATAATGTTCTGAATGGAAGCATCTAAAGGGTTGATATGGTTGTTGTTACAATATATAACAAACCGCTTCCATTTTGCTGCATAGCAAGCTCTTGTAGTAGGTCTTCTGGCCTCTTTAATGATATTCATACAGTCTGGTGGAAGATTCAGATAACCAAACTCTATGATTTCAGGTGCCAGATCGCAAGGTTGAGATGTTTGGGATCTGGATGTCTTATCTCTCCATGGCTCAGCGTGAGGAAACTGGATGTGAGATATAGTTTTTAATGCGGAACTACTGAGAGTTCCAACAGGGTAATGAACCAGGGTTGACGGGCTCATGTGGGAGCTACCAGGATTAGCCTGAGGAATGTTTGCCTGAGCTTCCGAACCACTAGTGGAATGAGTGGGAGAGGCGGAAAAGCGTAGGCAAATATCCCTGACCAGTTCATCCATAGTGCATTGCCTTTGGATAATGGGTGTGGATATCGGGAGGCGAAGCTTGGGCATTTTGCGTTTAGGTGTGTGGCGAACAGATCTATCTCTGGGAAGCCCCACATCTGAAAAAACGGGAGGAGAACTTGAGGGTTAAGTTCCCACTCGTGAATCTGTTGTCTTTGTCTGCTGAGCAGATCTGCGATCTGATTGCTTACTCCTGGGGGGTGTTCCGCTAGGAGATAAATCTTGTGATGAACGGCCCACCTACAAATGGCTTGTGCAAGGTGTGACAGTTGGAGAGTGTGTGTCCCCCCCTGTTTCTGTATGTAATACATGGCTGTCATGTTGTCGGTGCGTATCAGGACAACTTTGCTTAAAAGGTGAGTTTGGAAGGCTTTGAGCGCTAGAAATACTGCTAGCAGCTCTAGATGATTTATGTGAAGCTGCTTTTGCTTTTGACTCCACAGGCCTTGAATTGTGTAAGTTTGGAGATGAGCTCCCCAACCACTGAGAGATGCGTCTGCTGTAAGCACTGTCTGTGGAACAGGGTCGATGAAGGGACGTCCTTTGGATAGGTTTTGTGGATTCCATCACTGCAGAGAGCAAGGAGTGCGGCCGTCCACCAACAATAGATCTGTCAATTGACCCGGAGACTGATTCCACTGACGTGCTAAACATTCCTGAAGGGGACGCATTTGAAGTCTTGCATGGGGAACTATCATGATGCAAGACGCCATCATTCCTAGTAGTTGCATAAACACCCGAGCTGGTAATGAATGGTCGGGCTGAAACTGGGAAATTAGAGCCTGAATATTGCGGATCCTGACAGGACTGGGACAGGCTAGAGCTTTCTGTGTATCGAGGGTGGCTCCCAAGTAAGTTCGCGTGTTGGAGGGTTGGAGATGGGACTTCAACAGATTTACTGTGAACCCCAGATCGTGCAGTAATTGTACTGTTCTCCGAGTGTGCTGTAGACACTTTGTGAGAGAACTGGCTTTATGAGCCAGTTGTCCAAGTATGGGAAGACGTGAAGTCCATGTATGGGAAGACGTGAATGTGTTGTTTTCGCAGGTGAGCAGCGACTACTGCCAGGCATTTGGTGAATACTCTGGGAGCAGTGGTGACTCCGAATGGGAGCACTTTGAACTGGTAATGTCCCGCTACCACAAACCTGCGATACTTGCGGTGACCGGGGTGTATTGGAATATGGAAGTATGAGTCCTTTAAGTTTAAAGTAGACAGAAAGTCGCCTTGTAGAAGGAGCGGGAGCACTTGTTGGAGTGTCACCATGTGAAAATGATCTGATTGAATATAGAGATTTAGGTCTCTGAGGTCTAGTATAGGCCTGAGAGAGCCGTCCTTTTTGGGTATGAGAATGTATAGGGAGTTTACGCCGGACCCTTGATACTGTAATAGTATAGGCTCTATAGCTCCTTTTTGCAGTAGAGATTGAACCTCTTGTTTGAGAAGGTGCAGATTCTCTGGTGACATTTTGTGTGATCGTGGAGGATTGTTTGGGGCAATGTCGGAAAGCTCCAGGCAATAACCAGATTGAATAATTTCTAGGACCCATCTGTCTGAAGTTATTGTATTCCAGATGGGAAGAAATTGAGAGAGACGTCCCCCGACAGGTGTGAAATGATCGGGGGGAGGAGGAGGCAAGTCACTGTTTGCTGCAGGGGACGTACGGGGTGTGTTACCTTTACCTCTTCCCTTGCCATTATTGCCTCGAAATCCTCCTCTAAAGTAACCTCTTGAAGAGGGTGATTGATTGTTGCCTCTATAGGAAGTAGAGGTGTTGTCTGTGGAGATATTCTTTGAGCCCCCCCCTATAGAAGGAGAGGCAAAAGGAACCCCGATTGGATGGGGTCTGCAAAGCTCCCATGGATTTTGCAACATCTGTGTCTTTCTTCATTTTTTCCAGATAAGTGTCTAACACAGGCCCAAATAGGTGTTCTTTATCAAAGGGTAGGTTTAAAATAGAGGCCTGGACTTCGGGTTTAAACCCTGAAAATCTGAGCCAGGCGTGCCTTCTTAAAAGAACACTGGTGTTAACAGCGCGAGCAGCTGTGTCAGCTGCGTCTAAAGCGCACCTAATGGAAGTGTTAGAAATAAGTTCCCCTTCCTGAATTAAGTCATGCACCTTAGTTTTGTGTTCATCTGTCAAGAACTGGAGCAATTGTTTCAATTCATTGTAGTGAGCCCTGTCATATCTCACTAAAAAGAGCCTGGGTGTTGGCAATCCGCCAATGATTGGCTGCCTGCATAGCTACTCTTTTGCCTGAGGCATCTATGAGTTTGGATTCCTTATGAGGAGGGGCATCTCCTGTTTGGGGGTTTACCCTTTTGCGAGCATTAGACACCACTAGGGAGTCTAAGGGAAGTTGACCCTTGATGTAGATGGGGTCTGTAGGTGCAGGTTTATATTTTTTATCTACCCTTGGTGTTAAAATTCTTGCACGCACCGGGTCTTTAAAAATATCGTCCACATGTTTAAGCATACCCTTAAGCATGGGCAGTGTATGAGTTGCTCTTTGAAAAGAACTTAAAGTCTCAAAGAGAAAATCCTCTTCAAGAGCCTCTTTGTGAAGCTGAACTCTGAGATATTGAGCTGCCCTATTTATTAACTATGTACCCTACACTGTCGTCAGGCGGAGAGGGTTTTGAAAGGTATAGATCTGGGTCATTATCAGTGTTAGGATCTGTATTGTAATCAGTCCATGGATCAGGAATAATGTCATCTGGGGCATCCCCATCATCCTGGTGGTCAGGTGACTGTGGTGGTGGTGAATTTGTAGGTGTAATTAGCAAATTCGGGTCAAGTGGGAAGGAGGTGTAAGAGGAGGAGGAGGAGAATGATTAGTACCCACATTTTTCTTTTTAAGGGGAACATGGTAAGCTTTCTCTGTTTCTGGCTTGCGATTAACCGGCAGTTTTGCATGAATATGTCCAGTTTTTAGATTAATAACAAGTTATTTCTGTTTCTGGTCCGTGTTAGAAGGGCGGGGCGTCGAAACGAGCCTCCTTCGATGCAGGAGAAAGGGGTTTTGTCCTTTAGTGCCAGAATTTTCAGTGCCGAGTGTTTTGGTGCCGAGACTTTCGGATCCGAAGATTTCAGTTTTGGTGCCGAAGGGATAGTGCGTAGGATATGTTTGGTTTTCGGCGCCGAAGGTTTCGGTTCGGTGCCCAAATGGGGCCGACTCGGTCCAGAGCCGGAAGGCTTAGGTGTATGTTTCGGTGCCGAGCCCGAAGGCAGGGCGTTCGAAACGTGATCTCGGTGCCGACCTTGGCCCGAAGGCAGAGGCGGGACCGGAGCCTTTTTCTTGGGCATAGTTTGGGGCAGGGGAGTATCAGTACATCACTGGGAACAGCCCCGACACCCACCGACCACGCACGCAACCTAGGGGTCATCCTCGACCCCACCCTCTCCATGACTAAGCAGGTCAACGCCGTTTCCTCATCCTGCTTCAACACCCTCCGAATGCTCCGCAGGATCTTCAAGTGGATCCCCACCGAAACAAGAAAACAGTCACCCAGGCCCTCGTCACCAGCAGGCTGGACTACGGAAACGCCCTCTACGCAGGAACGACGGCTAAGCTCCTGAGGACGGCTGCAACGCATCCAGAACGCCTCTGCACGTCTTATCCTCGACATCCCCCGACGCAGCCACATCACACCCCACCTGAGAGACCTGCACTGGCTCCCTGTCAACAAGAGGATAACCTTCAAGCTCCTCACCCACGCACACAAAGCACTCCACAACTCCCGGACCAGCCTACCTCAACAGACGACTCAGCTTCTACACCCCCACCCACCAGCTCCGCTCCACCAGCCTCGCCCTCGCCACAGTCCCCCGCATCCGGAAAGCGACCGCCGGCGGCAGATCCTTCTCCCACCTCGCCGCCAAGACCTGGAACACCCTCCCCACCAACCTTCGGCAGACCCAAGACCTACTGGCCTTCAGAAGACTCCTCAAGACCTGGCTCTTCGATCAGTAGCAGCACCACCCCCATCTTCCCCCAGCGCCTTGAGACCCTCGCGGGTATGTAGTGCGCTTTATAAGTGACATGATTGATTGAGTACTCACGGGACGCTGACCCTGCGGAACCTCTTCTTCCATGTTGTTATCGGCTTCGAGATGTGTTCTTCTTCCTCTGCTCCTTGTGCGTTGAAGATCTCACGGTCTGAATCTTTACCGAAGAGATCCGGAGCGGAGCCGCTATGAGGCTGGTACATTTCGTGACGTCGAGCCAGACGGTCACGGAGCATCTTCTTGGATCGAAAAGATCGGCACGCATCGCAGTCCTGTTCGTCGTGTTCCGGGGACAGACACAAATTGCACACTTCGTGCAAGTCGGCGCGTGGGTATTTGGCGCAGCACCCGGGACAGAATTTAAATGGAGTCCGTTCCATCGACTGCGAGCTTGCCCGAACCATCTAGGCCCAATGGCCTTCCTCGAAGCTTCCGATCGAGGATTTCTGAGTCAACATGATAAGTGGAGAATGGGAAACACAATCGAATAACAATACCGTCGAGGGTAGTGGATTGCGCACGGAGGGGAACCGGAGAAACTGTGTCGAACCGAGGTGCCGCAATTCACGTCCGAACCCGATGTCTAGATAGAATTTGATAACCCTTATGAGGTCTAGAGAATGTAGAGCCCTTTCAGGAGGACTTGAAGGGTTCGGAAAAAAGTAGGAAGAGTGATAGATTGGTTAATATGAAAATCCGAGACCACTTTAGGTAAAAAAAAAACTAGGATGAGTTCTAGGGACCACACTGTTTGCATGGAAAAGGAGATAAGGTTCTTCACAACACAGAGCTTGTATATCGCTCACTCTGCGAGCAGAGGTAATTGCCAATAAGAAAGCGGTCTTCCATGACAAATGTTGCAGGGACGCTTTATGAATGGATTTGAATGGGGGACCCATGAACTTAGAAAGGACCAAATTAAGCTCCCATGGAGGAGAGGGAGAACTTATCGGTGGACAGACTTTTTTCAACCCTTCAAGGAAGTCCTTAACCACGGGCATCTGGAAAAAAAGAGACCTGTGTGGGAGGTTTTCTGTATGCTGTAATAGCAGCCAAATGCACCTTTATAGAGGAAAACTGAAGGCCTGATTTGGCTAAATACAGTAGGTAGGGTAGAATCAACTGTGCCTGCCCCAGAATGGGATCATAACCATTATTGGAGCGCCATATGTAGAAACACTTCCATTTGAAAGCGTACGACTTTCTCGTGGATGGTCTCCTAGCCTCTTAAAGAATGTTCATAGTCTGAAGACAAACCTAGATGCCCATACTGAAAGACCTCAGGAGCCAAGCCGTCCATCTCAGAGACTGACGGTTGCGGTGGAACACCCCCCCCCCCTCCGAGTTTAAATAGTAGGTCCGGACGGCACGTGTGGCATCTCGGATAGATGAAGAAGGTCCAGGTACCACCACTGGTGAGGCCACTCTGGTGCGATCAGGATCATCCTGGTCTTGGCTCTGTAGAACTTGTTGATCACCAGAGGAATGAGCGGAATTGGTGGACAAGTGTAAAGTAATGTCGCTGAACATTCGATCAAAAGCTCATTCCCTCTGGAGCCTGCTTGATGGAACCTGGACGCGAAGACGCAGCATTTTGCATTTATTACGTCCGCAAATAGGTCGATGTCTGGAACTCCCCATTGTTGGAAGATGTCCTGTGCGACTTCGTTGTCTAGCACCCAGTCGTGAGCTTTGACGAAGTTCCGACTTCGAGCGTGTGCATGAACCTTGAGCGTACTTGGGAGGTGAATCGCAGAACTGGTTAACTTCCTTGCGAGCAGCCACTTCCATATGGTTTGAGCCTCCCGTGAGAGGAGTCTTGACCTGGCTCATGACAATACATTGTTGTGGTGTTGTCCGTCTGAATCAACAGGTAGCGTGTCTGGATGGAAGGTAAGAATGACATGAGTGCAAGATTTACGGCTTTCAGTTCTAACATATTGATATGATATCCCTTCTCCGCATCTCACCACAATCCCTGTACTTGGAGAGGACCCATGTGAGCTCCCCAACCCTGGAGGGAAACGTCCGTGATAATCATCTGGCTGGGAAGATCCTGATGGAAAGGCACTCCTTTCAGCAGGTGAGAACGTTTCATCCACCATCTGAGTGAATCCTTGGCTACCTGGGGCAGAGCCACTTTGTCTTCCCAGTGGTCCGAGGTTTGTGGCCACTGATACTCCAAAGCCTGCTGGAGAGGATGCATTTGCAGCCTGGCATTGGGGACAATGAAGATGCAGGAAGCCACTGAGCCAAGAAGGGAGGACACCTGTCTGGCCGTGGGAAGGTGTGCGTGGAGGAGAGTGTGGCACTAGTTGCTTTTTGAGGATACACACTTGCGCTTACGGTATCCAGAGTAGTCCTCAGGTAATGGATCTTTTGAGTTGGGTTGAGAATAGACTTTTTGTAGTTCATCTGTAGGCCTAGACGGCCCAGCACTCGATGCAGCACTGAAGGCGTTTCTGCAGCAGAGCAGGTGACGAACTTTTCAGCAGCCAGTCATCCAGGTACAGATAGATGAAGATTTTCTCCTTGCGTAGAAAAGCCGCTACTACTGCCATGCATTTCGAGAACGTGCAGGGTGCTGATTTTAGCCCAAACGGGAGGACTTTGTACTGGAAGTGCTCCTACGCCACCTGAAACCGCAGGAATTTCAGATGTTTTTTTGAAATTGGAACGTGAAAGTATGCGTCCTGAAGGTCTATGGCGCACATCCAGTCCCCTAAATGAAGTTGGGGAAAGATTTGGTGTAGCGCTAGCATCCGAAATCTCTTTTTGCGGATGAACTTGTGTAAGTGGCTTAGATCGAGTATGGGTCTGTACTCCTGGGTTGGATCCTTCTTCAATATCAGGAAGTAACTGGAGTAAATTCCTTGTCGTAGTTAGGGTAAAGGAACTTCCTCTATGGTGTCTTTTTGTAGTAGAGTATTCATCTCTGTCTGAAGTAAATGGGATTGATGGCCAGACGTTCCCCGAGGTGGTATTGCTGGTGGTGTGGACCTGAATCTGAGCAAGTAGCCATTTGCACAATATTGAGCACCCATTTGTGTTTTGTGATCTTTTTCCACTCGTCCAAGTGAGACATGATACTTCCCTCCCCGGAGTGAGCAACCGGGACAGGGGAAGCAAGTGCTCATTGCTTTGCCAAATGTTTTGCTGAGGAGGGTGCTGCTCTGGATGCTCCCCTTCCTCTTCCTGGTCGATGCTGATGATAACGTGACCTGGACGGTTGTTGTTGTGTCGACCAGTGAAGGGTTTCAATCCTCTGTTGAAAATGTCAGTGATCGTCAGGTCGGTATTTGAGCCGGAAGCCTTTGTGCTTTTCGAGGTAGACTGCCTTCAAGGTGTCCAATTCGGATTTCATTTTGGACATATCATTGGCATGTGTGTCGAAGAAAGAGTTTCTGCTGAAGAGGAGGTTCATGATCCTGTGTTGCGCTTCAGGCTTGAGACCCGTGAGCTGTAGCCAAGCCAAGCGCCTAGTACAGATGCCGAGGGAGTACCCATGTGCTGTAAGATCGGAAGCGTCAGCTGCCGCACTGATCACCTGGTTTGCTACAAGACCACCTTCCTGTAAGATCTCCTGGAAGTCTTGTTGGTCTTCCTTGGGCAGCTTATCCGTGAATCTTGCCAGAGAGTCCCAAAGCACCCTGTCGTATCTCCCTAGGAGCGCAGAGGCACTAGCAACCTTCATAAAAAGACGCAGAAGTATTGCACATCTTCTTTCCTGGGGAGTTCATGTGTTGACTCTCCTTCTCAGGTGGGACTGAAGAGGAGGCAGCTCCTGGATGCGCCTTCCTAGCTGCTACCACAATTACTGAGTCCGGTGGTGGATCTGCTCTTAGAAACAGTGGGTCCTGGTCTGGCGTCTTGTACTTCTTAGTGATGCGTGGTGGCACCAACCCTACCGCAGCTGGTGTTACGAATGTTTGTAGAGCGGATTCAAGAAGCCAAGGAACCAGAGGGACCTGTGATGCAGTGTCTCAAATATCACCGATGCAAAGGTAGCCGGCGTAGGCATCTCAATGTTCAGCTTATTGGCACCTCTGCTCAGGTCTTCATTGAAGGTGATCATGTTGTCTACTGGAGACGTTCTAACCGGAGGAGTAGCAGACAGAGTTGGAGAATAGTCCCGAACAGAAGGTCGTGATGACGCTGTAGACCCTGAAGGTGATCTCCGTCTGCCTCTTCGTATCTGGAAGAGCGAGAGTGGTGAGACCTAGACCGTCTGAGAGGACGTGGATCGAGATCTTCGTGTGGAAGGAGGAAAATGCTACTTACCCAGTATGCATCTGTTCTTTTTAGGATTTTGGGTAATTTATTGTGAGGCTTAGCCTGTGAAACTGAGAGAGGCAGGCTGTGGTAGGTTCGGAAGCTTGCTGAGATGTTGAGGCATTGAGCAGTCAGCCGTCTAGGTACAGGAATATCTGATGACCTTGCTTACGGAGTATGGCTGTTACCGGGGCAAGGCATTTCGTGAAAATCCGAGGAGCGAACTTGAGGCCAAAGGGAAGGACCTTAAAATTGGTAATGGATATCCGCTACGGTGAAATGGAGATACTTGCGGTGCTTCAGATGTATGGGAATGTGTAAATCCAAGGAGGTCCTGTAATCTCCACTGTTCAGCAAGTGGAAAATGTTGGAAAGAGTAACCATATGGAAAGATGGTTAACGCAGACATTTGTTCAGTTTCCTGAGGTTCAGGATGGGACTTCACTCTCCTGATTTATTCCGTACAGGAAAAATGAGAGTAGGACCCCATGCCTTCCTGAGAACAAGCAACCCTTTCTATTGCACCCTTGGCCAACATTATTAGAGCTTCTTTCTTCAGTAAATGAAGACGAGGTGGGTGCGCCCCTTTTGGAGGATTGTTCAGTGGTCTCTGCACAAACTCTAGGGTATGTCCGTAGCTTACTAAGTCCAACATCCATTTATCCAATGTGATCTATTTCCATTAGGGGAGGTAGTTGGAGATATTTGCACCCACATGGGTGGAAGGAGTGAATGTAGCCAGTACCCAGTCCAGGTCACTGTTGCCGCTTGTATCGCTACCCTGGAGAGGGGGGGGGTGGGGGGTACTTCCAGCACGCACCTTGCTTGTTGTAGGCTGCTGAGGGTGGTTGACGGTAGGTCTGATGGTAGGTGGACCTATACGGAGATTAAGGTTGGCAATGTTGTGGTTGTTGATAGCCCTCTCTGTAGGAAGAGAAACCTCTTCCTCTAGCCCACTGAAAGGGCAACTTCTTAAACTGGAGAGTGCCAAGAGACCTAGCAGTGTCAGTGTGCGTTTTTATAGCCAATAAGGCGTCATCGATATGTTTTCCGAACATCTTAACGTCATAGGCCATGTCCAGGATCTTTGATTGGACCTCCGGTCAAAAAGAGGCAGCCTTGAGCCATCCTTGGCTTCTCAAGGCCGCTGCTCCGGCAACTGACAGAAACATGTGGAGGCGATGTTCAGAGCACAGTCTATAATTTCGGAGGAAGTACGTTCGCCTTCCTGTAAGATCTTTTTTGCCTCTGCCTTCCTGTCTTCAGGGATCAAATCGAGCAGACTGCTGAATCTGACCACATCTGGCAGTCACAGTGCCCCAGAATCGCTTGTGAGTTGGCTGTTCGAACGGTGATGGCAGACATGAGGGAGAATCTCTTCTCTATGTTGTCCAAGCTCCTGCCTTCCAGGTCTGGTGGTGCGGAGATGGGAGCAGAAAAGTTTTTTGAGTGCCTTTGCGCTGCTTGTGAGATAGAGTCAGGCTAAGGATAACTGGTGAAGCCAGCAGGGAAATCATCCTTGGCTTTGTATTTTTTGTCGAGGTGAGGTGATACTTGCTCTACCGTAGCCTGATATTTCATGATCTTTATCCCCTCATCTCAGATATAGGATATAATGTGGATGGCTCTGACAGACTTTTTGGCTTGCTCTTTAAAATCATGAAGAAAGCAGTCGGACTGCTTAACAGAAGTTGGAAGATGGAATCGTGCTGCAGCTTGGTCCATCAGAT
The DNA here is from genome assembly GCA_963921515.1 of Calotriton arnoldi. NCBI lineage: Eukaryota > Metazoa > Chordata > Amphibia > Caudata > Salamandridae > Calotriton > Calotriton arnoldi. The sequence goes on along the minus strand of CAWUFW010004507.1, from coordinate 1,389,801 downwards.
TATGAAAACCCCCGATGTCCTCTGGGGGAGAGTCTGAAGGATGAGGTGGTGGAGGAGCCGGAGTAGGGACAAAGTAGTCATCCCATTCGTCCCGTGGATGTTAAGTGTCAGGGATCTCGCCTTCCTTCCCCCTCATCCTCGGAGGGAGAGTGGTCCTCCCTTGGAGGTGCTGCGATATTCGAAGCAGGTGTCATCCTGGGCGTTATTTTCATCGGGATATTCCTTAGCGTGGCAGGAGAAGCAGGCTGGGGTGGTGAAAGTGGCTGCTCCTGTGGAGGTTCCGGAAATCTCCTCTTATAATCCTGCAGCATGGCTTGTAGATCTTGAACTAGAAAAATGGGCATCTGCATTTCATCTCATCTCGTCTAGGCTGAGGATGTGGGTGGTATTCATAGTGTTCATAATGGCGCCTAAGAGGGGCATAGTATCATTGATAGTATTTCTCTTTGTCCTCATCGTCAGTATCTTTCTCCTGGTATTTGACCTGGAGCTCTGAAGGACTGTGTGCATCCCCAAAAGGCCCGTCATCATCCGACTCTTAAGTCCAATAAATGACTGGGTAGTAAAGGTGAGACCTTGCTTGGAGAGGTCACATCAGGCCTTAAAGTAGTCTTAGTTATTTTAGCAATTTTAATCTTCGTCGGCGGTCCCGTCGACAACGTTAATGAAACTGGGGTGTTCATGGCAAAAATTCCCTCATTGACGGTGCAGTTGTCAACGATGATGTCATAGACCGTGCTGAAGTTGGTGGTGCTGCTGTCGTCTGTACTATTGTTGACAGCGCTGCTGACAGTGTTCCTGTCCACAGTGTCTTCATCGACTGCATCTTCAACAACGTTGGTGTGGTAGAAGTCAACTGTGACTTAGCGGAGGAGATCACATTGGTCAATGAAATGGGAGCATTAATAGCAGCAGAGTCTCAAGAAAAAACATTAAAAAAAGAAAAGGGGGCAGGGTATAAACACCCTGACCCCCTAGGCATGTTCAGGGGGTCCCACAGGTGAATCCGGCCGATAATTAAAAAAAGAAAATGAAGTGTGGGCTCTTGTGCTTCATTTAATTTGGCCCCTGGGTGGGCCAAGTCCCGGGGGCATTATTGAAATAATGATGGGGTCCTGCGTGGGCCCCCTGCAGCCCCAGGGACCGCCACCTCCCCAGGGCACATTCATTCTCAATTTTTTAAAAAAGTGCAGGGGAGGCCCCACGGCCTCCCCCACAGCCCCGTGGCTAACAAATAAAGCGCGGGGGCTCCGGCCCCCGCACGGAGCCCCAGGGACCTCCACCTCCCTGGGGCCCAAACACAAACATGAAGGGGTCCTTTACAGACCCGCTGTCCCGGGGACCACCACTTCCCCGGAGCTTACTTGGAAGGGAGGGGGGCCGCACGGACCCCTCGCGGAGCCTTACACGGCCCTGGGGACCGCCACCCCCTAGGGCCGGCTCCTCGCAGTGTCCCGAGGGTGCCCACCCCCGGAACATTGCGGTTAGCTCTGGCATGGCGGGAGCAGTGCTCCCGCCATGCCATAGCAAACTCAGCAAGCATGAGCACAAAATGCTCTTGCTTGCTGAAAGCAGAACAGCATCTGTTTCCCTGCTTGCTGTGAGGCAAGCAGGGAAACAGACACTTTGCTTTGGGATCCAGGGTGCTGCATGTCAGCAGCTCCCTGGATCCCAAAGCAATGCCGGCTCCCCCAAGAGGCTGGGAGCCGGCAGGGACTGCAGGGGCATTGAGGCTCCCCCCACGGTCCCAAATGAATTGGCCAGGCCCAGGGGGATGAGGTCCCCAGGGCCGAAGTTGGCCCAGGGAGGGGGGCTGCACGGCCCCCCTCCCTATTAAAAAAAATATATATGTTAAGGCCAGGCCCCAGGGGATAGGGTCCCCGGGGCCAAAATTGGACTGAGGAGGGGGGCCGCGATGCCCCCCTCACTTTGTATTATAAAGATTTATTATATATAAATATATATATTTTTTAAATAAAGAAAGGCCAGGCCCCGGGGGATGGGATCCCCGGGGCCGAAATCGGCCCAGGAGGAGGGCCACACAGCCTCCCTAGTTTTTTTTTTTACATAATTATTTTTTTTTTTATTTGCTTTAAAGGGGCAGGCCCCGTGGGATGGGGCCGAACATAAAAAGATTAAAAAAACAGCAACTCGCCGGAGGACCCGCTCCTTTCTCTACATTCCGGCGCACTGCTGTTTAGGGGATGAAGTCCAATTAACTGGTGAGGGTCCTTGGGGGCCAACAAGTCCCCCTGTTACCTCCAATAAGCCCCACACAGTGGGGTTGCTGAGAGTTGGTCAGAGGCCACGCCCCCTTTCTCCACTACTCTGCAAACGTGCCTCTCAGCGCACTGCTAGTGGGGGATGAGGTCCCCTTGCCTCCTGAGGGCCTCAGGACTAAAGTGGTCTTCTTCCCCCAAGCAGCAGTGCGCCTGGAGGCAAGTTTGCAGAGTGGTGGAGAAAGAGGGCATGACCTCCAACCACCTCTCAGCAATCCTGCTGTGTGGGTCTCACTGGAGGTAACAGGAGGGCTAGTTGACCCCTAAGGACCCTCAAGAGTCAAGGGGACTTCAACCACCAATTAGTAGAGCGCCAGCAAGTGCTTCTCCAGAGTGGTGGAGAAAGGGGGCGAGGCCATTGAAAACCTCTCAGCAAACCCACTGTGTGGGACTTGCTGGAGGTAAAAGGAGGGGTAGTTGGCCCCCAAGAAGCCTCAATAGCAAAGGGGATCTCAACCCCCTTACTAGTAGTGCCCCAGGAGGTGTGTTTGCAGACTGGTGGAGAAAGGGGGCGTGGCCTCCTACCAGGTCCCAGCAAATCCGCGGCGTTGGACTTACTGGAAGTAACAGTAGGGGTAGATGGCAACTACCCTCCTGTTACCTCCAGCAAATCCTGTACAGCGGGATTGGTAAGAGGTCTTTGGAGGCCATGCTACCTTTCTTCACCACTCCGCAAACGCGGCTCAGGGTTCACTACTGGTTAGGCCATGAAGTCCACTTTACTCCGGAGGGACCTTGGGGGCCAAGAAGCCCTCCTGGTACCTCCTGTAAGTCCCACACAACGGGATTCCTGAAAGCTGGTTGCAGGCCCAGCCACCTTTCTCCACCACTCCTCAAACACGACGACTAGTTAAAACACCATAGAAATTCACTGAAAAAACCAAAGGTTACAGGGACGTTACAGTTTGGGTCAGATTTCACTCGTACAAAACTTAACCAGTTATAATTAGCTGAGCTAACTATAACTTACGCCCCCGCAATGCACTGCTTATGACCTCACATATTACATCATACATGACATGGTCAGTGACATCACTGATGGCATCATCCACAGAACCACTCCCACCTACTCAAACCCCATAAAACCTCTTGAACGCCCACTCACACACCCATACAACCACCGATATACCCATTCACAGACCTATACCAGTACTCACACACCCACTCAGTCCTCCATAGAGCCACTCACACACCCATTCCCTCACTCGTACACTCAATTACACAACCATTCACTCACCCATACAGCCACTCATACAACCAGTTACTCAACCATACAGCCAGCCACACAACTCACCCATACAGCTACTTACACATCCACTTATTTACGTACAAAGTCACACACCCATTCACTCAACCAATCAGCCACTCAACACAGCTGCTCACTCACATAATAGAAGCCCTCAGGGGTGTGGAATTTAATAAAATATCTACTTGTCCATGGGGCAAGTTGCTTCATAAATCTACTTGTCCTGTAACAAAATCCACTTGTCCCTTTTTGTGCCATGTAATGCAACGACAAATTATGGCAGCAATCTCATTATAAAAGAGCTCGGATATAGCCTTTCTGATTATGCCAGGGCTCATACCACAGTAGGGTTTGAATACTAACAATTCCCTTATATTGTCACGTTTCCACAGATCTACGTAATGGGGCTGAAGGTAGTGGTAAGCAATAGTTCCAGGGTTGGATTGCCCTTTTGAGTCTATGCAAAACTACTAACTTGTATGTTTTAAGGGTTTTCACCAACTTTTCTCTAATCTTTTCCCATACTGAGAAAAGTTGAAAATTTACTCCCGACAATGGCATACGTAAAACTTCTTCTAGGGCTGGGAAACAAGTGGTTGTAGGGAAAGTGAACTTGCAAACACTCAACAGATTTTTGCATGAGCAAATCTACACATGCATATTTGCTCATGTTTAAATGTAGCTGACATATTTTCTAGGAGTACTATTTTTTGGCCTACTTCTGTAAATTCTTGTGAATTCGCGAAAGCCATAAATCTGCAGTTAATGCAAGGACATATACCATGGGTGCACTTTCGAGGCTTTCATTAATAATAGGGCCCCTAATTAGCTCTGGCGTTAACCATGACCTTTTGTGTTTATTAAAATTCTGTCTCGCTCGCTCCCTCTCTCTCGGTCTATTGCTGGCTTCACTGTGAGTGGCAGTATTCTGCTCTTTCACAAGGAGCATATCGGCACACAAAGTAGTTTTGTTCAGTGCCAGGAACTACTGTGGCAATGTGTGCTTTTTGCGACCAAAAACAAGTTTTGCTTTTGCCAGTGTTTGTTATAATGGTGAGGGCCCGGCAGCTCCCACACCAGTAAGGTTTTGCGAAAAGCATGCCAAAACAAGACACATTAACAAAACCAAAAGGCTGACCACCAATTTCAGACCTACTGGCTTTGCCAATGCTGGTTTATTTTTATGTCTCCCATAATCTAATTGAAACTGGTTACACTGATTTTCCATTATGAATATTTTTGGGAAATGCTAGCATACATCAATACATTTTACTAAATGGTGCTGCAAAGAAATGGTACCTAAAATTGTACAGTAGTTTAGCGAAGTGTTTTTTTTTCTCCTATTTGCATTTTTTGTGAACATTTTATTTTGAAAGCAAAGAATCATCAATCTAACTTTCAAGCTTATGCAAATATTTGCATCTAATCAGAGAGCAGTCTGGGAGCATTAAACATAGCCTCATATTGCTAAACTTTGAAAACGTTTGTACACATTTTTATACTGGAACCGCTGTCAGTAGCGAAGTCCGAGCTTACAACATTTACTTAGAGTGCTCACCCTAATAATAAAGGCTTTGCAATAATGAACTATAAATACAAGTTTGTACAGCATTAATACGTGTACATAAATATTCCCTTAACTGCAGACAATGCCCTTCCCTGATCCATAATGTGGTACTGTAAACTGGCAGTCAAAGGGTTTGTGCTGTAGGGGGTTGGGCCTACTTGTCCCAAGGACAAAATGCACATGAAAACTTGTTGCCCTTGACCCCAAACAAAATGTCCTGGGCGTCGGGCTATAAGAATTCCACATCCCAAAGCCCTCATACACTCACACAACACTTTAGATACCCATTCACATATCCATACAAGCACTCACACATTCCTGTACTCACCCATAAAGACAGACACTCACTGTCCAATACAGTCACTCACACACGAAGTAATGTAACAAAACACCTATTCAAACAGCTACTCACTCACCCATACAGCAACTTACACACCCAGTCACTTACTCATACAGCCATTCAGACACCCACTCACTCACCTATAGTCACTACACACCCATTTACCCACTGATAGAGCCACTTACACCGTCAATCACCCACTCATGCATCCACTGACGCACCCACTCACTCACCAATACAGGCAATCACACAGCGTCTCACTCATTCACACAGCTGCTTACACAACCACTTACACACCCATACAACCACTCGCACACAATACGCAAAAGAATACATACAGTCACACAGCCACTCACATGATATATATTAAAAGTAGTATCACTCATTAGTAGTACACCTAGTTTACTACTTTAAGTTTTGTAGTAGCTTAGTATATATGTTTAGCAATCATAAACTCTTACAAAATACTTACACTCACTGGATGGTGTCATCAGTGATGTCTTTTGAGATGTCATCAGTGATGTCACTGACCATGTCATGAGTGATGTAATATGTGAGGTCATAAGCAGTGAATTGCAGGGCGTAAGTTATAGTTACCTCAGCTAACTAACTGCTGAATTTCTCTGGTTTTGTACGAGTGAAATCTGACCCAATCTATAACATCTCTGTAATCTGAGTTTTTTTCCAGTGAATATATATACATATATACATACACATATATACATACACATATACATATACACACATATATACATACATACACACATACATATGAACAAGTTACTTAACTTCGGTAACGATATATCTGTAAGAAACATAGGTTAGTTATAGATTCCTTACCTTAGAATTACCCCCAGGCGTCAGACTGGATCCGGAAAGTTTTTTCGTCAGCAGTACCCCTGCGCGTCGGAAGGTGGTGTCGGTAGACTCCGCGTTCGGCGTCGTGGTCACCGGGATGACGTCGCGGTAGCTACATATACGCCGCCCTCGCGCGCTGACGTCAGTTCTGTACACGACTTTCTACGTCAGAAGCGCAGAGCCCTGCAAGACACTGACCACTGATGCACAAAACTAGGGCCCTGAAAGGAAGACCTTAACCCTAGAAGTCAGTTCGCTAAATGGGGAGGATGGATGGGGCGGTAAGGAATCTATACCCTATTTTTCTACAGATATATCGTTACCGAAGGTAAGTAACTTGTTCATCTGAAAGAAACAGTTAGTTATAGATTCATTACCTTAGAATAGATACCCCAGCAATACCAACCCCGGAGGTGGGTCTGCGAACCAAGTTCACACCAGAAAGTCCTGGAGAACAGAACGGCCAAAGAAGCAGTCTCTCCGGACTTGGCTGTCCAGACAGTAGTGTTTGGTGAACGTGTGCAGCGATGCCCACGTAGCTGCCCGACAGATGTCATTTAGGGGGACTCCTCGTCCCAACGCAGTAGTAGCTGCAGTCGCCCTGGTGGAATGGGCGCGCAGACCCAGTGGAGGCTCCTTCTTTGCCAAATAGTAGCAGGCTTTGATACACAGAACGACTCACCTGGAGATGGTTCGTTTGTGCACGGCCCGACCTTTCTTAGCGCCCACGTAACCAACAAAGAGCTGGTCGTCCACCCGGAATTGTTTGGTGTGATCCAAATAGAAGGAAAGCGCACGTTTTGGATCCAGACGGTGGAGCCTCTCTTCCTCTTTTGAAGGAGGCGGAAAGAAGGTGGGCAAATTGATGGTTTGGCCAATGTGGAAAGAAGTAACCACCTTGGGAAGAAAGGATGGTCTAGTTCTCAGGACGACCTTGTCCGGATGGACAGCCAAAAAGGGAGGCTTAGAAGAAAGAGCTTGCAGCTCACTCACCCTGCATGCAGAGGTGATGGCTACCAGAAAGGCAGTTTTCAAAGTGAGAAGTCTGACAGGACAGTTATGTAGCGCCTCAAAGGGAGCCCACGAGGTAGGTAAGAACAAAGTTCAAGTCCCACTGAGGCATTACGAAGGGAACAGGAGGAAAAAGATGAGTAATGCCCTTAAGAAAGCAATTTACAACAGTGGACTTGAAAAGAGAAGGCTGATCAGGAAGCTTAAGGAAGGCTGAAATGGGCGAGAGGTAGCCCTTGAGTGGCCAGAGCAGAGCCCTGCTGGGCCAAAGAAAGGAGGAACAAGAGAACCTCAGAAAGAGGGGCGGAAAGGGGATCCACAGCCTTTGCTGCGCACCATGCCACAAATTTGTTCCATCTGCAGGCGTATACCGTCTTAGTGGAGGGACGCCTGGCTGCCAAGATAACATCGCAGACTTCGGGAGGCAGGTCAAACGATGTCAACTGCCGCCGCTTAATCTACACGCAAGGAGGTGGAGGCTGGACAGGTTCGGGTGGAGGACTGTCCCCTGCTGCTGCGACAGAAGATCCTCCCGAAGAGGCAGTCTGATCGGAGGATCGATGGCCATGTTGAGCCGCTCGGGATACCAGACTCTTCGTGCCCAATCCGGAGCCACAAGAATGACTTGGGCCCTGTCGCGCTTGATCTTCTTCAGCACTCTGGGCAGAAGTGGTGTAGGCGGAAAGGCGTATAGAAGACCGGAACTCCGCTCGCGACGAAAAGCGTCGCCTAGCGAGTGCTGCCTTGGAAATTCCAACTTGCAGAATTGCGGACATTGCGTGTTCTCTTCGGTGGTGAATAGATCTAACCAAGGCTCTCCCCACTGCTGAAAGAGACCTTGCACCACCTCCGAGTGAAGACGCCATTCGTGATCCATCATACACCTGCGGCTGAGTTTGTCCGCCCTGGCGTTCACTGAACCTGCCAGGTGTTGAACCACCAGGGATATGCCCTGATGTTCCAGCCATGTCCAGAGACGGAGGGCCTCTTGACATAGGGTCCACGACCCCACCCCACCCTGTTTGTTGCAGTACCACATGGAGGTGTTGTCCGTGAACACCTGCACTACTCTTCCCTGGACAGAGGGAAGGAATGCTTTGAGTGCAAGATGGATCGCCCAAAGCTCCAGAAGGTTGATGTGGAGCCCTGATGTGGGCCTCTGATCTCCGCCTCTCCCATGTGGCCGCCCCATCCCAGAAGGGATGCGTCTGTCACCACTGTGTGTTCTGGTTGGGGAAGGGAGAGGGATCTGCGGTTGACCCAATCCTGGTTCGTTAGCCACCACTGCAATTGTCGTGCAGTGCCCTCCGGGATCTGGACGCAATATGACAGATTCCCCTGAAGCTGCGCCCACTGGAACTTCAGGTCCCACTGCAGAGCCCGCATGTGCCACCTGGCATGATCTACCAGCAGGATGCAGGAGGCCATCAGACCCAGAAGCCTGAGGGTCATCCTGACCGAAACCCGGGATAGAGGCTGAAAGATCGGAATCATAGCCTGAATATCCCGGACTCGCTGTTCGGGAGGATAAACCCGAAACTGCGTCTCCAGAACCGCTCCGATGAAGAGGAGCTTCTGAGAGGGAGTCAGGTATGACTTCGGCACGTTGATGGAGAACCCCAGCGAATGCAGGAGGTCGGCCGTAGTCTGGAGGTGGGAGACGACAGCCTGGGGCGAGCCCGCCTTCAACAGCCAGTCAACGAGATAGGGGAAGACTGGAACCCCTGATCTGCGCAGATGAGCTGCGACCACCGCCATCACTTTCGTGAACACCCGAGGGGCGCTGGTAAGGCCAAAGGGGAGCACGGTAAACTTGAAAGTGCTCAAGGCCTACCGTGAACCGCAGGTAACGCCGGTGGGCCGGCAGGGCGGGGATGTGAAAATAAGCGTCCTGCAAGTCCAACGCTACCATCCAGTCTCCAGGGTCGAGGGCAGACAAGACCTGAGCGAGCGTCAACATTTTCAACTTCTCCTTCCGGAGGAAGAGGTTGACGTTCCTGAGATCCAAGATAGGACGCAGGCCTCTGTACTTCTTGGGCACCAGAAAGTAGTGGGAATAGCAACCACGACCTACTTCTGGGACAGGTATGTGCTCAATGGCTCCCTTGGCCAAGTGTGCCGAAACTTCCTGTTGGAGAAGGGCCAGGTGATCCTCCGACATGCGACGGTACTGAGGTGGCATGGATGGAGGGGTAGCCTCGAAGGGGAGGGAGTAGCCCCTTCGGACTGTTTGCAAAACCCACCTGAACGACGTGATGGTGCGCCAGTGTGGGAGGTGATGGCGGATCCTGCTGCCCACTGGCGTTTGGTGGCCCAGAAAAGTCGGACTAGGAGGGTTTGGAGGCTGCTGCAGAGGGGGCTGTGGTGGACTGGCCCGCCCGCTGGCCCCCAGAACCACGGCGGTGGTTCCCACGTCTCCGGCCGCGCTGGGGCTGAGCAGCTTGCACCGGCCTGTGGCGGGACGTAGCAGGGCACCTCTTCCGTAGCCACGAAAGGCAGACTGCGCAGGGCGGGTGGTGGAGAGGCCCAAGGACCTGGCCATAACACAAGAGTCCTTAAAGCACTGTAGCACGTTGTCTGCCTTGTCGCCGAAAAGGCGACGGCCATCAAAGGGCATGTCCATAAGGGTGGATTGGACATCCCCGGGAAAAACAGTCAAAGCAACCAGGCGTAGCGTCGAAGGGCTACTGACGTGGAAATCTTCCTGTCAAGTGCGTCGGCGGTATCCAGCCCACAGCGGATGGTAAACTTCGAGGCGTCTCTCCCTTCGGCAACTGCAAAGGAGAGCACAGCCCGGGAATCCTCCGGGCACTGGGGCGGCACCTGCGCCACCGTATCCCACACGGAGTGGGTGTAATGGCCCAACAGACATGCGTTGTTTACCGACCGCAGTCCCAAGCTGGCGGAAGAAAACATTTTCTTCCCAAGGTGGTCCAGCTTTTTGGATTCCCTATCCGGTGGTGCGGTAGGGAAGGCGCCTTTAATAGTGGAGGCTTGCACCACCAAGCTCTCAGGGGTGGAGTGTTGGGAGAGGAAAGTGGGGTCGTCCGGGGTCGGGCGGTGGCGTCTGGCAATCATCCTGTCCACAGAAGCCCCTGGTTTGGGCCTGGACCACGTGCCCAAAAGGATGTCCGTGAGGGCTTCGTTAAACGGCAGCAGGGGCTCCTAGGAGTTCACTGCTGGTTGAAGGACCTCTGTCAGGAGGTTAGTCCTGACTGCCACTGTAGGTAGCTCGAGGTGGAGAGCCTCGGCCGCCCTAAGCAACACCACTGCGTATGACGCTCCCTCCTCCGTAGCCACGGTAGGAGGAGACAACATGCCACGGTCTGGTGAGGTATCCAGACCACTGGCTTACCCCAGTTCCTCTCTCCAGTCCTGTTCATACACCAACTGGTCGGTTAAAGGGTCCAAATACCTCTCCCAGTCCTCCTCACCCTCCTCTGGCTGACAATCTGGTCTCAAAGAGCCAGGGTAGAACAGGGGCAAAAAAGTACCCGTCGGCGCCGGATCCGGCGTCGGTCGACGCCGGTCCGACTCAGTGTCTACCTCGAGGTGGAGGCCGGGGTCGACGTCAGCTGGGGATACAGCAGACGCCGGTGACTGACGTGGTGCCGGTGGAATCGGCGCCGGGGGAGGTGTAACAAGGTCGACCGGCGGCGATCCGGATCCAGGCCTGGATACAAGGGGACCCTGCGGCGCCGAGGCCGAAGTGTGCAGGCATCCCCCTGCCCAGCTTACCTCTCCAACCGGTGGTCGCCTCCAGTAAGTCTCCGTGCAAGAGCCTGCAGTCTTTGTTCCGACCAGATATCTCCCATTGGAAACAACAGGGCACCCAACGCCAAACCAGCACCCTGCACCCGGCCGCACCTGTGCCGCTCTGGGTGCACCTTGTGTGCTAACTTGGATCCCCCTTTGCCCTGAGCTTAACCCTAGGAGCTTTGTTCCCTCAACCCTGTAGCTTGTCCGAGAGCAGCCACCAACTGATGGCTCCCTAGCCCCATAGGCTAACATTGGGCCACAGCACTCTGCACCCGGCCGCCCTAGTGCCGCTGAGGGTGCTCTTTCAGGGCATCCTTGACCCTGGGGGAACCCGTGTTCTAATCCCAGATACTCAACACCCTCAAGACCATTTACTTACCTGCAAACCGATAACCACATTTTCCTCTATAGGATTGTATTGACTGTTTTCCTCTGAAAAACTTTTTAAGTGTTGAGTTGTGTTTGTATGGCAAACTGAGTAACTGTCTTTTAATACAAAAGTGTTTTACCTACCTTTGACTAGGAAATGTCCCAGTGTGATATCAAGGCATATCCCACTGAGTAGAAAAAGTAATCTAAAAAGTAATCACAAAGTAATCCAAAAGTAAATACAACTGTTTTCAAACATTGTACCAACCTGTAACAAAGCCAATTTCATTCAGCTTGCATATCCTTATCAATCTGTCTGTGAAAGCACTTTACTTACCTGTAACAAGTCCTTATTGGTTCTAAAAATAAAATACAACAAAAGAAGTATTTTTATACAAACAATTGCTCCGAGTTCAGTCTTTCAGTGTGTGCTATCATTTCTGGCCTGAGTGTGTACAATAAATGCTTAACACTACCCTCTGATAAAGCCTTACTGCTTGCCCACACTACCACAATGCTAGAGTAAGGTATTATCTACTTTTACCTCTGTAAGCCTTTGGGGATCCACTGGACTCTGTGCACACTGTACCTTACTTTGGTATAGTATATAGAGAGCCAGCTTCCTACAACTCCCACTTCGACGACAGGGATGATTCAAGCATGTTAATCTATGAACGATCCAATACTGGAGAACTCCATCTTACAGGCCTAGAATGACGACGTATGCCTCACATCAAAGCAGTGCTGGTCAGTATGGTTTTGCTTTGCTGTTTATTTCCTTGCTACCACCCATTCTCCTTATTGCTACAACAATAGGAGAGTGCTTCAATGGCAAGTGGTGTTTTGACGTTGAAAACTTGAGTATTTTATTGACGTCGCCGAGTGCCTAGGAGTCACTATTGATCGCACGCTAGAGACTGCCCTCCAGGGTAAACATGTCCCGATGGAACCATACTTCGACATCAAGAGCCCTGACGTCGATCAGGAGGGATGAGCTGGTCAGTGCAAAAGGGGGATCTTTTTTTTTTGGCCATCCTGTGGTGGCGTTTCTGTTCTTCTTCTTGCCAAGGACGCCTAAGTTTGCCTCAGAGTCTTTTTAAACGTCCTTCATAATTGTGTGCTGAAATTCACACTCTTGAAGAGTGTGGCAAAGGTAAACATACCTCACACACACAGCATGTGGGTCAGGAGCTTCCTTCTTCCTCCTGCATGAGGGACACTTCACTAAAGGTGAAGGCAGTGGTGTAAAATTCCCCCTCTGAAGATGTTAAAAAGAGGAAATGCTGTCAAGCAAAGGATATCTGAATTCAGAGGAGAAATCGTCTCAAAATAGGTTGAAAAAAATCCTGAAGTTTTCGGAGATCCCCTCAGCATGGAAAGAACAGAGGCTCTCAAGCAACTTCCAGTGTAAGGAATGCAGTGAGATGCAAGCTTCTGGCTCCTTACAGGGGCAGTACACTTTTAATTTTAGGACTCGCCGGTCTAAGGTCTTCAGGAAATGGTGCTGCAATGGAGTTTGTTAAAATTAGTCTGTGGGAAAAATTAGTCTGCATAGGCTTAAGAGGTTGTTACTGCATTTAAAAATACCACCAGATTTCACCTCCATTACATGTACTTTTTGTGCGGATTTGAAGTCTTACGGGATCCAAGCTCATAGGCTTGAACATTCTAGTTTTAGGACTATCGATAAAGATCCTACGGATCTTTATCGATAGTCCTAAAACTAGAATGTTCAAGCCATTATCATGCAAGGCCAGAAAGATGAATCTGTCAGTCTCACTTTAATCTAAGGTCTTTTACCAGGTGATGCAACAGGCCCTAGAAGTTGAGGGCAATGCTTGGTTGTAGTTTGTGCCAGTTAGAAAAAGGAAGGGGCTTAGGCCATACATTGTGGTCTTTACACTGAAATGTGGCTAGCAAATAATTACATTTAAAGGCCTTTAATGAGAATGTACATCTTACAGTGAAAAAAGCAGTGATGGTAAGAATGGCTTTGATGTGCGGTTTATCTCCTTGCTACCACTCATTCTCCTTACTGCCTTAGACGTCAGGGGACCAAATACCATGATAAAGCCCCACAATGTGCTTAATGAATGGCACAACAACAGTATTCATACTTACCTTGGAGAAATAACCAATTAGGTGACAACCAGTGTTATCGGCTTCTGTCATGACGTAGAAGAGGAAGGGCTCTACATCATAATACAAAGTCTTGTGGTCCAAGAAGAGTTTTGCAAGTAGACATAAATTTTGACAATAGATCTGAAATAAAAAGAGCAGGCAAGAAAGTATTACTGTCAACTCAAATGTTCCACCAGCCATCCTAAAAGCACTGTTGCTCACATGTGAAGCACAAGTTACTAACTTGTGTAACGATATATCTGTAAGAGACAGTAGTTAGTGATAGATTCCTTACCTTAGAATATCCCCAGGCGTCAGGCTGGATCCGGAAAGTTTTGCGTAGCAGTACCCTTGCGCGTCGGTAGGCGGCGTCGTGCGGCTCCGCGTCCGTCGTCGGCGTCGTGATCGCCGGGATGACGTCGCGGGCAGTACTTAGGCGCCGCCCCTGCGCGCTGACGTCAGTTCTGTACACGACTTTCCGCGCCAGGAACGCAGAGCCATGCAAGAAGCTGACACAGGTGTCTGAAAAATACTAGGGCCCTGAAAGGGATGTCCTTAACCCTAGAAATCAGTTCGCAGAACGGGGAGGATGGGTGGGGCGGTAAGGAATCTATCACTAACTACTGTCTCTTACAGATATATCGTTACACAAGTTAGTAACTTGTGCATCTGAAAGAGACACGTTAGTGATAGATTCCTTACCTTAGAATAGATACCCCAGCAATACCAACCCCGGTGGTGGGTCTGCGAACAAAGATCAGACAAGGAAGTCCTGGAGGACAGAACGGCCAAAGAAGCCGTCCCTCCGGACCTGACTGTCAAGGCAGTAATGCTTAGTAAACGTGTGCAGCGAGGCCCACGTAGCTGCCTGACAGATAACCGGCAGCGGAACACCGCGGCCCAAGGCCGTGGTAGCAGCCGTTGCCCTGGTGGAATGGGCACGTAGCCCAACAGGAGGCTCCTTCTTGGCCAAAGAATAGCAGGTCTTGATGCACAAGGTAACCCAGCGGGAGATGGTCCTCTTGTGCACCGCCCGACCTTTTTGGCGCCCACGTAGCCAACAAAGAGCTGGTCATCCACCCGGAAGTGTTTTGTGCGGTCGATATAGAAGGAGAGCGCACGTTTTGGGTCCAGACGGTGGAGCCTCTCTTCCTCTCTGGAAGGATGCGGAGGCGGAAAGAAGGTGGGCAAAGTGATGGTCTGCCCAATGTGGAAAGCAGTAACCACCTTTGGCAAGAAGGACGGACGCGTCCGAAGAACAACCTTGTCTGGATGAACAGACAGAAAGGGAGGTTTGCAAGATAGAGCCTGGAGCTCACTCACCCGCCGAGCGGAGGTGATGGCCACCAGAAAGGCTGTCTTCAGAGTCAGAAGACGAAGAGGACAGTTATGCAGAGGCTCAAAGGGAGCGCACATTAAAAAGGTAAGAACCAAGTTCAAGTCCCACTGAGGCATTACAAACGGAACAGGAGGGAAGAGGTGAGTAATGCCTTTTAAGAACCTGTTAACAACAGGGGACTTGAAAAGGGAGGGCTGATCAGGGAGCCTGAGGAAGGCCGAGATAGCACAAAGATAACCCTTGATGGTACCGAGGGCAGAACCCTGTCGGGCCAGAGAGAGAAGGAACAGAAGGACCTCCGAAAGAGGGGCAGAAAGGGGATCCACAGCCTTTGCTGTGCACCATGCCACAAATTTGTTCCACCTGCAGGCGTATACCACCTTAGTGGAGGGACGCCTGGCTGCCAGAATCACATCACAAACTTCGGGAGGCAAGTCGAAAGGAATCAACTGCCGCCGCTCAATCTCCACGCAAGCAGGTGTAGACTGGACAGGTTCGGGTGGAGGACCGTCCCCTGCTGCTGCGACAGAAGATCCTCCCAAAGAGGCAGACGGATCGGGGGATCTATGCTCATATTGAGTAGCTCGGGATACCAAACTCTTCGAGCCCAGTCCGGAGCCACAAGAATGACTTGGGCCCGGTCGTGCCGAAACTTCTTCAACACTCTGGGTAGAAGTGGTATAGGCGGAAAGGCGTACAACAGACCGCAACTCCACTCGCGACGAAAGCGTCGCCGAGCGAGTGCCGCCTTGGAAATTCCAACGCGCAGAACTGATGACATTGCGCGTTCTCTTTGGTGGCGAATAGATCTAACCAAGGCTCTCCCCACTGTAGAAAGAGTCCTTGCGCCACTTCCGAGTGAAGACGCCATTCGTGATCCATCATGCACCTGCGGCTGAGTTCGTCCGCCCTGGCGTTCAGAGAACCTGCCAGGTGTTGAACCATCAGGAACATGCCCTGATGTTCCAGCCATGTCCAGAGGCGCAGAGCCTCCTGACAAAGGGTCCAAGACCCCACCCCGCCCTGTTTGTTGCAGTACCACATGGCGGTGGTGTTGTCTGTGAACACCTGCACTACCTTCCCTTTGACAGAGGGAAGGAATGCCTTGAGTGCAAGCCGGATCGCCCGGAGCTCCAGAAGGTTGATATGGAGCCGGGACTCCGCCGGAGACCAGAGGCCTCTGATCTCCGCCTCTCCCATGTGACCGCCCCATCCCAGAAGGGACGCGTCCGTCACAACTGTATGCTCTGGCTGGGGAAGGGAGAGGGATCTGCCCATGACCCATTGCCGGTTCGAGAGCCACCACTGCAACTGTTTTGCAGTCCCCTCCGAGATCTGGACGTGATCGGACAGGTTGCCCTGGTGCTGCGTCCACTGGAACTTCAGGTCCCACTGCAGAGCCCGCATATGCCATCTGGCATGAGTGACCAGCAGGATGCAGGAGGCCATGAGGCCCAGCAGCCTCAGGGTCATCCGTACCGAAACCCAGGATAAAGGCTGAAAGATTGGAATCATAGCCTGAATATCCCGGACTCGCCGTTCGGGAGGATAGGCCCGAAACTGCGTCGTGTCCAGAACTGCTCCGATGAAAAGGAGCTGTGGAGAAGGAATTAGATGCGACTTCGGCACATTGATGGAGAACCCCAGCGAGTGCAGGAGTTCGGCCGTAGTCTGGAGGTGGGAGACGACTGCCTGGGACGAGCCCGCCTTCAGCAGCCAGTCGTCGAGGTAGGGGAAGACTGAAACCCCGGCCCGGCGCAGATGAGCTGCGACCACCGCCATCACTTTCGTGAACACCCGAGGGGCACTGGTAAGGCCAAAGGGGAGCACGGTGAACTGAAAATGCTCGGGGCCTACCATGAACCGAAGGTAACGCCGGTGGGCCGGCAGGACGGGGATGTGGAAATATGCGTCCTGCAAGTCCAACGCTACCAGCCAGTCTCCAGGGTCGAGGGCAGTCAAGACCTGAGCTAGGGTGAGCATCTTGAACTTCTCCTTCCGGAGGAAGCGATTGACGTTCCGGAGGTCCAAGATAGGACGCATGTCCTCCTTGTCCTTTTTGGGCACCAGAAAGTAGTGGGAGTAGCAACCACGCCCTACTTCTGGGGTCGGAACATGCTCGATGGCCCTCTTGGTCAAGAGGGCCGTGACTTCCTTCTGTAGAAGCACCAAGTGATCCCCTGACATGCGGTGGAATTGAGGTGGCATGGCTGGGGGTGGTCTCGAAGGGGAGGGAGTAGCCCCTTCGGACAATGTCCAAGACCCACCTGTCCGAGGTGATGGTGCGCCAGTGGGGAAGGTGATGGCGGACCCTGCCCCCTACTGGCGTGCCGTGCACCTGAAAGGAGGGACTAGGAGGGCTTGGAGGCCGCGGACGGGTTGGAGGTGGTGGCCTGACCCGCACGCTGGTTGCCCGATCCGCCACGGCGGAATCCACGTCCTCGGCCACGCGAAGACGCCTGCTGCGCGGGCCGGTGGCTGGGCTGCTGACGTGAAGGGGCGCCCCTACCGTGGCCACGATAGGGGCGAAAAGCAGAAGGCAGCGGAGGGCGTGTAGCAGTAAGGCCCAGGGACTTGGCAGTAGCCCGTGAGTCCTTAAAGCGCTCCAACGCATGGTCTGCTTTGGACCCAAAAAGACCGACTCCATCAAAGGGCATGTCCATGAGAGTATTCTGGACATCCCCTGAAAAACCAGTGGTTCTCAGCCAGGCGTGGCGTCGGAGCGCCACCGTCGTTGCAATCGACCTGCCCAGCGAGTCGGCGGTGTCAAGGCCACAACGGATAGTGTATTTGGCCGCATCCCTTCCTTCCGCAATGGCGCGGGAAAGCAGTGCCTGGACCTCCTCAGGGCACTGGGGCAAAACATCCGCCACCGAATCCCACAGGGAGTGGGTATATCGGCCCAAAAGACAAGCGGTGTTAACGGACCGCAAGCCAGCACTGGAGGAAGAAAAACCTTTCTTCCCAAACTGATCCAGGCGTTTGGATTCCCTATCCGGAGGAGCGGTAGGGAAGGCGGTTTGGGAAGCGGAGGCTTGGACAACCAAGCTCTCAGGAGTGGGGTGGACAGAAAGAAACAGGGGGTCGCCCGGAGCAGGGCGATGGCGTCGTGACACGTTCCGATCCACAGGAGCCCCTGTGTTGGGCTTGGACCAGGCGCCCAAAAGAACGTCAGTGAGGGCGTCGTTAAACGGCAGCACAGTCTCCGCAGAGGAGGCTGCCGGCTGAAGCACCTCTGTCAAGATGTTAGGCTTGACCGTCAAAGTAGGGAGCTGGAGACGTAAGGCCCCAGCAGCCCTACGCAACACCGTACCAAAATTGGCCCCCTCCTCCGTAGCCACGGGAGGAGACAGCATGCCAGTGTCAGGGGAAGTATCCAGACCACTGGCCTCCCTAGACTCTCTGTCCAGTCCTCATCAAACTGACAGTTGCGCGTCAGAGGGTCATCAGACCCCTCCCAGTCCTCCTGGTCCTCCTCTGGTGCAAAATAAGGAGGAGGAGGGACATTTGGGACCCAAGGTCCCATCGGCGCCGGAGCCGGCGTCGAGCGACGTCGCTCCGGGTCCATGTCCGGAGCCGGAAGGAACTGGGGACGACGCCGCCCGGAGCCCAGGGCGGCGTCGAGAACGGCACCGGAGACATCGGCGCCGGCGGAGGCGTCGTTAGGTCGACCGGCGTCGATGGGGGTTGTGGAGCCGGGATCGAGGCCGGAGCCGGAGCCGGGATCGAGGCTGGAGGCACGGGCGACGCCGGGGCCGGAGCCGTCGGCGACGCCGGAGCAACCCCATCAGGGCCCGCGGGGCCCGAAGGCGCACCGGAGGGGCCTGAAGGCCCGAAGAGGCGGGCCATGGCCGACAGGAATTCCTGTATTTTGGCCGGATCCGCCCCCGAACCCGGGAAGGGCGGGTATGACGGGGCGACTCCACAGGCATGTCCGGGGCCGCGGGTGCGGGGACGGTGCCGGGAGGGGCCTCAGCCGAGTCGCGAGACCGGCGAGGCGAAGTCCTAGAGCGATGATGCTTTTGGACTTTTTGTGCTTCGACTTACCGGACGAAGAAGACTTCGACGCCGACGACCGGTGTGGACTCCGCGATCGACCCCTGGACCTCTCACGCGACCGGGCCTTCCGCGGAGCCGAATGCCGGGCCTCGAGGAGCTTTCGAGACCGCTCTCGCAAAGCTTTCGGGTGGAGGGCCTGGCAGTCGGTACAGGACGCCGTGTCGTGGCCTCGGCCGAGGCAGAAGAGACACTCCCGATGCGGGTCGGTGACGGACATCATCCGCGCACAGGCGCCGCATCGCTTGAAGCCGGGCATCCCTACGACACCTCGAAAGATGGAAAAACAGTGAAAAAATCACCAAAAAGTATGGTCAAAAAATGACCAGGGCACTGCTCTTCCCGGATCTGCGCTTGCTGGCGCGGAAAAAGAAGAACTGACGTCAGCGCGCAGGGGCGGCGCCTAAGTACTGCCCGCGACGTCATCCCGGCGATCACGACGCCGACGACGGACGCGGAGCCGCACGACGCCGCCTACCGACGCGCAAGGGTACTGCTACGCAAAACTTTCCGGATCCAGCCTGACGCCTGGGGATATTCTAAGGTAAGGAATCTATCACTAACGTGTCTCTTTCAGATACCAAAAACATCACAAGCAAAAGTAATTCCAAGACCGAATGAAGATAAAGTGATCGGATAGAGACATCCACATCACTAAGAGAATTCATACCTTATTCTTCTTTCCATCAACTTCAAAGACAGAAATGGATGCTTTTCGATAAATCTCATCACCAGGAGGATGCTTCCACACACACTTAGCCTAGTAAAAGAAAAAACTGAGCATAAGTCTACCAGGTTACTAATTAAAACGGAGTCTAAATGCTAAAACACATAAAGCCTTCACAAAAGACAAACAACTTCAAAGTCAGTCAATACTTTCATTTCCAAGAAGAAATTATTTATACAGGTATATAAATAAAAGAGAAAGTAAGATCTTTCCAAGATTCAACCTCAAACATTCTTATAGCTCGCATAACAATATTGGCCTTGCAGCCAAACCTCTTCTATGGGGTTATGCTCAGGCTGACTCCAGGATTTTTAGCACTCATTTAAACTCTTGCGGGAACTTTGCCTCCCAACGGAAGTTAGTGACTTCCAGGGAGACAGATCGTGGTGGGGCTTTTAATTAGGTGCCTCAAACAAGGTTCTGCCACCCCCCCCAAAAAAAAAAGAAGAAGATGCAACAAAATTCCTAAGTCAAGGTCCCTGACCTTGCAATCGAAAGGATAATGTTACTTACCCAGTAAGCATCTGTTCTTGGCATGTAGAGCTGTAGAGTCACATGCTGTGCATAGCTCACCATCTAGTGTTGGGTCCGGATGTTTGCACTTGTTTTTCTTCGAAGAAGTCTTTCCAGTCACGAGGTAGGTGACTCCTCCTTTGGAGGATAGTGAGCGTGGGCATCGACTCCATTGTTAAATTGTTTGCCGCAAAGGGTGAGAATGGAGTAGTAGTAAAGAATAGAGATGTCCATGCGTCTGTATGTCAATTAAACAGAGAACTGCAGCAGCTACAGGTATCCGGGGAGGTGGGTGGGCGCATGTGACTCTACAGCTCTACATGCCAAGAACAGATGCTTACTGGGTAAGTAACATTATCCGTTCGAGGCATGCGAGCTGTAGATCACATGCTGTGCATAGATTACATAGCAGCATCCTCCCAAAGCGGTGGCTAACCTGTAGCTGTTGGAGTTGTCTGAAATAGTGTCTCAAGTACTGCTTGACCCACATTGGCTTGCTGTCTTGCTGACACAATAATGTTTAGTGAATGTGTGCGGTGTAGTCCATATTGCAGGTTTGCAAATGTCAACAATAGGAATGTTTCCTAAAAAAGCCATAGTGGCCCCTAGCTTACGAGTGGAATGTGCCCTAGGGGGTACAGTTAGAGTTCGCTTTGCTTTCGCATAGCAGGTTCCTAGGTAGTCCTGAGTATTGGCTGGTTGGAGATGTGATTGTGTCTCATTGATTGAGAACCCTTGTTGATGTAGTAACTAAATCGTTCTGAAAGTGTGCTGAAGACATTGCTGGTACGTGCTGGCTTTAATGAGCCAGTCGTCCAAGTATGGGAAGACATGGATGCTTTGTCTTCTTAGGTGAGCAGCTACTACCGCCAGACACTTTGTGAAGACTCTGGGGGCCGTGGTGACTCCGAATGGGAGTACCTTGAACTGGAAGTGTTGACCCGCTACCACAAACCTGAGGAATTTGCGATGAGCGGGGTAAATTGGAATATGAAAATAGGCGTCTTTTAAATCTAGAGTAGCCAGAAAGTCGCTTTTCTTCATCAGAGGAAGTACTTGTTGAAGTGTTACCATGTGGAAATGATCCGATTGAATGTAAAGATTGAGTTCTCTGAGATCTAATATTGGTCTGAGAGAACCATCTTTTTTGGGTATTAGGAAGTAAAGAACAAGTTACTTACCTTCGGTAACGATAGATCTGTAAGAAACATTAGTAGTGATAGATTCCTTACCTTAGAATATCCCCAGGCGTCAGACTGGATCCGGAAAGTTTTCGTCAGCAGTACCCCTGCGCGTCGGTAGGTGGCGTCGTTAGGCTCCGCGTCAGTCGTTGGCGTCGTGGTCGCTGAGATAATGTCGCGGGTGCTACTTAGACGCCGCCCACGCGCGCTGACGTCTGTTCTGTACACGACTTTCCGCGCCAGGAACGCAGAGCCATGCAAGATACTAACCACTGGTGCATTGAAACTAGGGCCCTGAAAGGGATGACCTTAACCCTAGAAATCACTTCGCAGAACGGGCAGGATGGGTGGGGCGGTAAGGAATCCATCACTACTAATGTTTCTTACAGATATATCGTTGCCCAAGGTAAGTAACTTGTTCATCTGAAAGAAACACAGTGATAGATTCCTTACCTTAGAATAGATACCTCAGCAATACCAACCCCGGTGGTGGGTCTGCGAACCAAGATCACACCAGAAAGTCACGGAGAACAGAACGGCCAAAGAAGCCATCTCTCCGGACTTGGCTGTCGAGGCAATAATGCTTAGTAAACGTGTGCAGCGAGGCCCACATGGCTGCCTGACAGATATCTTGCAGGGGGACACCACGTCCCAATGCAGTAGTGGCTGCAGTAGCTCTGGTGGAATGAGCACGCAGTCCCACCGGAGGTTCTTTTTTAGCCAAAGAGTAACAGGCTTTGATGCACAAGACGACCCAGCGGGAGATAGTCCTCTTGTGTACCGCCCGACCTTTCTTGGTGCCAACGTAGCCAACAAAGAGTTGGTTATCCACCCGGAACTGTTGCGTGCAGTTGAGATAAAATGAGAGCGCACGTTTTGGGTCCAGACGGTGGAGCCTCTTTTCCTCTCTGGAAGGATGCGGAGGTGGAAAGAAGGTGGGCAAGGTAATAGTCTGCCCAATGTGAAAGGCCGTAACAACTTTTGGCAAAAAGGAAGGACGGGGCCCGAGCACAACCATGTCCGGATAGACTGATAGGAAAGGAGGCTTACGAGAAAGAGCCTGGAGCTCACTCACTCGCCTAGTGGAGGTGATGGCCACCAGGAAAGCAGTCTTCAAGGTCAAGAGACGAAGAGGACAGTTGTGAAGGGGCTCAAAGGGAGCGCACATCAAGTATGTAAGAACCAGATTCAAGTCCCACTGTGGCATCACGAAAGGAATAGGAGGAAAAAGGTGCGTAATGCCTTTGAGAAATCTATTTACAACAGGGGACTTGAAAAGAGAGGGCTGATCAGGGAGCCTGAGAAAGGCCGAAATAGCAGAAAGATAGCCCTTGATAGTGCCCAGAGCAGAGCCCTGCTGGGCCAAAGAAAGAGGGAACAAAAGGACTTCTGAAAGAGGGGCAGAAAGGGGATCCACAGCCTTTGCTGTGCACCATGCCACAAATTTGTTCCACCTGCAGGCGTATACCAACTTAGTGAAGGGACACCTGGCTGCCAGAATGACATTACAAACCTCAGGAGGCAAGTCAAAAGGAATCAACTGCCGCCGATCAATCTCCACGCAAAGAGGTGGAGGCTGGACAGGTTCGGGTGGAGGACCGTCCCCTGCTGCTGCGACAGAAGATCCTCCCGAAGAGGCAGTCTGATCGGAGGATCGATGCTCATACTGAGTAGCTCGGGATACCACACTCTTCGAGCCTAGTCCGGGGCCACAAGGATGGCTTGTGCCCGGTCGCGCCTGATCTTCTTCAGCACTCTGGGCAGAAGTGGTATAGGCGGAAAGGCGTACAACAGACCGCAACTCCACTCGCGACGAAGAGCGTTGCCGAGCGAGTGCCGCCTTGGAAATTCCAACGCGCAGAACTGATGACATTGCGCATTCTCTTCAGTGGCGAATAGATCTAACCAAAGCTCTACCCACTGCTGAAAGAGACCTTGCACCACCTCCGAGTGAAGACGCCATTCGTGATCCAGCATGCACCGGCGGCTGAGTTAGTCCGCCCTGGCGTTCAGAGAACCTGCCAGGTGTTGAACCACCAGGGACATACCCTGATGTTCCAGCCATGTCCAGAGACGCAGAGCCTCCTGACAGAGGGTCCACGACCCCACCCCGCCTTGCTTGTTGCAGTACCACATGGCGGTGGTGTTGTCTGTGAACACCTGCACTACTCTCCCCTTGACAGAGGGAAGGAATGCCTTCAGTGCAAGCCGCATCGCCCGAAGCTCCAGAAGGTTGATATGGAGCTTGGACTCCGCCGGAGACCAGAGGCCTCTGATCTCCGCCTCTCCCATGTGGCCGCCCCATCCCAGGAGGGACGCATCCGTCACCACTGTAAACTCCGGTTGGGGAAGGAAGAGGGATCTGCCGTCGACCCAATGCCGGTTCGTGAGCCACCACTGCAACTGTCGTGCAGTGCCCTCCGAGATCTGGACGTGATCGGACAGGTTCCCCTGATGCTGCGCCCACTGGAACTTCAGGTCCCACTGCAGAGCCCGCATATGCCATCTGGCATGATCGATCAGCAGGATGCAGGAGGACATGAGGCCCAGCAGCCTCAGAGTCACTCTGACCGAAACCCGGGACAAGGGCTGAAAGATCGGAATCTTAGCCCGAATATCCCGGACTCGCTGTTCGGGATGATAGACCCGAAACTGCGCCGTGTCCAGAACCGCTCCGATAAAGAGGAGCTTCTGAGAGGGAATCAGGTGCGACTTCGGCACGTTGATGGAGAACCCCAGCAAGTGCAGGAGGTCGGCCGTAGTCTGAAGGTGGGAGACGACTGCCTGGGGCGAACCTGCCTTCAACAACCAGTCGTCGAGATAGGGGAAGACTGAAACCCCTGATCTGCGCAGATGAGCTGCGACCACCGCCATCACTTTCGTGAACACCCGAGGGGCGCTGGGAAGGCCAAAAGGGAGCACGGTGAACTTAAAGTGCTTGTGGCCTACCGTGAACCGCAGGTAACGCCAGTTGGCTTGCAGGACTGGGATGTGGAAATAGGCACCCTGCAAGTCTAGCGCTACCATCCAGTCTTGTGGATCGAGAGCAGACAAGACCTGAGCCAGAGTGAGCATCTTGAACTTCTCTTTGCGGAGGAAGCAATTGACGTTCCGGAGGTCTAAGATAGGACGCAGGCCCTTGTCCTTCTTGGGTACCAGAAAGTAGTGGTAATAGTAACCACGACCTACTTCTGGCGTCGGAACGCGCTGGATGGCCCCCTTGGCCAAGAGGGCCGCAACTTCCTGCTGAAGAAGCACCAAGTGATCCCCCGACATGCTGTGGTACTGAGGTGGCATGGCTGGTGGGGTAGTCTCGAAGGGGAGGGAGTAGCCCCTCCGGACTATCTCTAAAACCCACCTGTCCGAAGTGATGGTGCGCCAGTGGGGGAGGTGGTGGCGAAGCCTGCCACCCACTGGCGTTTGATGGGCCTGAAAGCTCGGACTAGGAAGGTTTGGAGGCAGTGGTTGCCGGGGTGGAGGTGGACTGACCCGCCCGCTGGCCCCTTGGTCCGCCACGGCGGAACCCGCATCCGCGCTGGGATGGCTGCGCAGGCCCGTGGCTCTGTTGCGAACGCTGCGGGGCGCCCCTTCCGGTGCCACGAAAGGAGCGAAAAGCAGAAGGCGGAGGAGGGCGGACTGCAGAGAGTCCCAAGGACTTAGCCGTAGCCCGTTAGTCCTTAAACCGCTCTGTCGCCGAAGCGGCGACGGCCATCAAAGGGCATGTCCATAAGTGTGTTTTGAACATCCCCCGAAAATCCAGTTGTCCTCAACCAGGCGTGGCGTCGAACCGCCACCGTCGTTGCAATCGATCTGCCCAGTGAGTCGGCGGTGTCTAGGCCACAACGGATCATGAACTTAGCTGCGTCTCTCCCCTCTGCAACAGCCTGGGAGAGAGCTGTCCGGGCCTCGTCCGGACACTGGGGCAGCACTTGCGCCACCGTATCCCACAGAGAGTGGGAATAACAGCCCAAGAGGCATGCAGTGTTCACGGACCGCAGCGCAGAACTGGTGGAAGAAAACATTTTCTTCCCGAACTGATCCAGTTTCTTGGATTCCCTATCCGGTGGTGCGGAAGGGAAGGCGGTCGGGGAAGCAGAGGCTTGGACAACCAAGCTCTCGGGGTGGGATGTTGGGAGAGGAAAATGGGGTCACCCCGAGCCGGGCGATGGCGTCGGGCCACGTTCCTATCCACAGGAGCCCCTGTGGTGGGCCTGGACCAAGTGCCCAAAAGAACGTCAGAAAGGGCTTCATTGAAGGGAAGCAGCGGCTCCGCAGAAGGAGCAGCTGGCTGAAGCACCTCTGTCAGGAGGTTAGTCTGACTGCCACAGTAGGGAGCACGAGGTGTAGGGCCTCGGCCGCCCTACGCAACACCACAACATTACTACCACCCTCCTCCGTAGCCACGGTAGGAGGAGACAGCATGCCAAGGTCAGGTGAGGTATCCAGACCACTGGCGTCCCTTAACTCCTCAGCCCAGTCCTGTTCAGACTCGCAAGCAGCTGCGAGAGGGTCCTCAGACCCCTCCCAGTCCTCCCCTAGCTCCTCAGGCTGTTCAACAGGCCTAAAATAAGGAGCAGGGACATGGGGATAGAAATCCCCGAGCAACGTCGAGAACGGCATCGATCGACGCCGGCTCGACGCCGCGTCCACTTCAGGGCTGAAACCGGGGTCGACGTCGTCCCGAGGAGCGGGCGGCGTCAGAAGTGGTGCCGGTGGGGTCGACGTCGGTGGAGGTGTTATAAGGTCAACCGGCGTCGACCGGGATCCAGGAGGGTCCTGCGGCGCCGAGGCGGAGCCGACAGCGACGCCGGGGCCGGAGCAGCCGGTGAGGAAAGGCGAGGACCCCCAGTTGGGACCGCGGGGCCCGAAGGCGCACCAGCGTGACCCGACAGCCCAAAGAGGCGAGCCATGGCCGACAGGAATTCCTGTATTTGGGCCGGAGTCGCCGACGGACCCGGGAAGGGCGGGTAGTCCGGCGGCGACTGCATAGGCTCCGCCGGAGGCACCACCCGCACCCTCAGCCGCGTCGCGCGACCGGCGAGGGGAAGTCGGAGAACGATGGCGTTTCTTTGACTTCTTGTGCTTTGCCTTACCTGACCCAGAGTGCGAAGACTTGGATCCCGAAGACCGATGGTGATGACTCCGCGCACGGTCCCTCGACCTCCCGCGGGACCGGGACCTCGAACGGCGCGTAGCTGACTGCCGGGCTTCCAGCAACTTTCTGGACCGCTCCCGCAAAGTCTTCGGCGCCATGGCCCGGCAGTCGGGGCACGACTTGGGGTCGTGGTCGCGCCCCAGGCAGAAAAGACACACACGGTGCGGGTCCATCACCGACATCATACGGTGACAGTCCCCGCAGGACTTAAAACCGGGCATCCTATCTGCACCAGGAGTCGAAGACTCGATGAAAAACAGACAAAAGCCTCAAAAAGTCAGTCAAAAATTGACTGGGGGTTCCTGCTCTTCCCGGATCTGCGCTTGCTGGCGCGGAAAAAGAAAGAACTGACGTCAGCGCGCGTGGGCGGCGTCTAAGTAGCGCCCGCGACGTCATCTCGGTGACCACGACGCCAACGGCGGACGCGGAGCCGCACGACGCCACCTACCGACGCGCAGGGGTACTGCTGACGAAAACTTTCCAGATACAGTCTGACACCTGGGGATATTCTATGGTTAAGGAATCTATCACTATGTGTTTCTTTCAGATAAGAGTATATGTCCGTGATGTTGCGGTGGTACGGGCCCTATTTCTCCTTTTAGAAGTAGAGACTAAACCTCTTGTTTGAGGAGGTGTAGGTGATCTGGTGAAAGTTTGTGTGACTTTGGTGGAATGTTTGGAGGAGTGTTGATGAACTCCAGGCAGTAACCAGAACTGATAATTTGTAGTACCCAATTGTCTGTTATTGCCTGCCAGATTGGTAGGAAATCTGACAGTCTTCCCCCGACAGGTGTTAAGTGGTCCGGGGGAGTGGGAGGGGGGGGGATGAGGTAGGGGGAGAGAAGTGGAGGCAAGTCACTGCTTTGTATTGGAGGGGGGAGGTGCGTGTGTTTGAACCCATGCCCCTGCCTTTGCTGTTGTTACCTCTGTAACCCCCTCTGAAGTAACCCCTAGATGGAGAGGGTTGGTTATTGCCCTTATAGGTGGTGGTCTCCGAGGAGGTGTTTTTAGAGCCTCCGCGGTAAAAGGAGCACCGAAAGGAACCACAGCTTTGTGCTGACTGAAGGGCTCCCATGGATTTGGCCACTTCAGTGACCTTTTTCATTTTCTCAAGTGAAGAATCTACCATTGGGCCAAACAGATGCTCTTTATCAAAGGGAGCGTTTAAAATGGGGGTTTGCACCTCTGGTTTGAACCCTGATATGCGAAGCCAAGCATGTCTTCAAGAGGACACTGGTGTTTACCGCTCTAGCAGCAGTGTCTGCAGCATCTAGGGAACATCTTATAGCGTTATTGGAAATAAGTTGCCCTTCGCGCACCAGGTCTTGTGCCTCAGATCTGTGTTCTTGGGGCAAATATTGTATTAATTGCTCCATCTCGTCCCAGTGCGCACGGTCATATCGTGCTAGCAATGCGTGAGTGTTGAAAACACGCCAGAAATTGGCCGCCTGAGAGGCTACCCTTTTCCCAGAAACATCAGTAAGTTTGGATTCCTTATCCGGGCGTGGAGCATCTCCTGTTGTCTGGGAGTTGGCTCTTTTCCTTGCATTGGACACAACCAGGGAGTCTAGTGGCAACTGACCTTTAATATATACTGGGTCTGATGGTGCTGGCTTGTATTTTTTGTCTACTCTAGGGGTAAGAATACAAGCTCTGACCGGGTCGTTAAAAATGTCATCTACATGCCTGATCATCCCTTTGAGCATAGGTAGTCTATGTGAGGACCTCTGCGTGGTACTGAGGGTTTCAAAGAGGAAATCCTCTTCTAAGGACTCCTTATGTAGCTGCACCCCATGGTAGTTGGCAGCTGTACCCAGTAACTCAATGTAGCCACACTGTCATCTGGTGGAGAGGGCTTGTTAGGATATAAATCAGGATCATTGCCCGTGGGCAAATTGGTATTGTAATCATCCCATGGGTCTTGCATTGGTTGATTATGATCCCCATTGTCATCCCCATCATCCTGGTCGTCAGGTGTATGTGGTGGTGAATGTTCAGGTGATATATACCGAAACTGAGGTGAAGGAAGAGGAAGAGGAGGAGGGGAAGGGTTAGTTCCAACTGTTCTCTTCTTTAAAGGAATGTGGTATTCTTCCTCTGTATCAGTCCTTCTTTTTAAAGTCACTTTAGTGGCGATATGTCCAGTTTGAGGATGAATATACAGCACTTTTTGTTTCGGATCTGGTTTGTAGATCGGAGCGTCGAAACTGTTTTTGGTGAATTTGGCACATCTGACTGTTTCGGCGCCGAACGTTTCGGTGCCGAAGTCTTGGATGTTGATGTTTTCGGATCCGAAATGTGTTTCGGTGCCGAATGGTGGGGGTTGGTCCCGGACTTGTGTTTCGACCCTGAAGTTCTCGGCTCCGAAGTTGATTTGGAGGGAGTCTTTTCAGTGCCGGAAGGTTTTTTGGTAGGCTTCGGTGCAGAGCCAGAAGGCGGGGAGTCGGAGGCATGATCTCGGTGCCGACCGGAACCCGAGGGCGCGGGTTGGACCGGAGCTGCCTTCTTTTGTGGAGTTGGGTCTTGGGACGAGGGGGGAGCTGTACTCACGGTACGTTGGCCATGTGGGATGTCGTCCTCTTGGTCGGAGTCGAGCTCTGGGATGGCGATCGGCTCCTGCTCCTCCTCGGTTCCCATGGCCTCGCCGGCCTCTTCGTCTGATTGTTGTCCGAAGATGTCCGGAATGGAGCTTGTGTGCTGGCTCTGCATGTCGCGACGTCGAGCCCGACGGTCGCGAAGTGTCTTCTTGGAGCGGAAAGCCTGACACGCGTCGCAGTCCTGTTCTTTGTGTTCGGGGGACAAACACAGGTTACACACTTCGTGTGAGTCGGTGCGCGGGTATTTCGCTTGACACCGAGGGCAGAATTTAAAGTGAGTTCGTTCCATCGACTGCGGGTCAGCCCGACGCGGGTAGGCCCGACGGCCTTCCACGAGCTTTCAGATCGAAAGTTTGGTTTTGCAAGTAAATATGATGCGCGATAAAAAGGACAACGCGATCGAAAAAAACACCGTTGAGGGTGAGTATCTTGCGCACCGAAGGAAACCGAAGGAACGGTGTCGAACCGGAGTGCAGCAATAGACGTCCGAACCCGATGGCGGAAAAAAATAATCTAACAATGGAGTCGATGCCCATGCGCACTATCATCCTAAGGAGGAGTCACCTACCTCGTGACAGGAAAGACTTCTTCGAAGAAAAACAAGTGCAAACATCCGGACCCAACACTAGATGGCGAGCTATGCACAGCGTATGATCTACAGTTCACATGCCTCAAACACACATTTCCCCATGATCCTTTTTTGTGCTTACGTGCTTGATAAGAAGTGGCATTTTTTTTGCAGTGTTGTAAAAAGTCCCAGCATCTGCCTTCCCTATAACCTGAATACCTTCGGCAAGGGACCACTGTAGATCTTCCATTCATAGCCATTTTGTGCTGTCTGACTGAGTGTTGGCAGATGGCCCAATGCCACAGGTGCTGTGGTTCAGCAGAAAGGATTGGAGGCCTCGTACCTCCTTGTTTGTGTACATACATCACTGATGTTGTGTTGTACGTCTGGATCAGCACTGGTGGTCATATCAAATCCTAATTGTCTGAGTTGTAGCACGTTCATGTGCAGGTTCACATCGTGTTTGGGCCAAAATCCGGGACTTAAAACTGTGCCCTACAACCATCCATGGAAGGTGTAGTCATTAGAAAACAGGATTGAGGATATATAAATGAAAGATCTACTCCTACGCTGAGCCACTGGGTCAACCTGTGCAGTTCTCTCATTACCCTTGCTGTAAGCTTGGGACAAGACAATGATCTGAGCAGGCTTTGAAAAATCTACTCACCCACTCACTATGGCGATTCAGATTTTATGAGGTCGAGCTATTTTTAGCGCATACTCGTCGTTCTGATGAGTGAATTTAAGCTGGAAGGAACCGGAGTTCTGTTCATTCAGAACGTGAATTAGCAATAAAGAAGCCTTTAAATCTTGTTTTATCTTGACACATTTGCTGTCTGTTCAAGGACAGAGGTTTGATGTCAGTTTTTCTTTTTACTAACTGTTTCTTATCTTATCCTGGAGGTTTCTGTCAAGTGAGCTGACAATCATTGTGAAACAAAAGGGAGTAAGAGGTCAGATTTTTTTTTCTAATAGAACATTTAAACAGCTTGTAAATGAATAGTACAAGTATTTCAATATATATATATTTATATCAGGAATGGAGAAAAAAATGTTTGCAAATCAGAATTGTGATGCAAACAAAGAATTAACTAGAAGCAAAACAAATCAGAACACTTCACTTGATGATGTGCAAATGACAAATATTTCCAGAAACTATTTCCAAACATGTATATAGAGTTTTATCAGTAAAACCATGTCAGTGGGAAATGTGGCCATTTCAATGGAGAACCTGCTGATTGCAAATAAGTGTGCTACCACTTCAAGCATGTATTTTTTTAAAGTGATAGTTTTTAAACATTATTTGAGAAACATTCCTGCCCCCGCCGTGATGACAATGCGGTTAATGAACTAAAAGGCAAGTCAGTGGTCACGTATAGCCTACATGCGGCTGGATTTGTATATTATATATGGAGCAAAGGTTTAGCTTATTAAATCAAACAAAAGAGTTTTTTGTACAGCAGATTTGATGAACTTACGTATCTGAAGGTGCTGTCATATATGATAAATAAGAAAATGGCGGCTCCTCACCTCTGAGGGAAGCCAGATTCACATACCAAAGACGGTGAGCTCTTTGAAGTTCCCTGCCTTGGAATGCTAATTTACTGGTCATCCTGTTGGAGGGGGTGGGAAACACCTTCTCCACAGCAGGCTTTTTTCCTGACCTCCCGAAAGTGTAGGCTCTCACCTCTGGGGGTCAGAAACCGGTCTGTAGTGGCAGGCTGGTCTACACCAGTCAGCCAGCACACCAGCAGTTGGTAGGTTTTCAGGGGGCACCTCTAAGGTGCCCTCTGGGGTACATGTATTGATAAACCATTCACTGGAATCAGTGTGGATTTATTAATATAAGATGTTTGATATCAAACATCTTTAGTTTTAGTGAAGCCATCATGTAGCTGTGGAACTAGTTTTTGACAAGTACCCAGCACATGTACTCAAAATGGCTTCCCTGGTCACTTGTACTGGCAGTAATTGGACTGGTCAGTACAGGGGCATATTTGCTCATGCAGATATCTGTTGTGTTGTATTGTATTGTAATTGCATTTATATAGCGCTTACTACCTCTGACGAGGCATCGAAGCGCTTTGACGGGTAGCACGCTACTCTGGAACCCATAAAGGATTAGTGGTGAATTAGTATATTGTAATATGAAAGTGATGATTTGAGTGGTGGATATGTTAGTTATTTGGATTGATAAGGAGAGTGTCCATACATGTAGTATAGTGCACCCTTCCTTAGGGCTGTAAGGCCTGCTGTAGGGGAGAAAGCCATCAATCAGCGGCTCACCGAATTCCTGGAACAAAAACAACTACTGGACGCCTCACAATCAGGATTTCATGCCAACCACAGCACTGAGACCGCTCTGATTGCCGCTACTGACAACATCCGAACACTCCTCGACTGGAGAAACTGTGGCCTTGGTCCTCCTCGACCTCTCCGTGGCGTTCAACAACGTCTCCCACAACACCCTCATCAACAGACTCTACAGCATAGGCATACAGCAAGACACCCTCAAGTGGATCGCCTCCTTTCCTACAGGACGCACACAGAGAATTCGAATGCCTCCCTTCACCTCCACCCCCAAAGACATCATATGCAACATACCACAAGGATCATCCCTCAGTCCCACCCTGTTCAACATCTACAATACCCCCCTCGCAGACGTCATCAGATCCCACGGACTCAACATAATCTCCTATGCAGAAGACACTCAACTGATTCGCTCGCTCACCGAGGACCCCTTCAACGCCAAAACCAACTTTTGCAATGCCCTGACCAACGTAGCCAAATGGATGAGAGACAACTGCCTCCAACCAAACTCCGACAAAACTGAAGTACTTATCTTTGGGAAGAACACCTCCGAATGGGACCACAGCTGGTGGCCTGCAGAACTCGGACCTACGCCCAATCCGACTGACCATGCGCGCAACCTCTGCATCATCCTCGACAGCCAACTAACAATGAAACAACAGGTCAACGCAGTTGCCTCCTCCTACTTTCACAAACTTTGCATGCACCACAGGATCTTTAGATGGATCCCATCTGTAGGAAGCTGGCTCTGTATACACTATACCAAAGAAAGGTATAGTGTGGACAGAGTCCAGGGAGTCCCCAGAGGTATAGCAGAGGCTAAATTAGATAAGTACTAACAGCTCTCTTTGTGGTAGTGTGGGCGAGCAGTTAGGCTTATCCAGAGGGTGTGTTAAGCATTTATTGTATTCACTCAATCAAGGACTGACACACTCAGAGACAGAATCCAGACCAATTAAGTAAGTATAAAAAAAATAAAAGGTATACTTACGTTTTATTTTAGAACCAAGAAGGACTTGGCACAGGTAAGTAATATACACTTCTCAAATGCAAGACTGTTCAAGGAAATGCAGTTGTGTTTGAATTTGCAGTTGTTACAGGTTTGATTTCTTTGCAATGCAGTTTGAATTACACAGTAATTACTTTCCGATTACTTTTAGATTTCTTTTTGATTACTGTGAGTACTGGGGGTGGTAAGCCTAGATACCACGCCGTCAGTTCGTACAATACAAGGTAAGTACAACTTTTTATATTTTGCAATTGAGTTCACTTATCTCCATAAATTAACAGTTTCATGCTTAAAATATTTTTAGGCCCACAATCTTATAATATGGGCTCCTATGGGAGAAAAATGGTTATCGGTTTTGAAGGTAAGTATTCGACTTACAAGGGTGAGTTTTGGGGGTTAGGACCTAGGTTCCCCAAGGTCTAGGAGGGCACTCAAGTTGCACTAACATGCGGCACTGGGGCGGCCGGGTGCAGAGTGCAGGGGCCCAATGGTAGCCAATGGGGCTAAGGGGCCCTTCGCTTAGGGACTGGATCCGATCATTCCTCAATGGAAGAAGCCAAAGAATCAAACTGGCACCCTTCCTCTCCAATCCCATGGAAATCACCTGCGGAGACCCACAGGGGTCATCACTAAGCCCGACCCTCTTCAACATCTACATGGTCCCCCTCGCCGCCATCATCAGACAACACGGCCTCAACATCGTATCCTACGCTGACAACACCCAGCTCATCCTCTCCCTCACCAAAGACCCCACCACTGCCAGACTCAACTTCCAGAAAGGAATGCAGGACGTCGCATTCTGGATGACCAACAGCTGCCTAAAGCTCAACGCCGAGAAGACAGAAGTCCTCGGAACCACCCCTTCAGCAACACCTGGTGGCCGACCGCCCTCGGAAGCCCACCGACCCCCTCGGACCACGCCAGAAACCTTGGCATCGTACTCGACTCATCCCTCACCATGAACCAACAGGTCAACGCCGTCACCTCCAGCTGCTTCAATACCCTCTGCATGACTTTCAAATGGATCTGCCACCCCCCCCCTCCCCCCCCCCCCGAGTCAAGGAAGGCGGTCACTCACGCACTCATCACCAGCAGACTGGACTATGGAAATGCACTCTACGCCGGCATAAACAAGTCCCTACTCCGCCAACTCCAAACGATACAGAACACCGCAGCCAGACTCGTCCTCGGCATCCCCCGGCACGAACACATCAGCCAACACCTACGAGGACTCCGCTGGCTCCCTGTGGAGAAGAGTTACCCTTCACAATCCTCACCCACGCCTACAAACGCCTACACAACACCGGACCCAAGTACCTCAACGACAGAATCAACTTCCACGTACCCAAAAGAAACCTCCGATCTTCCAACCTCGCACTAGCCAAAACCCCACGCATCCATAGAGCCAGGGCAGGCGGAAGATCCTTATATCACATTGCGGCCAAAACCTGGAACGAGCTCCCGGCAGACTTCAGACGCGCCCCCTCCTTGAACACCTTTCAGGAAGACCCTCAAGGCCTGGCTCTTCGGCTAAACAGATCTGCGGAAGCTCCCCCCCCCCCCCCCCATCTCTCAGCACCTTGAGACCCTCACGGGTGAGTAGCGCGCTTACAATCCCCTGATTGATTGAGCAGGCCACTCGGGTGTGGGAGCAAAGCTCCAGGGGTTAAGGTCAGCACTGCAGGGGCCAACGACCAGCACAGGAGCTGCACCACCAGGGGCACTGGGGCAGCCGGGTTCAGGGTGCAAAACGGATGTCGGGGACCTTGTGTTTCCCAATGGAGACCTTCGGTTTTACAAAGTTGCTAGAGGCTCGGGCAGGGAGACTTCCCGAAGGCGACCACCGGCTGGAGAGGTAAGTTGGGATCTTGGGGGAATGCCTGGACACAGTCAGTTGGGCCACCCAACGCCGTAGGGCGTCGGGTGCAGGGGTGTCTTCTGGCGTCGGGTTTTCTAACCAGCTCTGGTCGGGGGACCCTTCAGGTTGAGGCTGCAATCGTCGGCTTGAGGGAGGTCGGGGATCACCAGGTCCCAGATCAGGATCGCTGGGGAGACCTCCTTGGAGTGTTGGGCCACTCAGGCCGTGGGCGTCGGGTGCAGAGTGGTGCAGAATCGCGGAGTCTGGAGGGGAGTCCTTGGTTGAGCAAATCCGCTGCTCACAGGAGAGAGAGTCTGTGGTAAGGTCGCAGGGCAGGTCCTCCAGGCACTGGGGGATGCAGGCTGCTTGACTCGCCGGGGTTCTTGCTGTAGTCAGGTCGTAGACGGGATAGGCCTGTAGGGCTGGGGCCAAGGCAATTGGTGTCCTCTTCTCCTTCCTGGGTCAGCACAGCTCTTCTGTCCTTCTTTCTTCCTCGAATCTGAAGAGGCAAGGTTCAGGGTCGCCCCTAAATACTAAATTTAGGGGCATTATAGGGGTGTGCAGGTCAGGACCAATGGGTCCCTTCCTTGGGGTGGGTACACCCCTTATTATACCACCCTCCAGTGGAGTGGGCATGAGCCACTTCCTAATTGGCCGAGTCCCCTCATCTTCAAGATGGAGGGGACGAGAAGTGTGCTTCACGTCGCCTTCTCC
Source organism: Calotriton arnoldi (assembly GCA_963921515.1). Taxonomy (NCBI): domain Eukaryota; kingdom Metazoa; phylum Chordata; class Amphibia; order Caudata; family Salamandridae; genus Calotriton; species Calotriton arnoldi. The sequence continues at coordinate 1,354,224 of CAWUFW010004507.1, read as the reverse complement.
ACCTGAGGCGTGGGGTTGGCAAAGGTGGGCACACCTCTCTTCCTAACTTGGATTTCCCACAGATTCTCCCGCCCAAAGTGGGGCCCAGAACCGGTGGGAGCCAGTTGCTGGGGGCAGCCAAAGGCAGGGACAGCGTCCAAAGGCGGCAGGCCTTTGAAACTTCCCCTTTCATGGACCCAGCCCATCCTGGGGGAAGAGGCATGACACCTCTGCCCAGGATGGGCTTTGTTTCTGGACCCAGAGAGCGGAGGCCCTCTACCCAGGGGTCCAGAAACCTGTCTGGTGGTGGCAAATGGAGGGCAGCCATTCAGGAAGCACACCAGGGCTGGTCGATTTTCAGGGGGCATCTCTAGGATGCCTTCTGAATGCATTTTACATTAAATCCCACACTGGCATCAGTGTGGGTTTAATGTGCTGAGATGTTTGCTACCAAACTTCCCAGTTTTTAGTAAAGCCATTACGGAGCTGTGGAGTAATGACCAACTCCCAGACTATATACTCTTTATGGCTTTACTACACTTACAGTGTCTAAGAATGGACTTAGACACTGTAGGGGTACAGGGCTCATGCCACTGTACCCTCACCTTAGGCCTAGTGCACCCTGCTAGAGGGGTGACTTCCCTAAGCCTCAGGCAGTGGATTGCATGCATGGAACACAGGGATGTGTACCATGTCGACTCTTCACTTTGCTCTAGACCAAACAAGCAGCCTGCAGTGTTAGTGTGTGTGTGTGTGTGTGTGTGTGTTAAGGTGCAGGGCCTCTAAGGGTGGCACAATAGGTGATGCAGCCCTTAGAGGCCTTACCTGGTCACAGTGCCCTTGGTACCAATGGTACCTTTTACAAGGGGCTTACTTGTGGCTAGGGATGTGCCAATTGAGGATACAAAGGTACAGTCTTTGGAAAGAACATAGGCCCTGGCAACCTGATTGGCAGGGACCCAAGGCACATCCAGTCAGGTTCCTTCAGATGTCAAGCAAAATGTGGGGGGTAACCATGCAAAAAAGGGGCACTTCCTACACCAACCAACACCAGAAAGACTGTCACTCAAGCCCTCGTCACCAGCCGCCTCGACTACGGCAATGCCCTATACGCCGGCATCTCCACCCAGCTCCTCAGAAGACTCCACACCATACTGAACGCCGCAGCCAGATTCATCCTGGACCTCCCAAAACAAACCTGCATCACCCCCCAACTGAGAGGCCTCCACTGGCTCCCAATCCAGAAGAGATGCTAGTTCAAGATCCTCTCACACGCCTACAAAGCCCGCCACGGCCTAGGACCTGCCTACATCAACCATCTACTGAACTTCCACCAACCCTCTAGACACCTGAGCTCCTTACTTACTCGCCCTCCCACCCTCCCCCCGCATCCTTCGCAGCCGTAGCCGCTTCTTCTCCTATATCGCTGCCAAGAGCTGGAACGACCTTTCCTTCCAGCTCCATACAGCCCCCTCGCTGGCAAACTTCAGAAAGAGACTTAAGACCTGGCTCTCGACGTAGACACAGCACCCAGATACCCCTAGGGGTGACAGTGTTGCACTTTACAAATGCTGTTGATTGATAGTTAAATTACGTATATCTTTTGTTCCATCTATGGAGCATCCAATGTATTTAAGGATCTTTCTGCTGGAGAAGTTGGATTGTTAAAAAACATACTGGCAAAGAAATAGTCTGATTTATATGGAAATCTGATACGACCCTGCGTAAGAAAGCAGGATGTGTTGTTGGAACTACTCTATTGCTATGGAAAACAATGTATGACTCAACTGCTGCAAGAGCTTGGATTTCACTAACTCTTCTTACATTAGTAATGGATTCTACAATGGTACCTTCCATGAAAGATGCTGCAAAGAGGCCTTACGTATAGGCTTAAATGGAGTAGCCATCATTTTAATAAAACCAGATTAAATTCCCAAGAGGGGAGGAGGTGGTCTAATTGGTAAATCAGTTTTCTTCAGTCTTTCTAGGAAGTCGGAGTACTGGAATGGTAAAGAAAGCTCTTCAGTTTGGTCCTTTTCTGTGTGCTATGTCAGCGAGGTGAACCTTAATAGAAGCATATTGTAATTTTGATCTGGCAAAAAGAAGTAAATAAGGCACAACTTCTCTCTTACAAAGAATGGGGACATATCCTTTGTCTAAGCACCATATAACAAATCTTTTCCATTTGAAAGCATATCAAGCTCTAGTGGATGTTTGTCTTCCTTAAGAATGGTCATATAGTCCAGAGGTAAATTCAAATCGCCGTATTGTATGACGTTAGAAGCCATGCTCTCAAATTCAATGAGTGTACATTGGGGCAAATAATCTATCTTTGCAATCTGGATAGTAGGTTCTGTTTGCATAGCAATGTCTTGTGAAATTTGACATATGGGTGAAACAGCTCTGGATGCCACCACTACCTTGGCCATTCTGGGGCTATTAAGACGAATGTCGCATTGGTGTGTCGCAGCATGAACAATCCAGTTGGTGATCGTGGGATCGGAGGAAAAGCGTAGAGAAAATTTCCTGACCAAATGATCAAAAGGGCATTGCCCTAAGATTTTGGTTCCCACAGTCTTGAGGCGTAATTTGGACATTTTACGTTAGCCTATGTTGCAAAAAGGTCCATTTCAGGGAAGCCCCAGTTGTGGAAGACATCTAATAAGAATTTTTTTTTCTAATTCCCACTCGTGATTTTCTTGAAACACATGCTTAGGTCAGCTTGACAATTCTGCATTTGTGATAGATGAACTGCTAGAAATTACAACCCTCTCGCACTCTCCTGCTGGAAGTAGCAGACTCTGTACACACTGAAGGTCTCCTACCATTCTATGAGACAGGGTTTCGATAAGGGGGCACGACAGTTGATTACATCACAATCCTCTCCTACTTAGCCCCAACAAGCAGTATCTCGCATCCCCCCACCCACAGTTGTCACCTGTTTTATTGACTATTTAGCAGCCTTCGATGGGGTAGTCTGAAACATCCTGTGGCGCAAACTGGAGGAGGGACCATCTGCCCAAAACTACTGTGGGCCATTAGGTCACAGTACTCTAGAACTTGGGTAAGGATCAAACAAATTGGGGAGTCTGCTGCAAAACAAATTGCCACAGACAGAGGGCTAAAGCAGGGGTGCGTGCTGGCAGCGCTACTATTTAACCTATACACCGCAAACCTGGGCTCGGCGTTGTGGAGCCTCTCTTGCTGGACCAAGAATCGGAAATAAAAAAAAATACATCTGATGTATTATGCAGATGACCCAGTCCTTCTGGACCACACCAAAGTAGGCATTCAAAAAGCTCTCAATGCATTGACAAAATACAACTTGCAGAACGATCTGGTTGCCAACGCAAGTAAATCTAAAATAGTGATCTTTGGTAGCCACCCAAAACAAAGGTACACCAAATGGCGGATGCGAACACGGAGTCTGGACTGTGTACAAGCCTACAACTACCTGGGTGCTTAGTTGTGCGAAACAGGCCGACCCTCGCTCCATCTACAAAAAAAGGGGTTGAAAGGGAAGATGGTGAAGTACGCCCTTTGTAAGCTAAATGCCACGATCGATAGTCTTACGACGGCCATACGAAGGGTAATACGGGCCAAACTGTTTCCGTTGTTCAGCTATGCACAGCAGGCATTCTCCGGCATGCTAGCTGCAGACCTGGGGAAAAAACAATGCTCAGCTATCAAGAAACTATTCCATCTTCCCCCCTGTACAAGAAACACCTTGATCCGCCTAGAATTTGATCTTATTCAACAAACAATAGAAGGGCTGTCCACTTTGGCAAAGTATTTTTATATGGCAACCTCTGCTCCAGATAATTCTATGAAGACACTTATAAAAACCATTTTCACCAGACCGAACAACCCCATGTACAGAAAACTCATGGCAGGAAAGGAAACCTTGCAACTGGCTTCGGAGAACTGGGACCCAAATACAATTGATTTTACAACCGTTAAAACAATACAAAAAACAACTGCGTTTTCGGTCTCGTACTCTAGACCTGGAATCTCTCCAGGCAATGGATCTCCATGAAACCATGAAACTGCCGCAAACAATCTTGACAACAAAGCCCCACCTCAACCAGGCTGTGGGGAAACGGACCTTAAATCTGATTTTAGCAGCAAGGCTGTCTCCACTTTCCTTAAGAGAACTGTACCCAACCTGGAAGTCGCTCGCATGCATCATAGAGTGCAGATTGTGCAAATATAAAAGAGAATCACAGGCTCATATACTGGCACTACGACAGGCCCAAATCCATCTCAGTACAATATAAAGTGGTCACAGTGGAAACCATCTTATCAAAGTACAAAATTAGATTATTCAAACATCACATGTTCAATTCACATCAATGTGAGTTTATTTTCTTCATCATCATATGGTAATCAAGGACAACAAGATTGCCAGTACATTTAATTAAAAATGGTGCTCGGAGAGGGGGGACAGAGTGCTCGGGAAAGATTGTGTGCTAGTGAGGGTAATAAGAAAGGAGAGGCAATGTGCAATATATACATCAGACACAGCTGACACCTATCCAGCCTAATGATTGCAAATTAATCACAACAAACATAACAAATTGTAGACACAGATGATTAATCTCTGTCGTCCAACTTGAGAAATAGTGAAAAGCCATCGACGTTTCAACCCCTAATTGCAGTAAAGGTAATTGGATTCTTATCCTGGGTTCTTCATCAGGACCAAAGATTATGAAGGGGTGGGGGGAGCACCTATAATGGCAGCATGAAAAATCAGGCCGCAGACTGAGAAGAGGCGGGCTCCTAAGACTCTTGAAAATGTAAACTTGAATGGAAAACAATTTCAGGACAAAGATGGGCTCCGTGGCCTCATCCTGCGGGGATACGTGGGTTTCAACTCCACATCCGATAAAGGTTAATCAGTAACCTCCTAATTGAAAGTCCGGCGTACTTGAATATATTTAGACCAATGAACAATTGAATCTGTTCAAGCTGTCCGTCTAGTGAAGAATGACCCAAATCCATCTCAGGCCAATATTGGTACTCGTACAGCAAATGATGCCATCCGCCAACTGTACACCTTGGACACTGTGAAAGACATGGCCAATTTTGGAAAATTTGTACAGCACATCCACTCCCTTCTGAAAGACAAAATGGCCACAGCAGGGAGCGATCAACTGCCAGACGAGTCTCACGCTCCTAGGGGCCCTGTATCGACATGATCTTTTATTGTCGATAAGATTCAAAGACATCATGGAGGCTTTCGATCCCGTACATTCTACGTATAGTTGTATAGATACGTTGATAGCAAAACATAGTTCTTTTTAGCGTGGCATGTTGGGCCTATAAAAAGCACTGACACTTTATTGAAGACCCCTAATCGAATATATTACCACATTTTAATAGTAGCTCCATTTTAAGCTCGCCATAAAGGAATTGTATACAGCTACAAGACACTGGGATGAGTGCTAATCTATTACACATCAAATTGTTGACATGATTTCACAGAGTAATTTGGTATTTAAAATTGATTTTACATTTGTTTTTTGCCTCTTACGCCCTTTTAATTTTTAAGTAATCACACAAATACATTTTTTAATTCATTCAGTATTGTATGACCTCAGGAGCAATGTTCTCAAATTCAATGAGTGTACATTGGTGCAAAGAATCTGTTTTTGCATTCTGGATAGTAGGTTCTGGCAATTACATAATCACACTAATTGCAACTCATGGGGTGTGATCTTTATGATCACATGCCCCAGTTCACTCATGTACATTGGCATGACCACACGAAAAGTCAAACACAGAATTGTAGAGCATCGCAGCAATATCAGATGCAAAAAGTCACATACACGACTGACTAGACACGGTCTTTAAATGAACCACACTGAGGACGATCTATCTTGGGTGGTCATTGACAAACCCCACTACGTCATACAAATGGGTCCCTTAGAAAGAGTCCTCTTTAGGAGGGAACACCGGTGGGTGTTTCGCACTAGGAGTCACATTATAGGACTGAACGATGATATCCCTTGGTGTTCACTATAAAACATGTGATATAAGGATAGAGGGTGTCTTAAACCATGGTTTACCTGTAGTTCTTCTATACCACAAATATCCATCATGAGCCTCAAGTTAATAGCATACTACAGGACTCCCACATGTATGCTTGATCTCCACATTTTGCAACCTGTATGTACGTCTGAAATTACACACATACCTCTTACAACCACGCAGATGTAAGCTTGTTCTTACATCACTACACGTAGCCATGCGTGGGGTACATTAAAGATTATCCAGCACCTATACACATAAATCAAGCGCTGAGTCTACACGCTATATAGTGCTGAGACTCTAAAAAAACCATGACAGTGGACACTGTCTATAAGACTTTTAATATATAGTCTTTAGTAGGAGTACACAGACATGGGAACCAGTAAGTGGCTCTCAACCCAGGGAGACCGGGGACTACATTTCCCAGCATCCCCGTGAACCGGAAGTAGATCCTCCGATCACTTCCGATTCACCGCACATAAAGCCGAGGGGTAGAATACCAGCTCTCCCCCTTCAGTCTTTGGTGCTTGCTACTGCGGCCAGGAGATTTAGGTAAGTCATCGCCGGTGCACGCCTCGTGTAGGACTTGTGTACTGCACTAGTTAGCTTGGCTTACTTAAAACGACCAACGTTGTAAGAACGCCGCTGCTTAAGACACATGGCATAGTTACCGCTGCACTGTGTGATTTAAGAGCGCGGCTGCTTTTGGGGAATGATATTAAGCGTGTACCAATACTATCAGACACACCGCCCCTTGCCTTGTAGACAGGAGGCACATAGAGCGCTGCACGTGTTGCACTGCGCTGTTATTTTACGAGAGCCGCGTTACATTGTAGACGTAGGGCACAGTAATAGTCAATGCGGGCACATGGAAAATTCTACTTACCCAGTAAGCATCTATTCTTGGCATATAGAGCTGTAGAGTCATATGCTTGTGCATAGATCGCCATCTAGTGTTGGGTCCGGATGTTTGCACTTTGTTTTTGTTCGAAGAAGTCTTTCCAGTCACGAGGTAGGTGACTCCTCCTTTCGGTGATAGTGCGCATGGGCATCAACTCCATCCTTAGATTGTTTTACCATGAAGGGTGATGATGGAGTTAGTAAGAGTAGTAAAGAGAGATGTCCATGTATATAGTATCTAATTAAGATATTACTGCAATAGGTAAAGGTACCCGGGGAGGCGGGTGGGCGCATATGACTCTACAGCTCTATATGCCAAGAACAGATGCATACTGGGTAAGTAGCATTTTCCGTTGAGGCATATGATCTGTAGATCATATGCTTATGCATAGACAACATAGTCGGTTATCTCCCAAAGCGGTGGCTAACCTGAAGCTGTTGCAGTGGTCTGAAATAGTGTACATAAAACTGCCTGGCCCACACTAGCTTGCTGTCTTGCGAACACATCTACACAATAGTGTTTTGTGAATGTGTGTGGTGTAGACCATGTTGCAGCTCTGCAGATGTCCTCTATGGGTATATTTCCTAAGAATGCCATAGAAGCCCCCAGTTTGCGTGTAGAATGCGCTCAAGGGGAAATTGTTAACGTGCGTTTAGCTTTAATGTAGCATATTTGAATGCACTTAACTATCCACCGTGCAATACTTGATTTTGATATTGGATTGCCTTTATGTGGTGGAGCAAAAGCGACAAAAAGTTGCTTGGTTTTCCTGAAAGGTTTTGTTCTTTCTATATAGTATAGTAATGCTCTTTTGACATCTACGGTGTGAAGAGCACGTTCTGCCACTGAATCTGGTTGAGGGAAGAACACCGGCAACTCAACAGATTGGTTGATATGAAAGGCAGAAATGACTTTAGGTAAAAATCTGGGGTTAGTCCTTAGAACCACTTTGTTTTGGTGTATTTGTAAAAATGGCTCTTCTATGGTTAGTGCCTGAAGCTCACCCACTCTCCTTAGAGATGTGATGGCTATGAGGAAGGCTACCTTCCAAGTGAGAAATTGTAGTTCACATTTGTGCAATGGTTCAAAGGGTGGACCCATGAGTTTTGTAACAACTATGTTGAGATTCCACACTGGAGCAGGTGGAAGTCTGGGTGGAATGACTTTTTTAAGTCCTTCCATAAATGCTTTAATAGCAGGCACTCTAAAAAGAGACAAATGCTGTCCGTTTTGAAGATATGCAGCTATTGCAGCAAGATGTAAGCGTATAGATGTGTACGCTAAATTGGAACGCTTTAGATGTAGTAGATAGCAAATGATGTTTTGAATTGAAGCATCTAGCGGATTGATTTTATTGTTGTTACAGTAAATGACAAACCGCTTCTACTTTGCTGCATAGCATGCTCTTGTGGTAGAGCGCCTAGCCTCTTTGATAATACTCATGCAGTCTGGCGGAAGATTAAGATAACCAAACTCTAGGATTTCAGGTGCCAGATCGCAAGGTTGAGATGACTGGGATCTGGATGCCTTAGCTCTCCACGGTTCTGAGTGAGAAGATTGGGAGTAAGGTGTAGTTTTTGGTGAGGAACTACTTATAGCTCCAATAGGGTTGTGAACCAGGGTTGATGGGCCCATGTGGGAGCAACTAGGATTAGTGTCAGGAACTGCTGTTTGAGCTTCCGAACCACTAATGGAATGAGTGGGAGAGGCGGAAAAGCATAAGCAAATATCCCTGACCAGTTCATCCATAGAGCATTGCCCTTGGATAACGGGTGTGGGTACCTGGAGGCGAAGCTTTGGCATTTTGCGTTTTAGGGTGTTGCGAACAGATCTATGGGAGGGACTCCCGAAGCTTGGAAGTATGGGTGGAGAACTTGAGGGTGAAGTTCCCATTCGTGTAGTTGATGCCGCTGCCTGCTGAGGAGGTCCGCAATTTGGTATTCTGCTAGGAGATAGATATTGTGGTGAATCGCCCACCTCCAGATGTCTTGGGCTAAGTGGGACAGTTGGAGAGAGTGCGTCCCCCCTGTATGTAATACATAGCTGTCATGTTGTCGGTTCTTACTAAGACAACTTTGGTAGCCATGTGATCTTGAAAGGCTTTGAGAGCTAGAAAGATTGCCATTAGTTCTAAGTGATTGATGTGGAGCAACCTTTGCTGGCGGCTCCAGAGACCTTGCACTGGGTGTTGTTGAAGATGAGCTCCCCAGCCAGTTAGGGACGCGTCCGCTGTCAGATCTGTGGAACTGGGTCTATGAACGGCCGTCCTTTTGACAAATTTTGTGTGTTCCACCACTGCAGAGAGTGAGGAGTACGGCCGCTTACCAACACTAGATCGGTTAATAGACCGTGGGACTGGTTCCACTGACTGGCTAAGCATTCTGCAAGTGGACGCATGTGCAGCCTGGCATGGGGAACGATTATGATGCAGGATGCCATCATTCCTAGCAGCTGCATGAAAACTCGAGCTGTAAGTGAGTGATTGGCTTGAAACTGGCGAACTAACGCCTGAATGTTTCGAATTCTGTCTGCGTTGGGAAACGCCAGAGCCCTTTGTGTATCTAGAGTGGCCCCTAGGTAGTTTTGAGCTTTGACTGGTTGAAGATGTGATTTTAACACATTGACTGAAAACCCCGGTTGGTGAAGTAACTGAATGGTTACGGAAGTGTGCTTGCGACATTGTTGGTACGTGTTGGCTTTGATGAGCCAGTCGTCCAAGTATGGGAAGACATGGATGCTTTGTCATCTTAGGTGAGCAGCTACTACCGCCAGGCACTTTGTGAAGACTCTGGGGGCAGTAGTGACTCCGAATGGGAGTACCTTGAACTGGTAATGTTGACCTGCTACCACGAACCTGAGAAATTTGCGGTGAGCTGGGTGGATTGGAATATGAAAGTAGGCGTGCTTTAAGTCTAGAGTAGACAGAAAGTCGCCTTTTTGCAAAAGAGGTAGTACCTGTTGCAGTGTTACCATGTCGAAATGATCTGACTGAATGTAAAAATGTAGTTCTCTTAGATCTAATATCGGTCTGAGAGAGCCGTCCTTTTTTGGTATTAGAAAGTAAAAGGAGTACACTCCCGACCCTTGGTGATGTAGTCGTACGGGCTCTATAGCTCCTTTTATTAGTAGTGATTGTACCTCTTGTTTGAGGAGGTGTAGATGATCCGCTGAAATTTTGTGGGACCTTGGAGGACTGTTTGGAGAAGTGTTGATGAACTCCAGCCAGTAACCAGAATGGATAATTTGCAGAACCCACTTGTCGGTTGTTACTGACTGCCACTTTGGTAGAAAATGCGACAGTCTTCCCCCGACAGGTGTTAAATGGTCGGGTGGAAGTGTGGGCAAGTTACGGTTTTGTATTGGAGGGAGAGGTGCGTGTGTTAGAACCTCTACCCCTGCCTTTGCCGTTGTGCTCCCTGTAACCCCCTCTGAATTAATTTTTAGAGTTGGAGGGTTGATTATTGCCTTTGTAAGTGGATGCAGTGTCCGAGGAAGTGTTTTTGGAGCCCGCTCTATAGGAGCGTCGAAAGGAACCACAGCTTTGTGTAGATTGAAGGGCTCCCATTGATTTAGCCACTTCTGTATCTTTTTTCATCTTCTCTAGAGAAGAGTCTACCACTGGCCCAAATAGATGCTCTTTATCGAAGGGTGTGTTTAATATGGAGGTTTTTACCTCAGTTTTGAATCCAGATATGCGCAGACATGCATTTCGTCGTAAAAGAACACTAGTGTTCACTGCTCTAGCAGATGTATCAGCAGCATCTAGGGAGCACCTGATCTGGTTGTTTGAAATCAGTTGTCCCTCACGTATTACATCTGGCGCTTTAGCTTTATGCACTTGGGGTAGAAATTGCATTAGATGTTCCATTTCATCCCAATCCGCACGGTCATATCTTGCCAGTAACGCCTGTGTATTAGCTATGCGCCAGAAGTTAGCTGCCCGAGAGGCTACCCTTTTCCCTGAAGCATCAAGGAGCTTTGATTCCTTATCTGGGGACGGAGCGTCTCCAGTAGTTTGGGAGTTTGCCCTTTTACGTGCATTGGAAACGACCAGCGAGTCTAAGGGTAACTGTCATCTTATATACACTGGATCAGATGGTGCAGGCTTATATTTTTTATCCACCCTAGGAGTAAGGATACGGGCCCTGACAGGATCCTTAAATATGTCATCCACATGCCTGATCATTCCCTTTAGCATGGGTAACGTGTGTAGATCTTTGTGTAGTGTTCAGTGTCTAAAAAAGGAAATACTCAAGGGATTCTTTGTGTAGCTGCACCCCATGGTAAGTGGCAGCCCTGCCTCGCAATTCAACAAAACCTACACTGTCGTCTGGTGGAGAGGGCCTAGTAGGATAAAGGTCAGGGTCATTGTGTGTGGGTGAGTTCGTGTTGTAGTCATCCCAGTCGTCTGTAGGTCCTGGTCGACCATCATCAGTATCAATATCCCCATCGTCAGGTGTATGCGGTGGAGAGTGCTGAGGTGAAGTTAGTTCAGGTAAATACTGAGGAGAAGGTGGTGATGGAAGAAGAGGAGGAAGAGGAGAAGGGGAAGGGTTGGTTCCAGTAATTCTCTTCTTTAAGGGAATGTGATATTCCTGTTAAGTAGCAGTCCTTCTCTTTAAAGTCACCTTGGTGGAAATATGTCCAGTTGTGGGATGTATGTAAAGCAGCTTCTGTTTCGGATCCGGTTTGTCAAGCCGATCGTCGAAACGTTGCTTTTTTGGTGATTTTGAAATAATAGTCTGTTTAGGCACCGAAGTTTTCGGTGCCGACGGTTTAGGGGTTGTAGTCTTCGGATCCGAAGCGTGTTTCGGTGCTGAGAGATGAGGTTCGGAGCCGGACGTGGACTTCGATCCCGAAGGCTTTGGCTCGGAGCCGGACTTGGTGTGGGGCTTCTCGGAGCCGGAAGGCTTTTTGGGCTGCTCCTGTGCCGAGCCTGAAGGCGGGGCGTCGGAAGCGTGTTCTCGGTGCCGACCGGGGCCGTTGGGCGCGGGTTGGTTCGGAGCCTTCTTTTTTGGTTGACTTGGGAGTCGGGGCGAAGAAGGGGCTGTATTTACAGTACGTTGACCATGCAGGATGTCGTCTTCCTGGTCGGAGCCCGCCTCCGAAACAGAGATTGGATCCTCTCCTCCTCTGCACCGATAGCGTCGCTGGCTTCTTCTTCTGATTCAGGTCCAAAGAGGTCCGGAATGGAGCCTGTGCGTTGGCTCTGCATGTCGCGTCGTCGAGCCCGACGGTCGCGAAGCGTTTTCTTGGAACGGAAAGCCTTACACGCGTCGCAGTCCTGTTCTTTGTGTTCTGGTGACAAACACAGATTACACACCTCGTGTGAGTCAGTGCGCAGGTATTCCGCGTGGCACCGAGGGCAGTATGTAAATGGAGTTCGTTCCATCGACTGCGAGTCGAATTGAGGCGGCTAGGCCCGACGGCCTGCCACGAGCCGATCGAAAGAGTTTTTTCGAAACGAACACGATATGCGAAGAGTGGAATACGCGATCGGAAACAATACCTGTGAGGGTGAATGATCTACGCACCGAGGGAGACCTAAGGATCGGCGTCGAACCGGAGCGCAGCTAGTCACATCCGAACCCGATGGCGGAAAAAACAATTTAACAATGGAGTCGATGCCTATGCGCACTATCACCGAAAGGAGGAGTCACCTACCTCGTGACTGGAAAGACTTCTTCAAAGAAAAACAAAGTGCAAACATCCGGACCCAACACTAGATGGCGATCTATGCACAAGCATATGATCTACAGCTCATATGCCTCGAACGAGTCTTTTACGATCGGCACGCGTCGCAGTATTTCTCGTCGTGTTCCGGGGACAGACAAAGGTTGCACACTTCGTGCAAGTCGGTGCGTGGAAATTTAGCACGACACCCGGGACATAACTTGAAGGGAGTCTGTTCCATCGACTGCTAGAGCGGTCGGCGCGGGTAGGCCCGACTGCTTTCCACGAGTTTTCCGATCGAAGATTTTAAAGTTGAAACGATACACGACGAAAGGGGAACCGCGATCGATAACAATACCGTTGAGGGTATGGATTGCGCGTCGAAGGGGTCCGAGAAACAGAGCACAGCAATACACATCCGATCCCTATGGCGGAAAAAACCAATCTAAGGATGGAGTTGATGCCCATGCGCACTATCACCGAAAGGAGGAGTCACCTACCTCGTGACTGGAAAGACTTCTTCGAACAAAAACAAAGTGCAAACATCCGGACCCAACACTAGATGGCGATCTATGCACAAGCATATGATCTACAGCTCATATGCCTCGAACATAATGTTTCTCTGTCAAGCAACGAATGCTGTTTCAGGACACAGTGTTTTTATAACTTTGGTGTACGCACCATAAGATTGACCTCCCCCCCATCCCCCCCCCCCCCCCAACGAGGCCCTCTGAGTGGAACTGAAACAATACTTCCTGGTCAACAAGGGCTCGGTCCCTTCCCCGGGCACACTGTGGAAGGCCGGCAAGGCCACCATACGTGGCGTGGCCCGAGGTTTGGTTCACACGAAACGGGCGGCACAGACTGCTCGCCTGACGCAGCTCGAGGCTCAGGCCGCGCAGCTGGAATCGGCTCCCGAAGCCACAGGGGATGCTCACTCCACTAGACAGCTTGCGCTGCTCCGGGAGGAGATCCGTCAGGTCTCCCTGGACTCGGCCAAAATGCTGTGGCGCTCCTCAGTGGCCCGTGTATACGGATGGGGAGATAAAAACGGAAAGTTGCTCCATAATTTGGTCTCCTATCCCAAAGCCAACCGAATTATCCCTGAAGTTTGCGACGCGACCGGCACCCATCACTGTACCTCGCAAGCCATTGCCCAAGCTTTTGCGGGCTACTATGCCCAGCTCTACGCGGCCCAGGCCCCTGAGGCCTCCCTGGTTGACCTGTTGGAACGGACAGGGGTTCAGTTACCCCGCCTTCCCCAGACTGTCTAGACTGATCTAGACCTCCCCTTTACTCCTGAGGCGATACACGGTACCATCTCCCTATTGCACTCTGGTAAGACGCCTGGGCCAGACGGCTTCCCACAGGAATACTACGCGGCCTACCGCGACTTACTGGTCCCCCACTTGGTTGACCTCTTCCAACACGTGGTAAAGACGGGATCCATCCCCCCGGAGACCAACGTGGCCACTATCGTGGTCATTCCTAAGACCCAGCCACCCTCTCTCTCCTGCGCGGACTACCGTCCAATCTCTCTCATCAACACCGAGATGAAAATCTTTGCCACTGCCTTGGCCCAATGCCTCCGCCCCCTCCTGCATGATTTGGTCCACCCGGACCAATGTGGCTTTATGCCTGCCCGCGGTACCCGGCATTGCATACGTCGCCTCCATCTCGCCCTCGCGCACCGCCACCAGCTCACCCCATACCTGGCCCTGCTCCTTATCGACTTCGAAAAGGCCTTCGATACGGTTGACTGGAGTTATTTGGAGGTTGTGCTCACTACAATGGGATTCGGCCCCCCATTTAGACGTCTCATCCGAGTCCTGTACTCCGACCCTAAAGCGCGGGTTCTGACCAATGGTACCTTCTCGGAGGCGTTTCCCATCCGGAGAGGCACCCGCCAGGGTTGCCCCCTCTCTCCGCTCTTATTCGCGTTGGCGATGGAGCCCCTGGCCTGCCTCATACGCAACGATCCCCACATCCGCGGATGGACTTGGGATCCTTACCATATAGATAAAATAGCCCTATACGCGGACGATGTTCTCCTTTTCCTAGCCGACGCAGAGAGCTCCAGCCCACGTTGCTTGGAAGTCCTCTGCGCCTTTGAGAGGGTTTCAGGCTTACGGCTCAACCCAACGAAGTCCACCCTGGTCCCCCTCCATCCATCGCGGGCCTGCTTCGATTGGCAGTCGACCATCCCTTTGCGCAGGCAGTCATTCAAGTACTTGGGAATCTGGGTGAACTTGCTCCCGGAGTTAGAGTGGGCCCTCAACCTTACACCCCTGGTCACAAAAGCTAAGGCCGACCTCAAACGTTGGCACTCCCTCCCACTTAACCCTCTTGGCAGAGGTGCGCTTTTTAAAATGATGATTCTCCCTCGTTTTTTATATATTCTTCAAAACATAACTTTCCACCTTCCGGGGAGTTGGTTCAGCGAAATTGATGGTCTGCTCACTCGGTTCTTGTGGCGGGGCGGGAGGCCACGTATGGCCCTGGCTCACTGTCGGATACCTCCTTATGATGGTGGCATGGGCGTGACTAATCTCCACCTCTATTATTTGGCCACTAGACTTATTGTCATCCATGACTGGTTCGCTGGCGGCTGGTCCGACCCGGCATACCGGGTTGAGCTCAGGACTATGGACTTTCCAAAGCTTCAGGCTTACCTGTACGGGGCTCCCATACCACAAATCCTCCCTCCTGTCACTAGGGCAGTCTTACTGGCTTGGCGCTCGGCCTTGCGCTACACGAGATGGAATGGGAAGCTCACTCAACACACACCCTTGTGGCATGGTACCTGGCTGTGCGAGACTTCGACCCTCCGGGGCTTTCGGCAGTGGGATCAAATCGGGATTTCGCTCCTTGGCGACATTTGGGTGGGAAACCACATCAGAGCCTTTTCGGACCTGCAGCAGCGCCACTCCCTTCACACCACTCAATTTTACAAGTATTTGCAGCTTCGCCACACTCTCACTGTGCACATCCCACCGGCCACCTCCCTTCCCGAATTCAGCCCCCTAGAGGCCCAGGTTATGATGGAGAATTTAGGTAGAGTAGGGGTGTCACGGATCTATCGCTCCCTTGTGAACAATGGCCCTGCGACCCTGGATTCACTGCGCGCTCGCTGGGAGGGGTGGCTTGGACCCCTAGAGGAAGCAGACTGGCGGGACGCTCTCATGGCTCCCAAAACTTTGACGACTTCCTCTAAATTACGCCTTATCCAACTCTACTATCTCCACACGGCGTATCTTACCCCTGCGCGTCTGTATAGAGCTCGGCTGCGCTCCTCCCCGGCCTGTACGCGGTGCGACCATGCCCCAGCTCATTTTTACCATATGGTCTGGCAGTGCCCTGCCCTTGACTCATTCTGGGCGGGTGTGGAATCGGAGCTTACACAGACTCTGGGTTGGTCGGTCCCCCATGACCCATTCAATCAATCAATCAATCATGTTACTTATAAAGCGCACTACATACCCGCGAGGGTCTCAAGGCGCTGGGGGAAGAGGGAGGTGGTGCTGCTACTGATCGAAGAGCCAGGTCTTGAGGAGTCTTCTGAAGGCCAGTAGGTCTTGGGTCTGTCGGAGGTTGGTGGGGAGGGTGTTCCAGGTCTTGGCGGCGAGGTGGGAGAAGGATCTGCCGCCGGCGGTCGTTTTCCGGATGCGGGGGACTGTGGCGAGGGCGAGGCTGGTCGAGCGGAGCTGGCGGGTGGGGGTGTAGAAGCTGAGTCGTCTGTTGAGGTAGGCTGGTCCGGAGTTGTGGAGTGCTTTGTGTGCCTGGGTGAGGAGCTTGAAGGTTATCCTCTTGTTGACCCCTGGGAGTGTTCAATGGACTGGATGGCTCTCGAGCCGATAAACGTTTCTTGGGCACTGTGGTCGCGGTGGCCAAACGAGACATTGCGGCTGCCTGGTCTCAGGCCAAACCCCCTACTGTACGGAAGTGGCGAAGAGGGGTGGACTGGTGCGCGACCCAGGAGGAACCTCTCTTTGAGGCCCGGGGCTGTCCTGAAATGTTTGAAAAGATCTGGGGTAAATGGCTCAACCTGTTTTGATCGCTGTGCATGCCCTCTTCTATCTTGATACATCTACGAGGTGGCCTACTCTGGGGCCCTGTGCTCAGGTCTATGACACTGCTGTTACTGGTAATGGACTTAGGTACATTGTGCATGATTCTGCTGTCTTTGTGAATTTTGTTTCTACCCAAATGCTAATAAATTTGATTATCAAAAAAAAGATTGAACCCCCTTCGTTAACGAAACATTATAACTGACCGCGTCTAATTACTAAGAATGCCGCTCCTGTATTTAAATAAAGCAGCACGGAGTGCACTGTCCCATGACTACCAGCATAATAGTAAGAGCACTACCGTTTCATTTATGGCATATGGCAAAGACAGAGCCATTGGGACACAATGTAGACCAGCACTGTATGTTGCACATGGCGTCATATAAACTTCATAATGGATTGCTACATACTGTCCCATGTAATCTGGAAAGGTTGCATGCGAAGCACGGTCACACTCCATGTCTGCCAACAGGAGCACAATGGTGACGGTTATACAGGTACTCCACAATCAATAGAGTAGAAACAAAGAGTCGGCGTGTTATTGAGCCAAGGACATTACATTCAACTATGTAGTTTGACACATATCTGTGTTTCACATGGGTTATATGCTGGATCCAGACACCCAGGTGACTTTTTTGGAAACCCGGTCATGTATGGATGGGTCACTAACAATAGACACAATTGATGGACGGAATGCAGAACAAATCAAAACATTCACCCCCAGTCAATAGATCTGGGTTAAATCCATCATTCTTTTGCTCACCATGCCACCCCAGTTTAGACCTGGCCATATGCAAATCAGTCTTGACCCTGTGCCTCATGGGAACAGTCCAGCCTGAACTGCCAAGCCAGGTCCTCCCTGGACCGGAAACAAGCATCCTAGGACCGGTTTCGGGGTTTCACCCTCGTCAGCCAGGATAGCTTGATTCCAATGGCACAGTGAGCTCGGGACCCACGCCTGGGCATACCCGGCGCACTTGGGGCGAGGAAGCAAAAGACACACAATTGATGGACGGAATGCAGAACAAACTGTTGTTTTTGCACTTGTCACCCCGAGTGGGACGGGTATGCCCAGACGTGGGTCCCGTGCTCTCCATGCCACTGGAATCAAGCTATCCTGGCTGAAGAGGGGTGAAACCCCGAAACCGGTCCTAGGATGCTTGTTTCCAGTCCAGGGAGGACCTGGCTTGGCAGTTCGGGCTGGACTGTTCCCATGAGGCACAGGGTCAAGACTGATTTGCATATGGCTGGGTTCAAACTGGAATGGCATGGCGAGCAAAAAACGATGGATTTAGGCCCAGATCTCTGTACTGGGGTGAATGTATGACATTGTTCTGCATTCTGTCCATCAACTGTTGTTTTTGCATGGGTCACTAACAATAACCATGGGCTTTTAATCTTGGAATATGCTCATGATGGCTATTGAGTATTAAACATCATGTCCCAACAATGGAATGTAATATATCAAACAATAGTGTATGTGTAAACGAAGACTATCATAGATTTATCTGATGGGCTCAGTGGTAATTATAACTAAGCCCTGCAGTTCTCCATAACACACACCATTTTATGTTCAAACATATGATGTAACATTTGGTCCTTGTCCGAATCAAAAGTAGACCCTGTTTTTAATAAGGAGAAGATTACCTGAATACTTGTGTCTGACAATATATTACTGTGATTTTTATACCTTTAGAGTCCTGAGACCTGCTACTAGAGGACTTATGAAGGTGGATGTTGACTAGTAGTCTCCAATTGGTGAGACTACTATTAACTGTCTATGTTTATGATTATACACTTTTGCAGTGATGGTGATAGACACTGGTGTTTTGCAAATTGGGACTGTAGAAATGCATACTGTATCTTGACGTGTGTTTTTATATCCCTACAGAATGTGGACCCGACTACTGGCTGGTACCACTGACAATTTCCATACCAGTAAAGGTATGGTAACTTTCTTATATATACTTTTTTCACACAAATGAAGCGGAATGACATAGCGAACGGTCCTGAAGAATGCTAAGAACCTTTTCGGTCTATTAAGGCAGAAACATGTTGACCATATCCTAATAGGGAACATCTATATCCCTATTCTCACTGAGCTTATTTTAATCTATCCACTGGGGACATCAATAAAGGATTGACCCTGTCAACCAGGAGATAGTTTTAATTCACATTATAATATTTTTTTGCACTCTGCCCCTCACTTTGCCCTACATTGGATGACATAAAACACCTCACGCTCCTCTCCTGCGGGGGAGTTGTAGCCCACACTGGGTACCTTGCGGTCCCAGTGTGTAAGAGGGATCCGAATGATGAAGCATGTCACCTTAGGGTGAGTGAGGGTTCTCGTCTTAACAAATGCGTGCGTCTGTCCCTTCCCCACTCACTTTGATTCTTTGATGAGTAGCCTGGGTCCACCATCCGGTTGCCTTTTTGTGAGTTCAGATGGGTGGAAGGGTAGTCACAAAGGAGGTGGAGTAGCCCCTTTGGACAATCTGTAAAACCCAACGGTCTGATGTTACTGATCTCAAGTGGTGTAGAGGATGGCATGTCCTGCCCCCTACTGTAGGACCATGATGGTCGGAGGGCAAACTAAAGGGGTTGGGAGCCTGCTGCTGCAGGGGGTGGTGCACTGACCCAACCACTGGTTACCTGTCCCACATGGTCTATGGGACCCGCGTCCTCTGCAACAAAAAGACTGGGAAGAATGAAGGCTGTGGTGGCTGGAAGAGTATGGACATGGTTGGAAACCCCTTCCGTGGCCACGAAAGGGAAGGAAGGTGCACTGGGGTTGAGGAGAGGCCATAGAGAAGCCTAAGAACCTGGTCGTAGCTCTGCTATACCTAAAGCGCTTCAACGCCAAATCTGCCTTCTCTCTAAAACGACAAGAGCCCTCAAAGGGAAGGTCCATAAGGAAGGCTTGGACAACCCCTGAAAAGCCAGGCGTGGTGCCGCAGGGGATGGAACTGCTCTACCTAGCGATTTGGTCGTGTCCAGTCCACATCGTATGGTAAACATTGCTGCATCTCTACCATCAGCAATAGCTTGGGAGAGGATGGCTCGAGACCATAGGCAGCTCTAGTGCACCCCCGAACACCAGATAGTATGGTAATACTGCCCAAAAAGGCATGCTGTGTTCACCGACCGCTGTGCAAGACTGGCAGAAAAGAACCTCCTCTTCCCAGTGGTAGGGAACACGCCAGAGTGGACCATAAAATTGGAGGCCTGTATGACCATGGTCTCCGGGGCGAAGAGCTGGGTAAGGTAAATGGGGTCACCAGGAGTGGGAGGATGGAAGCAGGTGTAAGAAAGTGCCCCTATTTGACATGGTCACCCCCACTTTTTGCTCACCAGTACTGATGTTGTTGATTGGTAGTGCACTGAGTCCCTGCTAACCAGGCCCCAGTGCCACTGTTCTTTCCCTCAAAACAAGACAAATGCTCAATTGTAACCCAATTGGCAAGGACTTCAGCACCCCTGTAAGCCCATGGTAAATGGAACCCCGGGTACCCACGGCATGGGTACTTAAGAGGGCCCCTAAAGCCTGCAGCAGGTCTTATGCCACCCAAAGGGACCTACACACAAACTGCATGCAGACTGCCATTGCAGAATGCGTGAAATGGTGTAAGCTATTCCGAAAACACGACATTGCCCACTCCCTGTAAGCAATGCCCATGTACTCTGCATGTACTATATGTAAGTCACCCTTACAGGAGGCCTTAAAGCCCAAAGGCAGGGTGCATTATATTACCTGTGAGGACACATCTGCTTGAGCAGATATGCCCTGTGAAGCCTAGTTCCATAGCTAGACATTGCAAGTGATCAGGAAGCCATTTTAAAAATATGTCATTAAGAGCTACCCAGCTTCCTAATGGCTTCACTGAAAATATTGATATTTTGTATCAAACATCTTGTCTTAATGAATCCGTACTGAAGGCAGTATCGGATTTATGAAGACATGCACCAAGAGGGCACCTCAGAGGACTACTAGTCCCTAGTGGGCTGGCTGAATGGTATCTTCCAGCCTGCCACCACAGACGAGTTTCTGACCCCCTGTAGGTGCGTGCCCGCGCTCTCAGAGGTCCAAAACAATGCCTACTACGGCGGAAGGTGTTCACACCTCCTCAAGCAGGATGGCTAGTAGCATATCAAGACAAGAGGCTTCAAAGCCACTGCTGCCTTTGATATGTGACCCTGGCTTCCCCCAGACCTGGGAAACGCCACCCCTGCCCGAGGGACCATTTGCCACCAGAGCAATTGGGAAATTAGATAGTCAGAAGGCATGTCCCACTTACAAGCTATGGAGTATTGTTGGTTCTGTCAGGTACAGAATTGCTTTCTTTCTTACTGAATAAAAAACATTAGCGAAAAATAAACAATTATTCAAACATTTGTGTCATAGCAGTTAATGGAGAAAAAAAAGGGAAAACAAAGAAAGACACCATTCATGAATAAATCAAAGGAATATATTGAAGGAAAAAATTACTTTTTTTTCTTTTTACATTTTATAGTGTATAAATGACACTAAGAGGCTTGTCACAAGTAAAACAAAACGGCGCAAGTGATAAGGTGACTAGGTGCAAAAAAGTGCTGGTTGTGAACAAGATATATACAGTGATGCATTGCTGGTTAAAAATGATCATTCAGATGCCAACCATCCTTCGATACATAAATCTCTGATCTGCTTGGGATTTTAATTTCCTTTTGACGTGGAGCAGAGAGAATAGGTTCAGGATTATGACAAGCGCGTCGAAGTTTCGACCCAAAAGTGTGCAAATTGCTAGTAGTCACGGAGGGTCTTCCTCAGGACGAAAGGAACACAAGGACAACCTGCACAATTAAAGGGGGAAGTATTAGATTGGTGTGTTGGACAGTTGGAAAAGGACCAATGTGGTAGGTGAACAAGGACCTACTCGAATACAGGTAATGGGAACCTCGACTGTCTTCAAAATATGATCCACCGTAAGTTGGATTCATAGAAGGAATGAATCATGGGAGGTCCTGAGGTTGATGAGTAAAGGCCAAGACTGGTTTGTCCATGATAGTGAAGAATCACATCCAGGGGCAGCACGGTTGGAAAGCTGCAGTGAAAATGGCTGAACATCAGCTAAATTAAAATTGCCCACAGTGTGGCAAAATAATCCTCTTAGGGTGCCTAGAACAGTAACACCGTAGCATCCATGCATGAACCCAAAACGGTGATACTGATTGACCACGGTGGGTAAGAGTGCCTGCGGGGGTGAGAGCGAGGGACCTATTACGCTGCATTGTGGCAGTGAGATACATGAGGTCTTTGGTGAATAAGACCCAAGGAGATGGTTATTTATAGAGTGCGCAAGCACTGCCAGGTGCTTATTGTAATAGCCAAGTATAAAGAAGTTTCATGGGGATACAGATCAAACCCAGTGTTGCTCAGTTGATTAGGTGAACACGCAAGTGGTGGCTTAGATAACGTCTAATACTGCACCAGATTAAGCGAACAGATAGAAAGCATAGTGTAACGAGTCAGGTGAGCGTGTGAGCCTGTGCTATTTGGTAAGCGCGTGACATGGTCTATGATTCTCTATGTTAAAAACTTTCTATGCGTGAATCGGATAAGCGCCAAAAGGTAAACTCATAGAAAGGCACGCTCTAGCATGCAGCTATGGAAAACGTTGATTAAGAATGGAATCGTGTGAGCGCGTGAACTGAAATGACAGCCACGCAAGCTGACGAAAAGCATAGTGGTGTTTTAAAAAGGAGTCAGGCGAGCGCGTAAGTTCTAAGACTCTCTGTGCTGGTGAGAGTCAGTGCATGCATAAGGCTAGCAAAGCAGCTGGCAAGGTAGTTAAAAACTCTCCCGGTGAGTTAAAATGATCCAGGTGAGCGCGAAAGTTCTACAACTCTGTGCTGGTGAGAGTCAGTGCATGCATCTGGCTAGCAAAGCGGCTGACAAGGTAGTGAAACCATTGAGAATGGCATGCTTAAGTGGATGCACGGGCCAGTTAAAGAACAACCAGAGTGAACGCAAAAGCGGAGACTGACCGCCAAGGAAGGAGTCAGGAACGTCTTACCTCTCCTGGCGCTGCTCGAACATTGAGACGCAAGCGCCCGGGGCAGTAGGCCAATTAAAAAAGCTGCAGCTGAGTGGGGCCCGTGCACGAGCAGGCAATTAGTTCAATTATATTACGGCGGCCAGCGGCCAAGTCTTTCGTCTGCTCTGGGGATGGAGTGTGATTTATTCCCCAAAGATTGAAAATGCACAAAGCAGGGAGTGAGGAAAAAAAATAGCTTAAAGTGCACATGTAAGCACAATGGCATAAAGTCTCTTGTAATATTGTCACATTAATGAGTCGCACGTGGTTAGGTTGGCATCACTGGAGGTTAGGTGTTCGGTCTGTAATGAACCTATATTCTGTCTAAAACATATCAAATGATATTCTGAATTCTGTATATTCATATCAATTTTGATTCAGATAACCATTGGCTGCAAATGTACACATACATTTCCATTTTGCAATATTATGCGATGTGAAATCCTATCCATGATGTATTATTTCTGGGATAAGACATGAAAACACAAGCATTATGTTTAGGGTCAGCCAGTTTGACATAAGTAAACGATCTGGGGTACAGTACTTGTTCTTGATGCACGTGTGGACAATTAAGACATGCAGTCACGTATAATGTTATCCCAATGAGTCACCAGGTTAGGTCAACATGCTCGTGGCATGGCTAAAAGGTTTGGTGCTAGGTCTAAAATGAACTTATGATATAGAACATATTAAATAGTGTCGGTCACTCAATGCAAACAAAGCAGTTCTGATTCAGATGGCCTGTGGCTGTAGAGGTACACATATGCTTCCTATTTACAATAAGGTACAATATGAAATAATGTGCATGCAGTATTAATTCAGGATAAAGAAGCGAACACAGGCATGAATTTAAGGTTTCCAGCCAGTCTGACATAAGTAAATGATTTGGGGTACGGTACTTATTATGAATTCTCACTTGGTCATCCAAGTACATGTAACTAACAGCTTGAAGAACCATGTAGTGACTACAGTTGACAATAAATCATAATACAAAAAAAGTAAAATCGTGTCGGTGTAGGTACGGTCACACTATAGCAATATAATTCTACATAGGATCAATGTATTGTGTTATACAGTTGTATACGGTGTTGTCAGGAGGACATTTATATGTATAGATGACTACGGATTGAGACTGTGATAACCCATTGGATGCGTGTGGGATTATCTCCTAACTAGGAAGCCAAGCTGTCTACTGGTCTCTTCCAATTCATTAAGACCATTGTTCACAGTGTCAAGTAAGTGGGTCCACCTGCATTCTTTGAAATTGAGTGACGAAGCCAGGTCACCGCCCCTCGAGTGTGGAAGGACCCTTACTAGAACCCACCACCTGAGGTCTTCTGCTTGATGGTTCTTTTCCAGAAAGTGTTCTACCAGGGGTGCTCCCTGGGACTTGCAGCGCAATCTGCTGCAATGCTGTAGAATTCTGCTCTTGACTTTGTGTAGTCTGCCCGATGTAGAGTTTGTCACAGGGACACTTGACGGCATAGATGACATTGGTACTATTGCAGTTGGCATGGTGTGGGAGTTGAAATATTCGTCCTTGAAGCGGAGACTGACCGCTAAGGAAGGAGTCAGGAACGTCTTACCTCTCCCGGCGCTGCTCGAACATTGAGACGCAAGCAGTAGGCCAATTAAAAAAGCTGCAGCTGAGTGGGGCCCGTGCACCTGCAGGCAATTAGTTAAATTAAATTACGGCGGCCAGCGTCTAAGTCTTTCGTCTGCTCTGGGGAAGGGTGAAAGTAGCGCCTTCGACTGAGTTTGCATGCCTTACATCTATTGCATTTAAAGTGGCCGTTGAGTGCTGGTAGTTTTAGTTGTGTCCTGATGTCAGGAGGACTAGGGGGTGCCAGATATGTGCTAACAACGTAGTCACGTACGTTTTTTGCTCTTGTAAAGGCAAAGACAGGAGCACGTGCTGTGTTGATTTCAGAAGCCACCAGGTTCCAATATTTTTTGATGATTTTCTTGATTTCCTGGCTTCTTGTGTTAAATGTAGTCACACAGACTAGTTTCTCTTCCATGTCCGTTTTAGTTCTTACTTCTAGCAGGGTTTCTCTGGGACAGTACCAGGCCCTCTTCCTTGCGCGGTTCAACAAGCCTTTGGGGTAGCCCCTCTCTCTCATTCGTGTAATCAAGATGTCGGTCTCCTTGAAGAAGTCTGATCTACGCGAGCAGTTCCTCCTCAGCCTGAGGAACTGTCTTTACAGTAAATTATCCCGTAGGCTCCTTGGATGGTGTGAAGAGTATTTCAGTAGGGTATTGCGCTCTGTTTCTTTTCTAGAAAGGGTAGTATAGATTAGTCCCGCTTTAATCTTGATGTAAAGGTCCAGGAAACATATATATATTCTCTGCCGTGACTCATGGTGAACTGAATATCAGGTGAGCTTTTATTGAGCCAAATACAAAAGTCTATCAGGTTTTGTTCGGTCCCCTTCCAGACCATGATGCCATCTTCAATATACCGCTCCCAAAGGGTGATGTTGTCAATGTAAGGATTATTCGTGTCGTATATGTGCTTGTCCTCATACTGATCCATATACAGGTTCGCCAGGCTGGGGGCAAACCCGGCTCCCATGGCTACTTCCTTGCATTGTAAGTAGAAGGTTTTTTGGAAGATGAAGAAGTTCCGCATCATGGCAATCTCAAGAAGGCTCACCGCGAAATCAGTGGGTATCCAATGTGGAGTCGGTCTCTGATCCAGCACCTTGCGTATGAAGGCGATTGCTTGGTCTTGGGGAATGCTGGTATACAGTGAAGATGCATCAAGAGTGACCAAGAGCTGCGTTGATGTGTCAAACTGCTGATTCTCCAAGATCTGGATAATATGCATAGTATCACGCACATAGGATCTGGTTTTCGTGACCCATGGTTGGAAGAAGCAGTCAATGAATTGGTTCAGTGGTTCTAGGATGGAGCCACATCCGGATATAATGTCTTCCTGGAGGATGAGTCAAGCTCTTGTGAATTTTCGGAAGAGTGTAAATGGTTGGTGTTCTTGGATGTTTTTTATTGAGAAAGTTGTACTCTGGCTCACTCAGATACCCATCTTCCAAACCTTTCAGGGTGAGTTGATGGATCAGTTCCTGTGTTTCCTTGGTTGGGTCTTTGTCGAGTTTAGTGTAGCTATCCCGGCAGTCCAATTGTCGTTGTATCTCTGCAATATAATCCACTGTGTTCTGTACCACCACTGCACCTCCGTCGACTGCCTTTATGACAATCGCTGTGTTATTTTTCAAGGAGCTCAGGGCTTGTTTCCAGTCTTTAGTTATGTTATGGCGAATGTACTTGCTATTATCCCAGAGGGACATGACCTCAGTCAATACAATTTGTTCAAATGCCAATATCTTCTGGCTCATCAGGTATGTGGTAGGAGTGAAAGTGGAGGGTGGTTTAAAGCCAGTGGCAGTAGGTTGCTTGCTGGTTGGGTCGTGGTTCAGGAAGGATAATGTAACTTACCCAGTAAGCATCTGTTCTTGGCATGTAGAGCTGTAGTCACATGCTGTGCATAGCTCACCATCTAGTGTTGGGTCTGGATGTTTGCACTTGTTTTTCTTCAAAGAAGTCTTTCCAGTCACGAGGTACGCGACTCCTCCTTTCGGTGATAGTGCACATGGGCATCGACTCCATTGTTAGATTGTTTGCCGCAGAGGGTGAGAATGGAGTAGTAGTAAAGAATAGAGATGTCCATGCGTATGTATGTAAATTAAATAGAGAACTGCAACAGCCACAGGTATCCGGGGAGGTTGCTGGGCGCATGCGACTCTACAGCTCTACATGCCAAGAACAGATACTTACTGGGTAAGTAACATTATCCATTCGAGGCATGTGAGCTGTAGATTACATGCTGTGCATAGATTACATAGCAGTATCCTCAGAAAAGCGGTGGCTAACCTGTAGCTGTTGGAGTTGCCTGAAATAGTGTCTTTAGTACTGCTTGACCCACATTGGCTTGTTGTCTTGCTGACACATCTACACAATAATGTTTAGTGAATGTGTGCGGTGTAGACCATGTTGCAGCTTTACAAATGTCAACAATAGGAATGTTTCCTACAAAAGCCATAGTGGCCCCTAGCTTACGAATGGAATGTGCCCTAGGGGGTACAGTTAGAGTTGTCTTTGCTTTCGCATAGCAGATTTGAATGCACTTAACAATCCAATCTTGCAATACCTGATTTGGAGATAGGATTGCCTTTGTGTGGTGGTGCAAAAGCAACAGAGTTGTTTGGTTTTACGAAAAGATTTTGTCCTTTCAGTGTAGTACAAAAGTGCTCTTCGAACATCTAAGTGTGTAGAGCTCTTTCTGCAACTGAATCAGGTTGAGGGAAGAATACGGGTAATTCTACCGACTGATTGATGTGAAATGCAGATACAACCTTAGGTAAAAATGTAGGATTAGTACGAAGAACCACTTTGTCTTTGTGTAGTTGGAAAAATGTTTCTTGTATGGTTAATGCCTCTAATTCACTCACTCTCCTTAATGATGTGATTGCAATGAGGAAAGCTGTTTTCCAAGAGAGGAACTGTAGTTCACATTTGCGCTTGGGCTCAAAAGGCGGGCCCATCAACCTTGTAAGGACTATATTAAGATTCCACAGTGGAGCTGGTGGTAGTTTTGGTGGTATGACTCTTTTTAGTCCTTCCATGAAAGCTTTGATCACAGGTACTGTAAACAACGACAAATGCTGTCTATTTTGTAGATATGCAGCAATTGCCGCTAGGTGTAGTCTGATAGAGGTATAAGCCAACGCGGACTGTTGCAAGTGTAACAGAGAGCATATGATGTTCTATATAGAAGCATCAAGAGGGTTGATATGATTGTTACCACAGTAGATAACAAATCTCTTCTACTTAGCTGCGTAGCATGCCCTTGTAGTAGGTCTTCTACCCTCCCTAATGATATTCATACATTCTGGTGGAAGGTTTAAGTAACCAAACTCTAAGATTTCAGGAGCCAGATCGCGAGGTAAAGCTGTTTGAGATCTGGGTGTCTGATTTCTCCATGGCTCTGTGTGAGGAGACTGGAGGTTAAATGCAGCTTTTGATGCGGAACAAGAGATAGCTCCAACGGGGTTGTGAACCAAGGTTGACGTGCCCATGTGGGAGCTACTGGGATTAGTGTGAGAGACGTTTGCCTGAGTTTGTGAACCACTAATGGAATGAGTGGGAGAGGCGGAAAAGCATAGGCAAAAATCCCTGACCAGTTCATCCATAGTGCATTGCCCATGGATTGCGGGTGTGGGTACCTGGAGGCGAAGCTTCGGCATTTTTCGTTTTGGTATATGGCGAACAGGTCTATGTGAGGGACTCCCCAACTTTGAAAGTATGGGAGGAGAACCTGAGGGTGGAATTCCCATTCGTGTATTTGCTGCCTCTGCCTGCTGAGGAGATTAGCAATCTGGTTGTTGACTCCTGGGAGGTGTTCCGCTAGGAGATAAAGTTTGTGGTGAATGGCCCACCTCCAGATGTCTTGGGCTAAGTGTGACAGTTGGAGAGTGTGTGTCCCCCACTGTTTTTGTATGTAATACATAGCTGTCATGTTGTCTGTACGAACCAAGACAGATTTGCCCTCCAGGTGAGTCTGAAACGCCTTAAGGCTAGAAAGATTGCAAGCAGCTCTAGATGATTGATGTGGAGCAATTTCTGCTGTGGACTCCACAGGCCTTGCACTGTCTGATGTTGTAGGTGAGCTCCCCAGCCAGTGAGGGACGCGTTCGCTGTCAGTACTATCTGTGGAACTGGGTCTATGAACGGCCATCCTTTTGACAAATTTTGTGTGTTCCACCACTGCAGAGAGTGAGGAGTACGGCCGCTTACCAACACTAGATCGGTCAATAGACCCTGTGACTGGTTCCCCTGACTGGCTAATCATTCTTGAAGTGGACGCATGTGCAGCCCAGCATGGGGGACGATTATGATGGAAGATGCCATCATTCCTAGCAGTTGCATATAAACCTGAGCTGGAATCCAATGACTGTGTTGAAACTGGAGAACTAAAGCCTGAATATTTCGAATTCTGGCTGCGCTGGGGAAGGCCAGAGCTTTTTGAGTATTTAGCGTGGACCCTAGGTAGTCCTGAGTATTGGCTGGTTGGAGATGTGATTTTGTCACATTGATTGTGAACCCTAGTTGATGTAGTAACTGAATCGTTCTGAAAGTGTGCCGAAGACATTGCTGGTACATGCTGGCTTTGATGAGCCAGTCGTCCAAGTATGGGAAGACATGGATGCTTTGTCTTAGGTGAGCAGCTACTACCGCCAGACACTTTGTGAAGACTCTGGGGGCCGTGGTGACTCCGAATGGTAGTACCTTGAACTGGAAGTGTTGACCCGCTACCACAAACCTGAGGAATTTGCAATGAGCGGGGTGGATTGGAATATGAAAATAGGCGTCTTTTAAATCTAGAGTAGACAGTAAGTCGCCTTTCTTCAGCAGAGGAAGTACTTGTTGAAGTGTTAGCATGTGGAAATGATCTGACTGAATGTAAAGATTGAGTTCTCTGAGATCTAATATTGGTCCGAGAGAACCATCTTTTTGGGGTATTAGGAAGTAAAAAGAGTACACGGCCGACCCGTGATGTTGCGGTGGTACGGGTTCTATAGCTCCTTTTAGAAGTAGAGACTGGACCTCTTGTTTTAAGAGGTGTAGGTGATCTGGTGAAAGTTTGTGTGACTTTGGTGGAATGTTTGGAGGAGTGTTGATGAACTCCAGGCAGTAACCAGAACAGATCATTTGTAATACCCAATTGTCTGTTATTGACTGCCAGATTGGTAGGAAGTCTAAAAGTCTTCCCCCAACAGGTGTTAAGTGGTCGGGGGAAGTGGAGGCAAGTCACTGCTTTGTATTGGAGGGGGAGGTGCGTGTGTTTGAACCCCTGCCATTGCCTTTGCCGTATTTACCTCTGTAACCCCCTCTGAAGTAACCCCTAGATGGAGCGGGTTAGTTATTGCCCTTATAGGTGGTGGTCTCCGAGGAGGTGTTTTTAGAGCCTCCGCGGTAAGAGGAGCGCCGAAAGGAACCACAGCTTTGTGCTGACTGAAGGGCTCCCATGGATTTGGCCACTTCAGTGTCCTTTATTTTCTCTAGTGAAGAATCTACCATTGGGCCAAACAAATGCTCTTTATCAAAGGGAGTGTTTAAAATGGAGGTTCGCACCTCTGGTTTGAGCCCTG
The DNA here is from genome assembly GCA_963921515.1 of Calotriton arnoldi. Taxonomy (NCBI): domain Eukaryota; kingdom Metazoa; phylum Chordata; class Amphibia; order Caudata; family Salamandridae; genus Calotriton; species Calotriton arnoldi. The sequence goes on along the minus strand of CAWUFW010004507.1, from coordinate 1,324,328 downwards.
ATATGCGAAGCCAAGCATGTCTTCTCAAGAGGACACTGGTGTTTACCGCTCTAGCAGCAGTGTCTGCAGCATCTAGGGAACATCTTATAGCGTTATTGGAAATAAGTTGCCCTTCGCGCACCAGGTCTTGTGCCTTAGATCTGTGTTCTTGGGGCAAATGTTGTATTAATTGCGCCATCTCGTCCCAGTGCGCACGGTCATATCGTGCTAGCAATGCGTGAGTGTTGAAAACATGCCAGAAATTGGCCGCCTGAGAGGCCACCCTTTTCCCGGAAACATCAATAAGTTTGGATTCCTTATCCGGGGGTGGAGCATCTCCAGTTGTCTGGGAGTTAGCTCTTTTCCTTGCATTGGACAGAACCAGGGAGTCTAGTGGCAACTGACTTAATATATACTGGGTCCGATGGTGCTGGCTTGTATTTTTTGTCTACTCTAGGGGTAAGAATACGAGCTCTGACCGGGTCGTTAAAAATGTCATCTACATGCCTGATCATCCCTTTGAGCATAGGTAGTCTATGTGATGACCTCTGCGTGGTACTGAGGGTTTCAAAGAGGAAATCCTCTTCTAAGGACTCCTTATGTAGCTGCACCCCATAGTAGTTGGCAGCTCTACCCAGTAACTCAATGTATCCTACACTGTCATCTGGTGGCAAGGGCTTGTTAGGATACAAATTAGTATCATTGGCTGTGGGCGAATTAGTATTGTAATCATCCCATGGATCTTGCATTGGTTGATTATCATCCCCATCCGCCTGGTTGTCAGGTGTATGTGGTGGTGAATGTTCAGGTGAAGTATGCTGAGAAGGAGGTGAAGAAAGAGGAGGAGGAGGAGGGTTAGTTCCAACCGTTTTCTTTAAAAGAATGTGGTACTCTTCCTCTGTATCAGTCCTTTTTAAAGTCACTTTAGTGGTAATATGTCCAGTTTGAGGATGAATAAAGAGCACTTTTTGTTTCGGATCCAGTTTGTCTATCAGAGAGTCGAAACTGTGTCCTTTTGGTGATTTCGGCACATCTGACTGTTTCGGCGCCGAAGGTTTCGGTGCCGAAGTCTTGGAGCCTGATGTTTTCGGATGTGAAGTGTGTTTCGGTGCCGAATGGTGGGGGGGAGTCGGTGCCGGTCTTGTGTTTCGACCCCGAAGTTCTCGGCTCCGAACTTGATTTGGAGGGAGTCTATTCGGAGCCGGAAGGCTTTTTGGTAGGCTTCGGTGCCGAGCGAGAAGGCAGGGCGTCGGAAGCATGATCTCGGTGCCAACCGGAGCCCGAGGGCACGGGTTGAGCCGGAGCTGCCTTCTTTTGTGGAGTTGGGACTTTGGAAGAGGGGGGAGCTGTACTCAAGGTACGATGTCCATGTAGGATGTCGTCCTCTTGTTCGGAGTCGAGCTCTGGGATGGCGATCGACTCCTGCTCCTCCACGGTTCCCATGGCCTCGCCGGCCTGTTCGTCCGATTGTTGTCTGAAGATGTCCGGAATGGAGCTTGTGTGCTGGCTCTGCATGTCACGACGTCGAGCCCGATGGTCGCGAAGTCTTCTTGGAGCGGAAAGCCTGGCAGGCTTCGCAGTCCTGCTCTCTGTGTTCAGGGGACAAACACAGGTTACACACTTCGTGTGAGTCGGTGCGCAGGTATTTCGCGTGACACCGAGGGCAGAATTTAAAGGGAGTTCGTTCCATCGACTGCGGGTCGGCTCAACGGCCTTCCACGAACTTTCCGATCGAAAGTTTGGTTTTTGCAAGTAAATACAATACGCGATAAAGGGGAAAACGCGATCGAAAACAATACCGTCGAGGGTGAGTATTTTGCGCACCGAAGGAACGGTGTCGAAACGGAGCGCAGCAATAGACGTCAGAACCCGATGGCGGAAAAAAACAATTAACAATGGAGTCGATGCCCATGCGCACTATCACTGAAAGGAGGAGTCGCCTACCTCGTGACTGGAAAGACTTCTTCGAAGAAAAACAAGTGGAAACATCTGGACCCAACACTAGATGGCGAGCTATGCACAGCATGTGATTTACAGCGCACATGCCTCGAACATAATATTTCAGTCAAATCTTTCTGAAGAATTGCTGTAACTCCAGTTTGGTATTGAAGGAATCAGGTGGTGTAGTAGGTATGAAGGAGAGGCCTTTCGCCAGAATTGAGCCTTCTGCTGAAGATAGAGTATGATCAGAGATATTGATGATAGGGTTGGATTGATCTAAGTTGGGATCAGGGGGGGTTATATCATTGATAGGCAATTGTCCTGCAGTTTGGTCGCCCACATTGTCTTCTTGCAACCGGGTGTGGTGGCCTTAATCAGGCTCAACCAAGCCTGCGACGTTGTTAATGGTGGTATGATTCAGCTCTATTGGGCGGTGTGTATCCAGCATTGGGGCAACATCGGGCGAGTGTTCTACCACCTGTATGTCTGCCTTCTTGTTTGAATTTCCCCATGGCTCTCTTGGGGGTAGAAGTTGACCCTGTTGTTGACTCTTTGCGTGTTGCCACCCCTGTTCCATCTCTTTGGCCTGTCCCATCCAGTCTCTTGGTTCCGGCCTCTGTTGGGTGGCCATGGTCGGTCCTCTAAAAAAGAGGAGGAAGAAGCAGAAGAGGGACCACTGTATCCTGGTATCTTTGACCTTGATTGTATTGGCGGGGTCCTCCACTTGTGCTTGGTCGTTCGGGTTCACTGTCTCAGTTGCTACCAATTGAGGCGTCAGAGAAGGTTGTGAACCTTCTCGGGCCCGGTCTTCCTCTGTGGGTAAAGAAGCCTTGGCTGTCTTGTTGGTAGTAGCCGTCAGCCAAGGATGGGTACGTGATCTTTTTGTCGTAACCCCTGACGTTTTTGTTCAGTTTGTCCAGTTTCTTACTCAACGTGATGGTATTGAACTCCGCAATTACTTTTTCAGCGCATTCTAGAGCTTCTTTAGCGTTAGTAAGAGCCCTATCCTCTAGTATCTCTTTCTTCAAGTCTGCGATCTCTTGTCCAAGCTTTTTCACGTATTCTAGAGCAGTTTCAACGCCTAACACCATCCAGTGTCTGGAGCAGTTGTTTGCGACAAAGCTGAAACGTTCCCTAAATTTTGGCAGGTCTATGAAGATTGCAGGTTTGTTTCTCACTTGCAGGCCCTTAGGTATAATGTTGTCTTGTAAATATTTTGCAAGGAGGTGTCCGTGTAGGCGTGATCTCGCCAATTTCATTTCCAACCTCTCTAGTTTGGCTAGTTTCTCAATAAGGGTGTTGTCTAGTGGAGTAAGACCAGGACCTAATAGATTGAGTTCAGTCTAGTCATTGATCAATTAAGCGATATACTCCTCACTGTACGAAAGTGTTTTTGTCTGACGATCAAAACTAATCTATGCAGTTCCCTTAATGTAATAAGGACCCTCGCAGGTATGCACCTGCACCAATATACATCTAGTATAATGGGGTAACCCAGTGCCCTCAGAACCTGGGTGTGAAGATATGGAGTAATGTTGGTTCTGTCGGGTATAGAATTGCTTTCTTTCTTACTGAATAAAAAACATTAGCGAAAAATAAACAATTATTCAAACATTTGTGTCATAGCAGTTAATGGAGGAAAAAATGGGAAAACAAAGAAACACACCAATTATGAATAGATCAAAGGAATATATTGAAGGAAAGAATCACTTTTTTTCTTTTTACATTTTATAGTGTATAAATGACACTAAGAGGCGGTCACAAGTAATAAACAAAACGGTGCAAGTGATAAGGTGACAAGGTGCAAACAAAGTGCTGGTTGTGAACAAGATATATACAGTGATGCATTGCTGGTTAAAAATGATCATTCAGATGTCATCCATCCCTAGATACATAAATCTCTGATCCGCTTGGGATTTGAATTTCTTTTTGACGTGGAGCAGAGAGAATAGGGTCAGGATTATGAGAAGCGCGTCGACGTTTCGACCCAAAAGTGTGCAAATTGCTAGTAGTCACGGAGGGTCTTCCTCAGGACGAAAGGAACACAAGGACAGCCTGTACAATTAAAGGGGTAAGTATTAGATTGGTGTTTTGGACAGTTGGAAAAGGACCAATGTGGTAGGTGAACAAGGACCTACCCGAATACAGGTAAAGGGAACCTCGACTGTCTTCAAGGTATGATCCACTGTAAGTTGGATTCATAGAAGGAATGAATCATGCGAGGTCCTGGTGTTGATGAGTAAAGGCCAAGACTGGTTTGTCTACGATAGTGAAGAATCACATCAAGGGGCGGCACGGTTGGAAAGCTGCAGTGAAAATGGCTGAACATCAGCTAAATTAAAACTGCACACAGTGTGGCAAGATAATCCTCATAGGGTGCCTAGAACAGTAGCACCCATGCATGAACCCAAAACGGTGATACTGATTGACCATGGTGGGTAAGAGTGCCTGCGGGGGTGAGAGCGAGGGACCTATCGCGCTGCAATGTGGCAGTGACATTCATGAGGTCTTTGGTGAAAAAGAGCCCCCAAGGTGAGCCACCTGAAGTGGACAGCCAAAGAAGGGTTTCACCATCTTGGTTTTGGTGAAACTAGGGAACTCTGGATCAGGGTTATGCCCACTCCTCGCAGGAAGTGGTCATATAGGGGGTGTAGTCACCATAGGGGTAGGTATCCCATTGGCTACTACCCTATACTCCCCCCTAAAAGCCCCTAAATTCAGTATTCAGGGATCCCCCCACCCCCGACCCCTTACTGACAGATTTGACAACCTGGGAACAGAAGGACAATGAAGAGCCGACACCACAAGAACAGAAGACCTGCACCAAACGTGGCGCCAAATCCTGCCTGGCTGCTGGTACGTCGACAATTGAAATGACCGGACTCCTCCCAGCACTTGGTGGACTGTCCAGCACTTAGCATCTCACTTGGTGTAGAGGAGCCACTCCTCTGCATCTGCAGGCACCAACCGCATCTGCCCAGCACACCGGTTGTTGGCCATCGGGCCCACTTAGGGAGCAGATTGCCAGGAGGAGATCTTTGTGGCTCTGGGAGGTCAGCCCCATCTCTCACCCGAGTCTCGAGACCCTAGATCCTCCAGGAGCCCCCCTGCACCAATACCCCTGGGTACCAGAGTACGTGCAACATCCAAGGCTTGTTTGTATCCAGCATGGACACCACCACTGAGGAAAACTGACGAGATCCACACCAAGAGTGGCCCTGCTGTTTTGTTTTCCGTCCCTCTGCAGAAACCGACCGAGAACCGCGAGAGATTCCAAGGCAAGTGGCCAGCCGGCCAAACACCTCTGCACCAGAGCCCCCCAGCCCGGGTTCACGACAACAGACTGCGCCCCCTTGCTCCAAAGTCCCTCATGAGCTGAGCCCCCCTTTGGGTTCTGCCGGACTTGTCCTCATGTCCTCCTTTGCAGCCTTTGTTATCAGGTGCCAATGGCTTTCAACAGTGTAGCGCTCGAGGCTACCAACCGACCAGCATCTCTGCACTCAGAAATGCCAGGGCAGGTAAACTGAAACTGATGGTGGCTCTTTGGACCTTGGCCACTTAAGTTCCATAGGGTGCCCCCGAACTAAGACTACAAGTTTATCTTTGAACTATATTTCTTTCCTTCAATGGGATAACATTATCGCATTCGAGGCTCATACCTCAAAAACCGTTAATTGACTATTTTACAGTTTTCTTGTCAAATACGCAACTACAAAAGTACTTACCTGATTCCTACGATCTTGGTGTCTAAAATATTATAAAAATGTATGTGATATTTTTCTAAATTGGTCTCAGATTTCTTCTCGAGTGTCTCTCATTTATTGACTGTGTGTACAACAAATGCTGAACACTTCTCTATGATGAGCATAAGCTGCTCGACCACACTGCTAGAAGTAGAGCACTTGGGTTAATTAAAGGGGGCACTGTAAACCAATAAGGGTAGTCTGGACTTTTTGCATGGTGTGCCCGTACATTGGCACTACTACATAAAATGCAAGCTTACTACAGCGGGCAATTGTCCTATGTACAGGAGCCCCTGTGAAGGCATGGACCAGGTCCTGAGTAAGACATTGGTAAGGGCTTCATTAAACAGCAGTAAGGAATTGGATGGGGTGACTCCAGGCTGAAGCACCTCTGTCAAGATGTTCGTCTTGACAGCAACTGAGGGCAAATGAAGGTCCAAGAACTCAGACGCCGTACGCACCACCATGGTGAGTGAGGCACCCTCCTCCGTAGCCACAGGAGGGGGGAAACCAAGCTTGTGTTGGATGAGGTGCCTATTTCACTGGCCTCAACCAGTTCCTCATACCAGTTGCCCTCCTCATCGTCCTCAGACACTTCCCATTTGCCTCCCTCTCCAGGCCTGATGAGTGAAAAAGGCACTGGCTCCGACTCGGAGGGCATAGTCCCGGTCAGAGCCGGAAATGGCATCTTACGACACCCGTTCGGCCCCGTGTCGAAGTCAGGAATGACGATGGGGATGGCGCCACTGTGGGGTGTCGACGATACCGGCACTGAAGTGGGCATCGAGAAAGGTCTCTGTTTCGCAGATGTGTCTGCTCCAGATCCAAAACCGGATGCATGGGGACCAGACTGGCCACGAGGGCAAACCCCCGCCGGCGAGGATTCAGTGGGGGCCCCCTTCCAAGCCCTTGAGCCCAAAGGGACTCCAGAGGGGCCGGGTCAACCAAATATGAGATGCATGGCTTCATTTTCAACGCAAGATATAATGACCGCCAAGTAGCAGTGAAACAGTGTAGTAGATGCACATACAGAGGATCAACGGCATACACATCACGTAATTTATCAATCATTTTCTATATGCAGAGCATCCAATCGTGTAAACGGCTCACTGTCATCTGGAAAGAATAGGAGAGATACATGAAGGCGGAAAGGGGGAAGAAGAGGGGAAACAACAATATAACAATGTGAGAGCTCTACGGTCCATGAAGCTTGTGAAATAAGATCTGAGGATCCACGTATCCATCTGTGCCAGCAGCAGCAAGGGACTGCACTGTGGCCAGTCCTGTAAAAGTGTTGTTACTTAAAGGACACAAGTGAGCAAATGCAGCAGTCACCAGCCATGCCGTGAGTAAAGGAGTGTTGGGCAGGTTGGGTATCCGGGGGGACAGCTGTGGGAGCCGACAGTAGCACATCGTGGGAAAGTCGTGTCTGGGGGGCTATACAGGTGTAGTTCCGAGGTGAGGCAGCCCTGGGCACGAAGAAGGGAGCTAACGTGATTAACAGGATGTTGATCATTGATGTTACACATGTGAGAGTACACACCACCTAAGGATTCATGGTGGGCGTTCAGAAGTCTTGGCTTCAAAATCAAGAACGTCTCCCACTCCTCACCTCCCGTGCGGAAATAGCCCCGCATGCTGAGCAACCCGAGTGTGTGTCCCTTGGCTCTGGTCTATGTCAACAGTTCAAGAAACAAGGTCGGTCCAGAGATCCTGGTGTTGGATATGGAATCCTATGAGACTTTGGGGGAACGTAGCTCAAGGCTCTGGACCTTTCAGCCTCGTATTGATAAGTGAAAATAAAGGTATAAGCATATGTTCCTCCCTTCAGTCAATCTGTTTTTTTCATTAGGTTCATTCCTTTATATTGCGACACAACACAGTAGTCCAGTTAGAGTTAAGTGAAGGAAGATATTTTATTTCCATTTATCACTTTTTAAAGCCATTTTTTTTTCTTTTTTGTAGTACAGCAACACTCTGAAAGATGGATTTACCCTGGGACTAATAACTTTGTTACTTCGAATTGTGAATATTCTTTTATACTACTATGAAGAAATCTGGAATGTAATACACTCCCAATAGATTGTATGACTTCTGAATATCACAACTAGCCTTGAGAAAGTCCTGGCTCAATCTGCCACATAGGACGAAACACGTGTTGGCTGTGCCCTTTTTCTTAACATCTTGCCATAAACCACGTTTAAAAAAAAAAAGGCTTTAAAAAGTAATAAATGGTAATAAAATATCTTCCTTCACTTAACTCTAACTGGACTACTGTGTTGTGTCGCAATATAAAGGAATGAACCTAATGAAAAAAACAGCTTGACTGAAGGGAGGAACATATGCTTATACCCTTATTTTCGTCTATGTCAACAGTACCTGGAGCCAGCCACGAACCTCCAGGGGGCCGGGAGATTTCCATGCCATGGCAATGTTCCGTTTAAACAGAATGAAGGCCAGGTCAATGAAGCGGAGCCAATGTTTGTCCCCCATCGCACATTGTCACAGCCCCAGTAAGCAGGATTCAGGGGAGGGTGAGGGACTGTGTGGACAGATCCGCCACTAATGATGTCACTTCTGTCCATGTCTGAAATAATGGTGCGCAAGTCCATACCATGTACATGAAGTCTACGTTCTGTAGTCTGCAACGAGGACATTACGGGGAGCTCGCTGGAAACATGCGCTGAATGCAGATTGTGGAAAGGTAAGTGTGGTGTATATCATTCAATTGAGTGAAGTGAAACCTGGGATTAGTCAATCGCAAGACGCAGGCCCACGCTCAGTCAGTTAGAGGTTGGTAGAGCACTGCTTCCCATCTGGTGCGAGCCCTCGTGGTGTGATTAGGAGGGGGACAGCGTTAAGGGAGGGGGACAGCAGCGTATCAGCATGGCGTGTGGAGTCCAATGTCAGCAATACGGACAGAGCTTGAGACAGTGGCGGTTCAACCTCCCCAGCACTCCACGTCTCATGGCCCACCCATCGTAGAGCATGATATGATAGGAATAGGCCAGCATGCAGTCCGTATGTCTCGATCATGTCCAGGAATGGCTTAAGTGTTCCCTCATTAGTTAGATTCCCATGGCAAGGGCAAAGATGAGGGGAGACAGGGGGCAGCCTTGTCTCGTGCCCCTGCGGATACGGAAATTATCGGAGATCACCTGTCCAGTTTTAACACGCGCTTCCGGATCGGCGTAAAGAGTGCGAACCCAACATAGTAATCCCAGGCTGAACCACATATTAGTGAGGGCTGAGAATAAATATTCCCAGCTCAGTGTGTCGAATGCTTTCTTGATATCCAACGACACTGCCACTTGGCAATGAGCATTCGATGGGGTGTTATGCAGAAGGCATAGGAGATGACGAATATTTTTAAAAGTACTGCGGCCCGGGATGAACCCAGATTGATCTGGGTGGATCAGTGATTCTACAAGAGGGAGAAAGCGGTTGGCCAGGACCTTACATGGTATCTTGCAGTCTAAATTAAGGAGGGATAATGGACGGTATGAGCGGACGTCGTAGGGATCTATGCCAGGTTTGGATAGGACCACTATGCGAGCCTCACAGAGCGCATCATGTAAGCGGCCACGCTCCCTGGCCTCGTTAACGACGTCCAGGAGGCGCTTTATGGTCTGGGTGGGGAATGTGGCATTAATTATGTCACATTCCCCACCCAGCCCATAAAGCGCCTCCTGGACGTCGTTAACGAGGCCAGGGAGCATGGCCGCTTACATGATGCTGTCCGGTTTTAGGTTTAAACCTATAATAACTGATAAAAGCCCACTGAAAGAGAAATAGCCCCCACTAGTGAAAACATATAAACACTGAAAAAACACCTGCGCAACCACAAACTAAATGCAATTCAAAGAAAGGAAAAAGAGAGTGAAAGAGTCATTATTGTTCTTCCTGAAGGGGCCAATACAATGTAACTTTGTTATGCAAGTTAGCAGTAAGAAAGACTGGGCTAACATTATTCTGCTTGAGTTTTGTTGTTTAGGGATGCCACTAAAATAGTGTTTTTTCTTCCTTTTGCTTTTTTCAGTTTTATGGTCTTTGGTCTAAAGATGCATGGTTTAGAAGCATGTTTTAGGTCCTGTTTAATTATTTTATAAACTGTAGAGAATCAGGAAATATCAAAATAATATTTGATATTTTGGCTGCGTTTGATTTTTTCACTGATAGGTAAAATGGCTGGTTTCATAAGAATCATTCCAAATATGTGTCATCACATTTACCCACAGAGAATGGGTAAAAACCCTTAATACATCAGCCCCCAATTTCTAGTGAGTCAGTATTAATAGTAGGTGAATTGCCAACACCTCAGGCTTTAAACATTCAATGCAAGGTATAGTGACAAGTATGTGTGAAAAGAGCACTATCACCAAGCATCTGGGATGCCGTGTCTGGTGGCTCAGTGGACTAATGCATCCACTGCAAGGGCCTGTGTTCGACTTCATGTTCACAGGTTCAAGTCCCGTCGGGTCCAATCAGCCTTTCATCCATCTGAGGTCGATAAAATGAGTACCATTGAGTTGGGTAACAATAAGCATCTGTTATTCAGCGCCAAGAGACCTCGTTGGGGTGAACGTGTGCTTTACAAATACACGTTATGTTATAGTGGTGAAAACATGACACCAGACTCTTGGAAAACATGGAACGCAGTGTCACTTGGAATGCTCTGTAAAAAAGGTTCTTCCCAAGTTCAACAAAGATTGGAGTGATATTGTTTGTACTTGCAGTGAGTCAGCTACGTATATGAAAAAGTTATGTGATGACCTGTCAAAATTGATACCTGAGCTGAAGTGCTACCCTGTAAGAGATCCTTGCCACTTGTTAAATGGTATGCTGAAAGCATCTTTACAGTTAAATGGTATGCTGAAAGCATCTTTACAATCTTCAGAGTTAATGAGAAATGCTATTGACTTTTAGTCCAATCTGGTGCACTATTTTCTTATGCACAGGAACTAAAACGCAAATATTTTGTTGTTTGTGTGGCATCAAAGAAAGTCATCCCAACTGTGTCCCTTAGCTGATGGTTCTCAGTCCAAGGGGCTATGAATGCTATATTATCCAGAATGCTTGTCCTATGCACACGCTGGTGTCAAGAAGATAAGTATCTTTTCATATATCATATGTCCTTTTCAAATTCATGTAACACACACAATACAATCTGATCAGTTATTGTTGATGATTTCTTAATAACAAGTGGTTGGATGTTCTGTCGTTTCTTTATTCCACACGAAAAATGCCCAGCCAACACGTGTTTCGTCGTGGGCAGTAACCCACACGACTTCTTCAGGGCTACAAGAAAAAGTTGTGTAAAGGATCAGCCGATCCCATACCACTCTCTAAACAATTTGCTCATGTTAAAGTGAACATCCAGTGACTGTTTAGGTGAACATGTCACATAAACATGTGAAATTCTTTTTATCTAATATCATAGTGAGCATAAGTGTTGTCCCGTGTTTATAAATGTCGATGGTGGGAAAATCCTAACAATTCATAGCGTGATTAGAGTTATATTTGTTCGAAATCTCCGTGACTGCACACGTGCAGAGTTTACACATGGGCGCATTCATTACCCCCAAAACCTCCTGGTTGAGTATGTAACCGAATAATTATGCAAACCGAGAGGCATAAAACGGGGGTGAGGGGAAAACCGTGAATGAGACCAATGGGAGTCCCCAATTTAATAACTGTTTACGATCGTAGTGTGATATTCATGTTTATAGCAGTTTGAGTATCAATCTAGCAAAAGTAGAAGTGAAAACCAAATCTCGGTCCTACCCGACTAGCAAACAAACGATATTTTTTCGTTCTACAAGACAAAAAAACAGGGGTTCTTATTTAGTATATTGGCGTATATTAGTGTTATACCATAGCAACCTGTATATAATTTAATAGGAGCCAGTGAGAGGTCACTCACCTCTCCGCCGGTTCTACTTCCGTCCCGGCTGTGTGTGAAAGTTCTATCTTTTCCTTAAAGTGTAAAGGTGATTCTCCCTTGTTCCGGCGTTTCTACATTTGAAAAAATAATTACAATTCTGTCTAATCTAAATAGATTTAAGTGATTTCAAGCTTTTAACACTCGTGTCCCATCTCATGTACACGGGTGATCTTCCTTACCTATCCAATTCAGGTGTGGTGCTCGGTAATCCACTCCGTCGTGTAAAGAAGCACTTCGGTTTTCTTTGATTCCCTCTACATGTAGGTCTCTGTAAATTACAAACGCTATGTCAACCTCTCTCTATTGTGAAGTGCCCCGGGTCCCCCTACCCCGTCTCTCGCTCAATCTGTAATCTCTATTCTTACCTAAGCGAGTGCGCCTTGACAATCCATCCCGCTCCGTGCGTTCGTAACGTGACCCGGAAGTCCCGATTATGGCTTTCCGGTGTTTTTATGGTTACGCGCTACGTCAATGAAACTGAGAGCTAGAGCGAGAACCCGACCATCTGGCCGGTCCTGCTTCTCCACGGAATGCACTCCATTGCCCGTTGCCCGTGTCACATGAAAAACCAGTAGTACCCCAGGAAATTTGTAGTGGCACTGCTGTAAGCATGAATATCACCTTGATGCGGGAATTTATTTCGAAATTTGACCATATACAGGCAGGTCTCGAGTGAAAGCTGTGGACGGTTACGCCACAGGGGTTAGTGCTATTATCTCTTTTAGTCAAATGATACTTGTGACCTCATTCTATATTATTCCTTCCGCATTTCCACCGATTATGGAAACTAAAAACCATCAGAACTCAGGGTGACTTGCATGTTAATTGTACATTTCATCTGTGAGAGTGAGTGTCATAGGTGACGATGGTAGACAGTAAAAACATTCCTTCTTAACACATTTTGAGTTGGGACTGAGAAATAAAATAAAAATCAGGGTGACTTATATGCCAACAGTGTATATGACCTGTGAGAGTTTACATAACGTAGATGACAAAGGTACACAGTGATATCCACCTTTCAAACGTTTCGAGTAACCGGTGTATTCATCATGTTCGTAAGTCAAAGATGTTATGCAGATAACCATGATATGTTGCTATGCATAGTAATAAATACAACGAGCATTATATTGTGTTGTCCCTTTTTCAGCACTGAAAAACACACATATCAACAGTTTGATCAAACGTTGTGTCCTGGTTGTGTGATGTTCTTGGGCATGCATTATCCGCAAATTTGATAGTTGGGCATCTTTACTGAAAGATCTATATAGTTAGTCCCCCAGGAAATATTGCATCTCATGATCAGAATTAAGTCCCCTCTCCACCGTTTTGAGGCGCATGATCCAGGTTGCTTCTGTGCGGCGCAGTCTCAACTCTCTGTTGCCTCCCCTTTGGGTTTGTTGCACTTGATCAATCCCAAAGAAAGAGAACTGTTTGTGGGGACCCTGTGACTGGCAAGTGCTTGCATGTATGGCCATAGGGTATCTCTCGTCCCCCTGTTTCACAGCCCTAACATGCTCCCCTATTCTTTCTTTTAGTGTCCTGATTGTACTACCAACGTACATTCTGTCGCATTTACAAGTAATTACATATACCACAAATTTGGATACACAATTGATGTTATGTCTTATTGTATATGTCTGTCCATCCATACCCATGAAACTCTTTTTCTTGTCCTCCGCCCATTTGCATACCCCACAACACCCACATTTGTGGAAACCCAATGATTGATTGGTAAGCCAATTTGTGTATTTCTTGGCCTGGGGGATGCTGGGACTGAGAATAGTTCTCAATGTTCTGTTCTTGCTATATGTGATTTGGGGTAGCCCCGTGGTGCATTAGTCTAATGTTTTGTCTGTCTTGAGGATGCCCCAATGTTTGTTCATACTTCTGATCATTGATTTGGTCAAGGGATTGAAATTGGTGATCAATCTGACTGGTTGTTTTGTGTCAGTGCCCCTATTCTTCTCCCCAAGTGTGTCAGTCCTTGGTGTAGTCATAATCCTTTGTTCCGCTCTTTTGAGCGTTTGTGGATTATATCCTCTCTTTTTAAATCTTTCCTTCATTTCTCCTAGGCACGAGAGGAACTCCTGTTCTTCGCTACAGTTCCTTCTCGCCCTCGTGAACTCTCCAAAGGGAATGGCTTGTTTTTGCTGCGGGGGATGAGCACTGCTTGAGTGTAAAACCGAGTTGCTAGCCATTGGCTTGCGATACAGCCTACTTTGGAGTGTGTTGCCACTGACAGAGCTCTATGTCCAAGAACTCAATCTATGTCCTGCTGTGCTTAGACGTGAATTTGATTCCCAGGTTATTGGAATTCAGATGTTGGCAGAAGCCCTTCAATTCATCTACCGAACCTGTCCATAATAGAAGGCAGTCGTCTATGTATCTTCCCCAATACATGATGTGTTCACTCCACTGACTGCCCTCGAGATTTCGAACAAATATAACTCTAATCACGCTATGAATTGTTAGGATTTTCCCACCATCGACAATTATAAACACGGAACAACACTTATGCTCACTATGATATTGGATAAAAAGAATTTCACATGGTTATGTGACATGTTCACCTAAACAGTCACTGGGTGTTCACTTTAACATGAGCAAATTGTTTAGAGAGTGGTATGGGATCGGCTGATCCTTTACACAACTTTCTTTCTTGTAGCCCTGAAGAAGTCGTGTGGGTTACTGCCCACGACGAAACACGTGTTGGCTGGGCATTTTTCGTGTGGAATAAAGAAACGACAGAACATCCAACGACTTGTTATTAAGAAAGCATCAACAATAACTGATCAGATTGTATTGCGTGTGTTACATGAATTTGAAAAGGACATATGATATATGAAAAGATACTTATCTTCTTGACACCAGCGTGTGCATAGGACAAGCATTCTAGTTTAATGGTGGATCTGGCAAACGGTCCAGTAGGAGGGCTCAGGGTGTGTATTTCCCTCACCTTTTGCACCGCACAGATTGTGAACAACAAATTACGCATACTTGGGAGGCGCCATATCCACACTTAGACACAAAACCACCCCACCTGTGAGCTTATATGCTATATTATCCATGTGGCATCAGTTTACAGAATTTTTGCTGAGTGATGATGCATAAGGAAAGAAATGTGAGGATCTTTGGTTGCATATTGATAGTGATGTGAAAAAGTACACTCTACTGCATTCTTAGATTTTTACAGAAAAACATAACTGCTGTAGTGGACATAATTTAGAAAAAACTAAAGTCTGAAAACATCCTTGTCTGCCAAGTGTTCAGCATAATTGCTGTAGATGTGAAACATCTCCTTGAGAGTAGGCTGGACGACACCTTTAGTGACTTTGGCACTGCAACATGTTCCATGTTAGAGTGCTAACCACTTGCTAAGCAAAGCAATGTTGAAGAGCAATTCAGGAACTTTTATTTTACAATGTATGAGAAATGGCTTGCAATGATGCATAGAAATGTCCCTTCACCAACAATGGCATTTGAAGTCAATGAAACCTCACTGTGGTACTCTGTACAAGTTCTAGATCCCTTCGTAAAGGGGAACTTCCTCCTAGTTTCAAAAGTGCTGCTTCATTTTTGACCCCTTCAATAACTCTGAGGGCATAAGCCCAGTTCAACGCAAATATTGCAGAACCTGCCCTGAGAATCACAGTCTTCAAGTACACCAATATTGGCATGGAAAGCTATGCCAGTGGCCAGAGTTAACAAATTGTCTCAAGCGCCAATGTTGATAGGGCATTTTCACAGAAGTATACATGGGAAGGAAAGAGCGAGCGCACATGACCAAGGACTCACTGAAGTATTGTATGGTGTACTACAATAAGATTAATTTGCAAAAATCAATTTTTACCTCATATACACTATACGTACACTGTCTATATACCATGCGCCATCAGTGCAGAAAGCATGCAATAATAACGTTCCATAAACACAGGAAAAACACTTTCTGTTGTTTTTAATGGCTCGAAAATGTGTAACCACTGATAACCACTGTTTTTTGTAAGGTATTGAAATCACTTGAAAACACTGAAAAAACCCCACCAGAATTTACCAAAAACAGAAACTGAAAACAGGAAAGCCTAGGCATAATACTCAGTGGGTAGACCATCAGAGCCATGGGACTTACCATGGGCAATTTGGGACACTGCAAAGCGCATCACATCTAAGGCAGACGCTACCCTAATTCAGCACTCTGTAGCGCGGCAGATATAGTACATCAAAGAAACCACACAAGGTATGGGTCTGTGCCGCAGCCGGGTCGGAGTAAAGCTTGCTGTAGTAATCCCGGAAGGCCCCGTTAGTATCCAACTGTGTGGACAACAACGTGCCATCCCTCAATCTTATTCCGGCTATAGGGCTGTACTGCGGGTCCTCTCGTACCAGCCATGCCAGAAACTTAACAGCATGGTTACCTTCAGCGTGCTGTAAGTCTAAACGCTGCTTGTAATCATGCTTACTCAAAGTCTGTTCCGCTTCTGATCGTTGTTTGCCTAATTGTGTGAACTGTTCATTGGTAGCCGCATGGCTGGCCAATCTCACCTCTAGGAGGCGAAGGTCGCGTTCAATGGTCAGGAGGTCCTCAGTCTGTCTCTTGCGTATACCCCACGTGGTCGAGAGGCAGTGGCCTCATATCACCGATTTGTGAGCAACCTATTTGACAGCATGGTTTGATGTAGTGCCAGTATTGAGCGTAAAATAGCGTTCTATACAGTGGGCGAGGTACGCCGTAAAAAGTGGATCAGACAACGCCTCCGCATGAAGTTGCTACGTCGGTATGAGGGGTCACGGACCCCCCCCAATTGAACAATGAGCAGCAGAGGAGAGTGGTAGGACAAAGTGCGTGCCAGATATCCCACTCCGGCCAGCTTATCTCCAAGGTGGGGCGTGCAGAGTAAGAGATCAATCCTGGTATGAACGTCGTGTACAGGAGAATAAAAAGAATACTCGCAGTCTATTGGGAGTATAAGCCGCCAGGCATCATGTAGACGCATGTGGGTCACCCACCGACAGAAATTAGGAGCAGCGCGTTCGGATGGCGTCACACGGAGCAGGGGCGTGGAACGATTCGCAGCCACGTCCAAAACACAATTAAAGACCGCACTCCAGAAAGCGGGAGAGGACAAGTTGCAGAGGAGTGTTGGGGTTAAAGTGTCAAGTAGCCCGCATAGACGTGTGCTGGGGTTGTACAACGCAGCAAGGACCAGGGGTGAACAGTCCAGGTGACCCTCAAGCACCACATATCAACCCTCCGCATCTACCTTATGGGTAGCCAGAACGTATGGAACTCCCGGTGCTATCCAAATAAGAACCCCAAGGGCAAAGGAAGAGGACATAAGATGCAAGGCTACATAAACTTTTTTCAGGTAGGCAGGGGTCGCTCCGGCTCTGGGAAAGTCAGGGAAGCACGGAACGGACTCTGAGTTAGGCTCCGCATAAGCGCGTCACCTGGAGTGCTGACACTTCAGCACCTCGTCAGAAGACTTTGACGGGCACAGCAAAGATGAAGATCTCTAACTTCTTGGATTTCTTTTTGCAGTAGGACTAACCTGACAAAGATCACCAGTTGCTGGTCCGCGAGTGGTCCCAGGACCTTCCACGCGGCCGGGATCTTGAGCGGTGCGGGGCCGTCGTACATCATGTGCCGAGGAGCTTGAGAGAACGCTCCCTCACTGTAGGAAAGTGCCCCTTTTTGCATGGTTACCCCCCACTTTTTGCCTGACACATGATGCGCTTTAACTTGGTGTGCCCTGGGTCCCTGCCAATATGGTTCCCAGGGCCTGTGTTCTTTCCCAAAGCTCTACCTTTGTACCCACAATTGGCACCTCTCTGGCCACAGGTAAGCCCCTTGTAAAAGGTACCATGGGTACCAAGGGCACTGTGACCAGGAAAGGCCTCTAAGGGTTGCAGCATCTATTGTGCCACCCTTAGGGCCTCTGTACCTTAACACCCACACCCTGCCACTGCAGGCTGCGTGTTTTGGTGCAGAGAAAAGTGAAGAGTCGACATGGCACATGCCATGCCTGCAATCCATTGCCTGTGGCCTAGGTAAGACACTGTGAGAAAGGGCCCTCTTTCTGCATGGTTGCCCCCACTTTTTGCTGAACTGCTGATGTGCTTTCACTGAGTGTGCCCTGGGCTTCTGCCAAACAGGTGCCCAGGGCCTATGTTCTTTCCCTAAATCTGCATTGAAGACCAAACCCAATTGGCACACTCTGGCCACAGGTCAGCCCCTGGTAAATGGTACCACAGGTACCCAGGGCACTGTGACCAGGAAAGGCCTCTAAGGGCTACAGCACTTATTGTGCCACCCTTAGAGGCCCTGTACCTTTACACTCACACACTGCCTTTGCAGGCTGTGTGTTTTGGTGCAGAACAAAGTGAAGAGTCAACATGGCACACATCCCTGTGTGCCATGCCTACAACCCACTGCCCTGGCATAGATCAGCAACTCATCTAGCTGGGTGCACTATACCAGTGGTGAGGGTACAGGTGCATGAGCCCTGTACCCCCTACAGTGTCTAACTCAATTCTTAGGCATTGTAAGTGCAGTTATGCCATTAAGAGTATATGGTGCTGGGAGCTTGTCACTACGAACTCCACAGTACCGTAATGGCTGCACTGAAAACTGAGAAGTTTGGTATCAAACTTCTCAGCACATTAAACCCACACTCATGCCAGTGTGGGATTTAATGAAAAATGCACACAGAGGGCATCTTAGAGATGCCCCCTGAAAAACGACCTACCACTAGTGTCCAGGCTGAGTGGCTGCTTTCAGCTGCCACCACCAGACATGTTTCTGGACCCCTGGGTCAAGAGCCTGCTGCTCTTGGGGGCCTGAAACCATGCACATCCTGGGACGAGGTGCCAAGCCTCCTCCCCCAGGATGGGCAGGGTTCACGAAGGGGAAGCTTCAAAGGCTTGCCGCCTTTGTGAGTTTCCCCAGCCCACTTGCTGCTTCCAGCAACTGGTCCCCACTGGTTCCGACCCCCACTTTGGGCGGGAGAACTGGCAGGAAAACCAAGTAAGTAAGGGAGGTGTGCCCACCTCTGCCAACTCCACCCCTCAGGTGGCGGAGGAGAGGTGAAGCACAACTCTCAGTCCCTGCCATCTTGCAGATGGGGGGACCCAGCCAACCAGGGTGAGGCTTATGCCCCCCTCCCACTGGAGGGTGGCATAATAGGGGGTGTAGCCACCCCAGGGAAGGGACGCATTTGTCCCAATCTTTTACCTACCTGTAACACCCCTAAATCTAGTATTTAGGGGCAGCCCTGAACCTTGCCTCCTCAGACAAGAAACCAGAAGAAGAAAAAGGACCGAACAGCAGTGCTGTAGCTAAGAAGAGGACGACGACCACTGACTTGGCCCCAGCCCACCGGCCTGTCCCCACCTCGAACCTGCAGAAGCGAAACTCCAGTGTGTCCTGCAGCCAGCAGCCTCAAGAACCCCGAGGACCTGCCCTGCCTTCAAAAGAAAAGACTCGGTCTCCCGTGAACAACGGATTTGTTCACCAAAAGACTCCAGGCCCGGCAAAGTCTGCGAGTCTGCACCACTCTGCAGCCGATGCCCACGGCCCAAGTTTGAGTGGCCCAACACCATGAGGAGGTCTCCCCAGCGATCCTGAGCCAAGATCTGGTGAGCCCTGACCTGCCTCAAGCTTCCAGCCGACGCCTGCAGCCTCAAACCGGAGGGTCCCCCCCAACCGCGACCAGGAGCTGGTAAGAAGATCCGACCCTAAAGGGCACCCCTGCACCAAATGCCCGACGGCCTTGGGCGGCCCAACCGACAGTGCCTAAACAACCCCCAGCATCCGAACTTACCTCTACAGGTGGTGGTCGCACCCAGAAGTCCTTCGTCCCCGAGCCTGCAGGGTGTTTGCAAAACGGAGACTCCCCATTGAAAGCTACAGGGCGCCCGACGCCAAAACAGCACTCTGCACCCGGCCGCCCAATTGCCGCTGAGGGTGCACCTTCTGTATAAATGAATGAATGACCGGTATTTATAAAGCAGTCAGCTACTCCCGCAGGAGTGTCCCAGTGCTAAAAGGTTCACACATGACTGCCCTAGGGACGATTTAGCTCTTAAAAAGCCATGTTTTCAGCAGTTTCTTGAAGTTTATCAGATCGGTGGAAGCTCTCAGGGCCACCGGAAGTTTGTTCCATGTTCGAGCCCCCAGGAGGCTAAAGGATTTATCGCCCCTGCGTACCAGGCGTACCTTAGGGACACAGGCAAGGTCAGCAGAGGATGATCTAAGTTCTCTTGTAGGTGCATAGCGGCAGACACGCCTCCTGAGGTAGCCGGCACCCTTACCATGGAGGGCTTTAAAAAAAAGTTACCATGGCCTTGAATTTTATCCGCTCCCTCACCGGGAGCCAGTGTAAGGCCTTGACATGAGGGGCCATGTGGGACCTGGGTTTCAGTCGGAGAATCGCCCTAGCCGCTGAATTTTGCACCACCTGAAGGCGTTGGATGAGATAGTCCGATAGACCCAGGTAGAGGACATTCGCATAGTCCAATCTGGATGTAACCAGCGCCTGGACTACTGTCTTCCTGGCATTCGGTGGGAGGAATTTTCTCAGCATACAGGGAGAAGGCCAAAGCAGGTCCCTACCAGGGCCTGAACTTGGGAGCGCATAGAGAGGGCATTGTCGATGTAGATTCCCAAATTCTTCACTGTGGATTGGCCAACGATGGGAGGAGAGAATTCCTCCGCCCACCATGGGCTCCAGTCGTTCACCGCGGACAGGCCGAAGAAAACAATTTCTGATTTATCTGAGTTGCGCTTCAGCCGATTCTCCTTCAGCCATTTAAAAACCTCTGTGAGGCAAGATCTAATCGCGCCCCCGTCGAAGTCTGTGCCCTTGTCGCAAGAGAAAATCAGCTGAGTATCGCCAGCGTATGAAATTATCTTAGCGCCATAAGCCTCCGCCAGTGGTCCTAGAGGAGGCATGTACAAATTAAAAAGAGTTGGGCTCAGAGAAGAGCCCGGAGGGACTCCCACCTGCATACTGGGCATGGGAGCTGAAAAAGGGGGAGTCCAAATTTCCTGTTCTCTATCCTCCAGATAGGATGTTATCCAGGCTAGAGCCCTACCTCCGATACCCATGTTCCTCAGTCTGTCGAGGAGCCTCATATGTGGCACTGTGTTGAAAGCCGTCAACGGGTCCAACAATATGGGGATCGCTCTGCCTCCCTGGTCAAGCTTTTCTTTGAGATGTTCTGTCACTTCCAGCAGAGCTGTTTCAGTGCTGTAATTGGCCCTAAAGACCGATTGAGTGGGGTGCAAGAGATAAAACAAGTTACTTACCTGTACACTATGGTTCTCCAGTATTGATATCTTTCATAGATTCACATGCTTGTATCTTCCCCGTCGTCATGGTGGGAGTCTCACGGTATAGAAAATAAATAGCAGTACAAAAGAAAAAACTGCACTAATACCATACAAATGCATTGTACTTTGGTAACCCAATACCATCATTATATGGTCCAAATACCAACCAATGAGCTGCCAGCCCTGAGATCACACTCCCCAGCAGAGCCACCATACCTCAGATTTCCAGCCCTAGTGTGAGCCAAGGAAGCATTAAGAGGTAAAAGTGTTCTACCTTAGGAACGGGGAGGCGGGCGGGCCGCGTGTGAATCTATGAAAGATATCAATACTGGAGAACCACAGTGTACAGGTAAGTAACTTGCTTTTTCTCCAGTATTGAATCTTTCATAGATTCACATGCTTGTATCAGAATAGAGAGCAGTATATAACCTCCATAAAAGGCGTTTCAAGGGTAGAAACTTCTAATTCCTAAGGTTCAAATAGTGTCTTTTTCAAGACTACCAGATCTTCCAGACTATAGTGGATAGTGTGTCTCAGCATGTACAAAAGTCCACCGTTCCATATATAAGCATAAACATGTTATGAAATTTACTCTATTATAATCATATTTTATCACAACCAGAAAAAAAACATTCTTTCAAAATGTATGAAAACACCTTAACCCCTTCGATGCTCATGACGAACTGGACTCGTCATGGCACACAGTGGTCGTGTGCTCATGACGAGTCCAGCTCGTCATAAGACCACCCACGGGGGAAGCGTTGGCGCTCCCCCGTGGGAATCCGATCCCCTCCCTCAATGACGAGGCGCGCTGACGTCATTGGGGGTTTCCCTTTGTTCCCCGACGCGCTGGAAGCCATTTGGTTAGTTTTGGCTCCGGGGAGGGGGGATTTCAAACAGAAGAGGCATCGAGGGAAAGGAAAACTCTTTCCTTTCCCTCGATGCCTCTTTTGTGCATTCCTGCTGCACGATCATGCGATCGTGCAGCAGGAATGCCCACTAGACACCAGGGAATTTTTAAAAAACCGGAAAATACTGTTTTGGGAGCGGCCCCTTGGGCAAGGGTCGCTCCCCTTTTGGGGGCCTTATGTTTTGGTGCTCTACCCCCTGGGGGAGGGGACAGTTTTTTTATATAGCGCGGGCCTTTACCCGAAGGTGTCAGAGCGCTTCACAATAGGAACAGTAACATTACATGAGGAGAAGGTTACAAGTGAGCATAATACAAAAGCAAGGGTTACATTACATGAGGAAAAAGTGACAATTGTGCATGATACATGAGATACAAAATACAAATAGAGGTATAATACTGCAATAAGTGGCAGTCACTCAGAACACCCTGGGAAGGCACTTCTATAGGCATGGAGTACAGAATTTCCTATAGTGGAAGAACTTCCTTGAGGGAGTAGAGAGGGCGTGAATAAAATGAAGGGTACACAAACATAAAATCCAACACAGCACGCAAGGGTGAGGAATGTACAGGAAAAAGTACAAATTTACAATGAAGAGCGAACTTCCTAGAGGGGGCTGAGAGTGAAAGTATTAGTTCTGAAAGTGTCTTTGGAAGAGAAGAGATTTGAGGTCAGCTTTGAAGATCCGGGTAGAGGAGGTGGCACGGAGCAATGGGGGAAGCGAGTTCCAGATTCTCACCGCATTGCCTGAGAAGGATTGCGCCATCGATCTTTTCCTTTTGAAGACGGGGGGGGCTCAAGCAGAAGCTTTTCCGCATTGCGAGAAGGGCGAGAGCCACCGGACAATTTCAATTTATTCGCCAGGTAACGAGGGGAGGACGTGTGTAAGGCTTTGTGTGTGATGCAGGCAGTTTTGTAAATAGATCTTGCCTCGATCGGAAGCCATTGAAGAGAGGACAGGATAGGAGTGACGTGGTCGCTTCGTTTAGACCCTGAAATGAAGCGAGCTGCTGAATGGAGGATGGATTTGAGAGGGGAGAGGTGGGATTTGGGTAGGCCCGTCAGAAGAGAATTGCAATAATCCAGTCTTGAGAGAACCAGAGATTGTACCAAGGTTTTTAAGTCTTTCTCCGGGAAGAACCGACGGATCCCCCATAGAAGCCGCAACTGGTAACGTGCGTTCTTAGCAATAGAGTTGATGTGGGAGATTAGGTTGAGTCTTTTGTCAAGAATGACACCTAGGGATTTAGCGCTGTCGACAATGATGGGTTTGTTGTTGAGTAGGTTCAGCTGATCCATCCAAGATTGAACAGGAGGAGGTGAGAGAGGTAGAGAGGAGGAGGAATTTAGTTTTGGCGGGATTCAGAATGAGTTGGTGAGCTAACATCCAGTTGTGAATAGAGTTGAGAGTAGAGTTGAGTAGTGAGAGATCGTGTGCGGAAGATAAAGGTATCTTCCCACTAGTCCACCAGGCATTTATTTGTGGAGAGTGACCCCTTGGGTGGCAGAATAGCAGTATGTTTTAGGCCCATCTGCCCCCAAGGAGGGCAGAAGCCACTAGACACCAGGTTTTTTTAATTTTTGTGTTGGGAGTGGCCAAAAGGGCAAGGGTTGCTCCCCTTTTACGGGGGTGAATATTTTATTTATACTCTTTGGCCCACCTACCCCTTACCTTGGCTGGTGAATTGTGTGTGGACTGGTGCATTATTTGCATATGTGATTGTAATGTTTTTTTCTCCTTTTTATTCTAGTGTAAAGCTTTTGATTCCTGTTTGCGGTTTCGGCAGTGGTTGTTCTGCAATTTTGCGTAATTGCATTTATTTGGTAAGAAAAATATTTTTGTTGTGTGTACTCCAAATGAGTATTATTGTCATGCATGAATGAATTTTTTTGTAAGTGGTGTCATAATGGCAGCATATTTGTTAGTGTTCAGAGCATGAAATTATTTGCGATGTTTTGCATTGTCTTATGTGTAATTTTTTTTTCTTCTTTTTAGTGGGATATTGTTGATCCTTACTGTGCCTGTGCAGAGTAGGTGGTGGTGAGTCTAGCTGCTTCTGTCACGTGAGTGGTATAGTGTTGGAGTATATAGGCCTTTGTGATAAAGCTACATTTTATTTATTTCTTTTTTTTACAAAGGGTTTGTTGTTGTTGACTTGTTTGACAAGTAACCTTTATTAGTAAGCATTATGGCTAGCCGTAGAATGACTGCTCAGCAGGTGGTTGGTTTGCTTCTTGACTCTTCCTCTGAGCAGGATTATGAGACTGACAGTGCGTCTGAGGGAGAGGAGGGAGGGGAAGATTCAGGCAGTGAGTTTTCTCTCCACATGGAATCATCGGATGATGAAGGTACTCTCAGTGCAGATGAAGTGCCTGTTTTAGAGGAGGATACTACTGTGCCGATGGTGCAAGAGGCATCTGGATTGCAGCCTGGGGCTGCTAGGCTTCCTACTGGAAGTGCTGGACTCTGGGTTGATCCAAACATGGTGCAGCCGGTGTTGCCTGCCTTTAGTGGTTATGCAGGGTGTAGAGTGGATTGTGAACATTATTTGCCTATACAGTATTTTCAGTTGTTTATGGATGATGTATTTTTGGGTGAGATTGTTGAGCAGACTAATTTGTATGCTGAACAGTTTTTGAGGGACCACAGTGCCAGACTTAGGCCCCATTCTAGAGCTACCCGGAGGAGTCCCACAAATCTGGAAGAGATGAAGAAGTTTTTGGGTTAGACTTTTTTGATGGGTTTGATAAGGAAGCCGTCCATGGGTTCATATTGGTCTACCAGTCCCTTCATGGCAACGGCCATATTTCCTGCAGTTATGACTCGTGATCGGTATTTACTTTTGCTCCGGATGCTGCATTTTGTTGATAATGGTTTGGCGTTGCCACGAGATCACCCTGAATGTGACCGTCTTTTTAAGATTCGGCCTGTTCTTGATCACTTTGTAGATCGATTTTCAGAGATCTATACTCCAGGGAAAGAAATATCTATTGATGAGTCTTTGGTCCTGTTCAAGGGCCGTTTGGTTTTTAGGCAGTACATTCCTAGCAAGAGGGCACGCTATGGAATTAAGCTGTATATGTTGTCTGAGAGTAGGACAGGATATGTTTTTAATTTGCGTGTGTACACTGGTAGGGATTCCACTATTGACCCCCTGGTTGTCCGTCCACTTTTGGAGTTTCAGAGAAAATTGTGTGGGATCTTGTTAGAGGACTGTTTAACAGAGGCCACCATTTGTACCTTGATAACTTCTACACTGCTGTGCAATTGTTTAAGGAATTGTTCAAAGTGGACACTTTTGCTTATGGCACAATCCGCTCTAACCGTAAAGGTTATCCAAAAGAGCTTGTTTGCAAAAAACTTCAGAGGGGACAGTGCAGTGCCTTGCATAGTGAGGAACTGCTAGCTGTGAAATTTGTGGACAGGAGGGATGTGTACATGCTGACTACCATCCATGATGAGAGTACTTCACCTGTGGCTGTTTGGGGTCAGATTGCTGAAGTGCGCAAACCTGTGTGCATTTTAGACTACAATATGCACATGGGTGGTGTTGATGGAGTAGATCAGAGGTTGGAACCTTACACTGCTATTCGTAAGGCTTACATTTGGTATAAGAAGTTGGCCATCCATCTCTTCAATTTAGCAACTTTCAATGCTTTTGTTGTGTTCAAGGAGTGTTCTCCTGCGTCAAAGTTGACTTTTGTTCAGTTTCAGCAGTCTGTCCTAGGCAGCCTTGTTGTTGTGGAACAGGCAAGTGTTCCTAGAGTTGGAGTGGTGGAGGATGTGGCTCGATTGAAAGATCGCCACTTTCCTGATCACATTCCTCCTACACCCTCAAAAGACTTTCCCACTAGGAGATGTAGAGTCTGTTGGCGAAGAGGTACGCGGAAGGAGACTCGTATGTACTGCCCCGAGTGTCCTTCTAACCCTGGGCTGTGTGTGCCTGCTTGTTATAGAGCGTACCACAAGCAAAAGAATTATTGGGAGCAACCATGAGTGGTAAAGTGAACTCCCTGGTCTGTAATGTTTAAGAATTGTTGTTCTGTTTCAAGGTTGGCATTAGTGCAATGTATTTAGTTTCTGATTTTGTGTTAGTAGATTTGTATCTATTTGCAATTTGTTTGTGTTTTCTTTTTGTATAAAAAATCCTAAATGTGATGGTGGTGTGTGTAGGCTGGTGCTTGGCTGGCGGTGTGCGTGGAGTGGCGCTTGGCTGGCGGTGTGCGTGGAGTGGCGCTTGGCTGGCGGTGTGCGTGGAGTGGCGCTTGGCTGGCGGTGTGCGTGGAGTGGCGCTTGGCTGGCGGTGTGCGTGGAGTGGCGCTTGGCTGGCGGTGTGCGTGGAGTGGCGCTTGGCTGGCGGTGTGCGTGGAGTGGCGCTTGGCTGGCGGTGTGCGTGGAGTGGCTCTTGGCTGGCGGTGTGCGTGGAGTGGCGCTTGGCTGGCGGTGTGCGTGGAGTGGCGCTTGGCTGGCGGTGTGCGTGGAGTGGCGCTTGGCTGGCGGTGTGCGTGGAGTGGCGCTTGGCTGGCGGTGTGCGTGTAGTGGCGCTTGGCTGGCAGTGTGTGAGTAGTGACTTGCTGCTGGTCACTACACACACTGCTAGCCGAGCGACACTCCACGCAATCCATCAGCTTGTGTGGTTGCTGTGTTAGGAATGTGGGCGTGTGAAAGTGATGGGCCCTTGAATGGCGCTGTCTGCTGGTGTGAGTGTTGTAATGTGATGGGCCCGCGGCTGGTGGTGTGAATGGTTTTGTATTTGTCACACGTATGAAAGGTGTATGAATGGCCTGTAAAGAGGTTGGTGCCTTGTCGTGGCTTTACAGCTCACGAGCTGTGAGTCAATGGTTCAGTTTCTCGTCCTTTCAATTATTAACAGTGCATTTCATTTTTGTGAAATCACTTGTTAATACAATTGTATATACTGAACCATCACTCACCCTCGTGCCAAATCCAACCAGTATGTGTGTGTGGAGGATTAGATGGCTGGGCAGTAATATTTTTTTTTGTCTTTCTCAAGCAGGGTGTACCTTGTCCCTTTTTGTGAATGTTGTAATGTGTTTGTTTCGTGCCTGGTGGTGTGAATGGTCTTGTGTGTATCACGTATGAAAGGTGTGTGAATGGCCTGTAAAGCGGTTGGGGCCATGACTTTACAGCTCACGAGCTGCGAGTCACTGGTTCAGTTTTTTGTCCTTTCAATTATTGACAGTGCATTTCATTTTTGTGAAATCTCTTGTTAATAAAATTGTATATACTGAACCATCACTTGCCCTCGTGCCAAATCCAACAAGTATGTGTGTGTGCTTGAGGAATAGATGGCTGTGCAGTAATCTTTGTCTTTTTAGTCTGTCTGCCAAGGTGTACATTCCGTCTAAGAATAACCTACCAACTGTAGATATTGTCGTAAACGAAACACCCATGGGAGTACATGGTGATACCTCCCTTGTGGATCCCAACAAGTTATGGTACCCACAATGTCCTGCAAACCTCAAAATGTCCGTCACATTTTCCTTGCAATATTGTGCCAAAATATTCACGCTGCAGAAATAAACAACACATTATCTCAAAATGACCTGGTTTTGCAAGGGGGTCACCTGGGTTTTGGCCCGGGGCTCGGCGGCCACCTAGGGAAACCTACCAAACCCACACATTTCTGAAAAGTAGACACCCGGGGATTCCAGGGAGGTATGGCTTGCGTGGATCCCCCAGCGTTTTCTACCCAGAATCCCCTGCAAACCTGACATTTTGCTGAAAAAAATCCCTTTTTCACACATTTTTGTGTGGTAAAGTTGTGGCATCACCGGGCTGACACAAATTTCCTACCACCCAGCGTCCCCCAGGTCTCCCGATAAAATGGTGCCTCACTCGGGTGGGAGGCCCAAGTACCCGCGACAGGCAAGGGCCCACAACGTATTGAGGCGACATTAAAATTGCCTATCACAAAATGTTGTGGGACCTTGCCTGTCGCGGGTACTTGGGCCTCCCACCCGAGTGAGGCACCATTTTTATCGGAAGACCTGGGGGGACGCTGGGTGGTAGGAAATTCTCGTCAGCCCAGTGATGCCACAACTTTACCACACAAAAATGTGTGAAAAAAAGGATTTTTTCAGCAAAATGTCAGGTTTGCAGGGGATTCTGGGTAAGAAAACGTTGGGGGATCCACGCAAGCCATACCTCCCTGGAATCCCCCGGGTGTCTACTTTTCAGAAATGTGCGGGTTTGGTAGGTTTCCCTAGGTGCCGGCAGAGCTAGGGTTCAAAAACTACAGCGAGGCACTCTGCAAAAAAAAGGGTAATTTTTCATTGTGGAAATGTGGTACGTCCACGTTGCATTTTGAGCCATTTCCTGTTGTGGGCACAAGGCCTACCCACACAAGTGAGGTACCATTTTTATCGGGAGACTTAGGGTAACACAGAATTGTAGAGCAACTGTTATTACCTATTGACTTTCGATCCATTTCTGCCTTCCAAATGAAAGACAATGTGTAAAAATAAGTCATTTTGAAAAATGACCTATAATTCTCATGCTAGTATGGGTACTCCCAATTTCGGAAATGTGCAAATATCTACTGTTTCTAAAATCTACATTTTGTTCCCATTTCAGAAATACATAGGTGTCTTTCATAACAATTTTTCCATGTATACATTTTCCCAAAATAATTGCTATATACCCGGTACATAATAAAAAACCATTGCAAGATGCTGCTCAGTTATTGGCTCTGGGTTCGTCGGGTTCTTGGTGAACCTACACATTTTCCTTGCAATATTGTGCCAAAATATTCACGCTGCAGAAATAAACAACACATTATCTCAAAATGACCTGGTTTTGCAAGGGGGTCACCTGGGTTTTGGCCCGGGCTCGGCGGCCACCTAGGAAACCTACCAAACCACACATTTCTGAAAAGTAGACACCCGGGGATTCAGGGAGGTATGGCTTGCGTGGATCCCCAGCGTTTTCTTACCCAGAATCCCCTGCAAACCTGACATTTTGCTGAAAAAATCCCTTTTTCACACATTTTGTGTGGTAAGTTGTGGCATCACCGGGCTGACACAAATTTCCTACCACCCAGCGTCCCCCAGGTCTCCCGATAAAAATGGTGCCTCACTCGGGTGGGAGGCCCAAGTACCCGCGACAGGCAAGGGCCCACAACGTATTGAGGCGACATTAAAATTGCCTATCACAAAATGTTGTGGGACCTTGCCTGTCGCGGGTACTTGGGCCTCCCACCCGAGTGAGGCACCATTTTTATCGGAAGACCTGGGGGACGCTGGGTGGTAGGAAATTCTCGTCAGCCCAGTGATGCCACAACTTACCACACAAAAATGTGTGAAAAAAGGATTTTTCAGCAAAATGTCAGGTTTGCAGGGGATTCTGGGTAAGAAACGTTGGGGATCCACGCAGCCATACCTCCCTGGAATCCCCAGGTGTCTACTTTTCAGAAATGTGCGGGTTTGGTAGGTTTCCCTAGGTGCCGGCAGAGCTAGGGTTCAAAAACTACAGCGAGGCACTCTGCAAATAAAGGGTCATTTTTCACTGTGAAAATGTGGTGCGTCCACGTTGCGTTTTGCGCTGCTTCCTGTCGCGGGCACTAAGCCTACCCACACAAGTGAGGTACCATTTTTTTTGGAAGACCTTGGGGAACGCGGGGTGGGTGGAATTTTGTGGATCCACGCAGATTCCAGTACTTTCCACCACAGAAAAGTGAGGAAAATCTGTTTTTTTTGCCAATTTTTTAGGTTTGCAAGGGATTCTGGGTAACAGAACCTGGTGAGAGCCAGTCAACTCACCCCATCCTGGATTCCCCTGGGTGTCTACTTTTCAAAAATGTATAGGTTTGCTAGGTTTCCCAAAGTGCCGACAGAGCTAGGGTTCAAAACGACAGCTAGGCACTTTGCAAAAAAAGGGTCATTTTTCACTGTGAAAATGTGGTGCGTCCACGTTGCGTTTTGCGCTGCTTCCTGTCGCGGGCACTAAGCCTACCCACACAAGTGAGGTACCATTTTTTTGGAAGACCTTGGGGAACGCGGGGTGGGTGGAATTTTGTGGATCCACGCAGATTCCAGTACTTTCCACCACAGAAAAGTGAGGAAAATCTGTTTTTTTGCCAATTTTTAGGTTTGCAAGGGATTCTGGGTAACAGAACCTGGTGAGAGCCAGTCAACTCACCCCATCCTGGATTCCCCTGGGTGTCTACTTTTCAAAAATGTATAGGTTTGCTAGGTTTCCCAAAGTGCCGACAGAGCTAGGGTTCAAAAACGACAGCTAGGCACTTTGCAAAAAAAGGGTCATTTTTCACTGTGAAAATGTGGTGTGTCCACGTTGCGTTTTGCGCTGCTTCCTGTCGCGGGCACTATACCTACCCACACAAGTGAGGTGCCATTTTTTTGGGAAGACCTTGGGGAACGCGGGGTGGGTGGAATTTTGTGGATCCACGCAGATTCCAGAACTTTCCACCACAGAAAAGTGAGGAAAATGTGTTTTTTTTGCCAATTTTTTAGGTTTGCAAGGGATTCTGGGTAACCGAACCTGGTGAGAGCCAGTCAAGTCACCCCATCCTGGATTCCCCTGGGTGTCTACTTTTCAAAAATGTATAGGTTTGCTAGGTTTCCCAAAGTGCCGGCAGAGCTAGGGTTCAAAAACTACAGCTAGGCACTTTGCAAAAAAAAGGGTAATTTTTCATTGTGGAAATGTGGTACGTCCACGTTGCATTTTGAGCCATTTCCTGTTGTGGGCACAAGGCCTACCCACACAAGTGAGGTACCATTTTTATCGGGAGACTTAGGGTAACACAGAATTGTAGAGCAACTGTTATTACCTATTGACTTTCGATCCATTTCTGCCTTCCAAATGAAAGACAATGTGTAAAAAATAAGTCATTTTGAAAAATGACCTATAATTCTCATGCTAGTATGGGTACTCCCAATTTCGGAAATGTGCAAATATCTACTGTTTCTAAAATCTACATTTTGTTCCCATTTCAGAAATACATAGGTGTCTTTCATAACAATTTTTCCATGTATACATTTTCCCAAAATAATTGCTATATACCCGGTACATAATAAAAAACCATTGCAAGATGCTGCTCAGTTATTGGCTCTGGGTTCGTCGGGTTCTTGGTGAACCTACAAGTCCTATATATCCCCACAACCAGAAAGGTCCAGCGGATATAACGGTATATTGCTTTCAAATAGCTGTCATAATTAGAAGAAGTTACAGGTGAAAACGTTGACACAAATGGCTGTTTTTTTCAACTAATTTTCAGTTTTTCCTTCATTTAACTGTTAGTTTCTATAAGGAAAACTTTAAGGATCTACACAAATGACCCCTTGCTGAATTCAGAATTTTGTCTACTTTTCAGAAATGTATGGCTTTCTAGGATCCATTATTGGTTTCATTCCCATTTCTACCATTAACTGGAAGGAGGTTGAAAGCACAAAAATAGCAAAAATAGGCTATGTCCCAGAAAAATGCCAAAACTGTGTAAAAAAGTTGGTTTTCTGACAAAGTCTGCTTGTCCCTGAAAGCTGGGAAGATGGTGATTTCAGCACCACAACCCCTTTTTGATGCCATTTGCAGGGAAAAAACAAGACGCTTTCATCTGTAGCCCTTTTTCGCATTTTTCCCCAAAAAAACAAAATTTTGCTGTATTTTGGCTAATTTCTGGGTCCCCTCCAGGGGAATCCACAAACCCTGGGTACCTTTACAATCCCCATGATGTTAGAAAAAAGGACGCAAATTTGGCGTGGATACCTTATGTGGTCAAAAAGTTACAGGGGCCTAAGCGCGCACTACCCCAAATAGCCAAAAAAGGCTTAGCACAGGGGGGGAAAGGCCTAGCAGCGAAGGGGTTAAAGAAACAGTCAGCGCAGCACCGTTTGTCCCACCGCTGAATCAGCTTTCCAAGCTGTGTCAAGACAGTAGTGTCTGGTAAATGTATGGACATTTGACCATGTGGCCGCTCTGCAGATGTCCGGGAGCGATACTCCGGCGAACAATGCGGCAGAAGTTGCCATCTTTCTTGTCAAATGAGCTTGAACTGCCGATGGTAGAGGTCTTCCAGCCTTCTTGTGACAGAAAGCAATAGCTGAGGCTATCCATCTGGAAATAAAAGTTCTGGATACTGCCAAACCCTTCCTGGGGGCAGTGAAGACGATTAACAGTTGATTTGTTTTTCTAAAGGATTTTGGTTCTGTCTATATAAAATTTTAGACATCTTCTAATATCCAATGTGTGAAGAGATCTTTCTGCCGTCGAAGATGGGTCTTTAAAATATGTAGGTAAAACAATAGGTTCGTTAAGATGAAAAGACGTTGGAACTTTTGGTATGAATTTTGGATTCGTTCTAAGGATTACTTTGTCTGCCTTGAACTGTAAAAAAGGTTCTGCTATTGAAAAAGCCTGGATCTCACTGACTCTCCTGGCTGACGTCAGTGCCAGGAGTACAGCCACCTTCCAAGAAACGAATTTCAGGTCAGCTTTGTGAATAGGTTCGAAAGGTGGTTTCATTAGCTGTACTAATACTGTGTTAAGGTGCCAAGGCACTGACGGACGTTTGGTTGGAGGGAACACCCTGAAAAGACCCTTCATGAACTCCTTTATCACTCTCTGAGACCAAAGAGACGGCTGAGTTGGTCTTCTGCGATATCTTGAGATTGCCGCAAGATGCACTTTCACAGATGCGTGAGAAAGCCCTGCTTTGGCTAAATACAAACGATATGGAAGAATTTGTTCTGGAGAGGATAGCAAGGGATGTAAAGATTGATTCAAACACCATTGGCAAAACCTTTTCCACTTTGCCGCATATGTCTTATTGGTGGAACTTGCTCGAGAGTGAGAGAATATCTCGGCATTCTTGAGGGATATTCAGAGATTTGAATTCATGCTCATGAGGTTCCAGGCTGATAAATTTAGCGAGTCCAATTGGGGATGAAGCACCTGACCCTCGTTCATTGAAATCGGATTGTGCATCCGTGGAAACTGCACCCGGGGAGCCACTGACATCTGCAGAAGCTCCGAGAACCAGAACGGTCTCTGCCATGCCGGGGCTATGAGGATTAAGTGACATGGTTCCAATCTCATTTTCTTGAGTACCTTCGGAATCAAAGGGAAAGGAGGAAATGCATACGCAAACATCCCTGTCCAGCGAAGCTGAAGAGCATTCCCCCATGAGCCTTGTTGAGGGAATCTGCTTGCAAACTGTTTGCATTTTTTGTTGTTTCGAGTGGCAAACAGGTCTAATCCTGAGGTGCCCCAAAGGCGAAATATTTGCACTAGTTGACCTTGATCCAATTCCCATTCGTGACATAGGGTTGTCGATCTGCTTAGCAAGTCTGCTCGCGTGTTGCGGATTCCTGGGACATGCTGAACGTGTAGAGTGATATTGTGCTTTAGAAGCCACTGCCAGATTTCCTGTGCTTGTGCCGATAAGGGTTTCGATCTCGTTCCTCCTTGTTTTATCAGATAAAACATAGTTGTCGTACTGTCCGTTCTGACTAGAACTGGGGAATCCTGAATCCTGGGCAGAAATGCCTGTCGGCCTAAAAACACTGCTTTTAGTTCTAACAAATTGATGTGCAGCTTTGCGTCCTGTTTGTTCCAATGGCCTTGTATTTCTAGGTCTTGAAGATGTGCTCCCCATCCCTGTAGGGAGGCGTCCGTTGTCATTACATAACTGGGAGATTGGGGCTCGAAGAGTAGGCCTTCCGAGAAATTTTTTCTTATCCCCCACCATGACAGTGCTTTCCTTATCAGAGGATTGATGACTATCAGATCTTCGAAAGATCCTTGATGTTGCACCCATTGTAGGTCGAGAAGTTCTTGAAGAGGCCTCATGTGAAGGCGGCAATTCAGCACCAAAAGGATGCAGAATGAAAGCATCCCCAGCATGGATTTGAACATCCTCACTGAAGTGGACTTTCTTTTTCTCAACTGAGAACTCAGTTTCAAAATTTTCTGTATGCGCTCCTCCGATGGGTACGCCTTTGCTTCTTTTGTTTTCAATACAGCCCCTAGAAACTGGAGCGTCTGGGACGGAACTAGAGAGGATTTTTCTACGTTCATCTTTAAACCCAGGAGTACAAAAAGGGTCATGCAACTTTCCAATGATTCTTGAGTGTCCTGATACGATGGGCCCTTGATCAGCCAATCGTCCGGATATGGATATACCTGGTGACCTTGCTGACGTAAATATGCCGCCACTGGTGCCATGCACTTCGTGAACACTCTCGGCGCGGACCGGAGACCAAAGGGCAACACTGTGAATTGGTAGTGGCGCCCTGCCACCTCTAACCTGAGATACCGTCTGTGCTTGACGTGTATTGGAATATGGAAGTATGCATCGAATAGATCTAAAGATGTCATATATTCTCCTCTGTTCAGCATCAGCAATATCTCTTACAGAGAAAACATACGGAAAGACTGCTTCTTGATAAATTTGTTTAAACCTCGCAGATCCATCACCTGCCTCCACTTGGTAGCTTGTTTTTTCCGTATAAGGAAAAAGTGCGAGTAGAATCCTTTCCCTCGCTGTAGACAAGGGACCTCCTCTATTGCCCCTTTTATGAGTAGAGAGAGAACCTCTGTCTTTAGGGCCGAAAGATGTTGCTGTTTTCTGGGAATGGGAGGCCGGTCCGGTGGTCTTTGGACGAAGTCTAGGGTGTGACCTTGATGAATAATGTCCAACACCCATCTGTCTGATGTTATTGACAACCATTGGTGGTAAAAGAGAGGGAGGTAGTGGATCTGGTGAGGATTGTGTGATATCGAGGTGGTTGGCGCCTTGAGATTGTCACTGTCTCCTATTAGAGTCCTGAGGTTTTCCTCTCGCAGAGGACTTTCTTCTATTCGTCTGCTGCTGATAAGGGGCACTGGATGATCGAAATTGCTGTGTATTGGAAAACTGTCGACACCCCTGCTGCTGGTAAGGCTGGTCCGATATGATTGAAAGGATGGTCTTTGTTGGTAATGGCCTCTTGTTCCTCTGCCCCGAAAGGACTGGAATCTGTTCTGTTGCAGAGACCCTAAGGCTCGAGCCGTATCTGTATCCTTTTTAATCCTCTGAAGGGCCTCGTCCACATGCTTGCCAAAGAGATTTTCCCCATCGAAGGGCATATCAACGCTTTTTGCTTGCACTTCCGGTCTGAACGAGGTGGCCTTAAGCCAGCCCTGCCTGTGGAGTGCCACGGCTCCTGCCATCTGTCTAAAAGCCACTGCGGATATATTAAAGGTTATGTAGATCATCTCAGAGGCCGCTCTGGCCCCAACTTGGAGGATTTTTGCGGCCTCTTCTTTCTTATCTTCCGGAAGATGTGATAATAAAGGTGCCAGATCTGACCACATTTGTCTATCATATCGACTGACCATGGCCAACGCATTTGAGGCTTTGATGGACGCGGCCGCCATGGCAGCAAAACGTTTTCCTGAGCCATCCAGCTTTCTCCCTTCCTTGTCTGGAGGTGCTGAGGATGCCGTTGCCGGGTTTTTTGAGCGTCTTTGAGCCGCCTCCATTACCACTGATTCCGGTCTAGGATGACCTATCAGGCATGCCGGGGACGATTCCGGGGCTTTATATTTCTTTTCAATTCTCGGGATCGAGGCTGAAATGGAGGCTGGGTTTCTCATAATTTTTAAGCCTTCTTCCCATATATAATTGACCACAGGGATAGTCCTGACTGACTTCCTCGCTGAATCTTTGAAGTGATACAAGAAACATTCCGTTTCTTTTACTGGAAGAGGGAGATCAAATCGTTTCGAGGCTCTTTCCACGAGCTCATGGAATCCCCCAATATCCGGCGGGAAGTTTACTGGAGAGGGGGATGGTGAGGGAGATGATGGAGCAATATATTGGTCCCATTCATCGCCCACAGGATCGTCCTGTGTTAATTCTCCTTCCTCTGGCTGGTCATCTACTTCGCTCTGTACATAGTCATCTCTGATGGTTATCACCTTCGGAGGGCGTAGCGTCTGCGAGGTTTGTAGTGTTTGTACGTTCACAGCCTGGGCTGCGCTGTGCGTTTAACTTGTGGTGTCAGACAAGGGAGCATTAGCCTCCGGGAAGCGTCGGTAGTAATCTGTTATCATGTGTCTTAGATCCGTTACCAGAGATAGTGGCATGGATATAGACTCGTCCCTGGCTATTGGGGGGTTATCCTCTTCCTCCTCATAATCGTAAGTATCTTGGAAAGATTCATATCTCTTTTCGCTTGACCGAGGGCGATCTTTAAAAGAGAAATCCTCTTGTACAATCTCAGATCGTTCCTGGTATTCTTCTTCATCTGTGTCTTGGCTTTTTATTTTGAGTTGAGATGGACTGTAGGCAACAGAACCATCCTCCTCTGCCTCCTGCATTTCTAGCAAATTTGATGGAGTAAGCGGTGATATCTTAGACCAAGATAAAACTTCTGATGTGTTTCCTGCCTCAGGCATCAGCGATCTTTTTCTTTCCGTCGACGAGCCCGTCGACGGTGGATACCTTTTAATGGAAATAGTCGTCAACGATCTGTGAGAAATTGGAGACGTGAACGTCGTCGTCGACGGTGTCGTAATCGCCGTCGACGAAGCGGTCGTCGTCGTTAGAGTTGTCGTCGACGACAGCGTCGGCGTAAGCACCGTAGACACCGTCACTTTCATCGACGGGTCCGACGACGGAGCCTTCGTCTCCGTAGCTTTCTTGTGAGGAGTGTGAGGCACTGAAGAGGACGCGGATTCCTTGTCCCTGGACTTACTGATCTTTGGTTTTTTAGAGTCAGTTTTCGATCCAGAAGGCTCCACCTTTCGTTTTGGAGTGGAATGAGCCTTTTCATCCTCTGACCCAGAGTCACATATGGCCTTCTTTTGAAGCCATAAAAGCAAACGTGCCTCTCGATCCTTTAGAGTTTTTGCAGGAAAAGTCCTACAATGCTTGCACTCCTTAGGGACATGCTTAGGATGTAGGCAGTATAAACATTCCTTGTGGGGGTCCTCAGAGAACAGTCTGGCCTTCCCACAGGATCTACAAGGTCTGAAAAGCCTCTTCTTAGAGCCTTCAGACATTTTTATAACTGAAGAAAAAGACAATACCTCTGTACCAGAGCAGAACTGCTGTGAAAAAACTGGTCAAAAGTTCACCAAGGAAACAAACTGATCAGAGCTCAGGGAGACTCCTTCTCACACGACGGCGGTTGGAAATCTGAGGTATGGTGGCTCTGCTGGGGAGTGTGATCTCAGGGCTGGCAGCTCATTGGTTGGTATTTGGACCATAATGATGGTATTGGGTTACCAAAGTACAACGCATTTGTATGGTATTAGTGCAGTTTTTTCTTTTATACTGCTATTTATTTTCTATACCGTGAGACTCCCACCATGACGACGGGGAAGATACAAGCATGTGAATCTATGAAAGATTCAATACTGGAGAATGTGATTCTCCGCGTATTCCATAATCACTTTATTAACATGTTTCTCCAACACTTTGGAGAGGGCTGGGAGGAGGGAGATAGGCCTATAATTTGTCGGAATATTTGGATCAGCACTC
This sequence comes from Calotriton arnoldi, assembly GCA_963921515.1. Lineage (NCBI taxonomy): Eukaryota > Metazoa > Chordata > Amphibia > Caudata > Salamandridae > Calotriton > Calotriton arnoldi. The sequence goes on along the minus strand of CAWUFW010004507.1, from coordinate 1,286,979 downwards.
GGTTTTTCACGAGTGGCAGGATTTTTGCCTGCTTCCAGAGTGGTGGTACAATGCCCGCTGCCATAAAAGAGTTCAGCACCTTATTGACTGGTTGGTTTATGGTGGATGCTAGGGCAGGTAAAGGTTTTGCTGGGCAGGCATTTAAGGCCCATCAGGTAAGTAAGTGAATCCCCGATTTCGATGGCCTGGAAGTGTAATAGTGATGGGCCTTGTGAGAGTCCCAAGGACGGATGAAGCCTAATTGTTTCATCTTCAATACTAGGTGAAGGCCTATCCTCTCTAATCACCACAGAGAAGGACTGATAGGTCGTGACTATTTTTTCGTGAAAGGAGTGGGCCAACTGGTTAGTGCAGTCTGCTGACAGCGGGGCTTCCTTACTAATTGCCTTAGGAGCCATAAAGGACTTCACGATACTAAAGATCTCCTTGCCCTTATTATTAGTCGTCACAATTTTGGTCTGCAGATAGCTTATCTTGGCTTCTTTCACCATTTTGTAATGTGATTTTAAAGCTGCCCTGTAAATGATTCTATCTTCCGAAAGATAATGGTTACGTCATTTTCTTTCTAGGTTTTTACATTTACTTTTGCTGACTCAGGGATTCACTGAACCAGGGAGCTGAGCGGCAGACTCTCCTTGAAGTGCGCAAAGTCAGAGGAGCGACCTCGTCGATGTTAGTCCTAAGCCAAGAATCTAAAGCACAAGTGTTCACTACGGGATTATCCAAAAGTAAAGGGACTGATAAGTCGAGCACCCTCTGCAGAGATATTTTATTGAAGGCTCTGAAATTGTATTCAGCTGCTTTCATCCCAGATGATGCATGCTTCCCTGTGTCTGATATCCGGAAGATGACAAGGGAGAGATCTGACCAAGTTAAGGGGAATCGGAGGATCCGTGTCCAGTTACGTATTACAAAAGATTTGATCTAATAAATGTCCAACTTGTGTGTAGGATCCGAAACAAGAGGCATTAACTTACAGGCTGCCATTATTTCCGACAAGGCGGCCACTTGAGGATCCGATGGCTTATCCATATGTAGATTTAGGTCCCCCAGTATGAGGAGGTGTTTATATTTGAGGGCTAGTCATGTGATACATTCCTGAAGGGACCTAATAAAATTGCTGAATGCGCCAGGTGGTCTGTAGATCAGCATCCCAGCAAAACAATGGTGCGGTGACAAAGTACAGCGAAAGCCCAGGCATTCAGCACCCTCCACTAGATCTAGTGCGATGGAGATACCCTCCACCTCCTGTTTGAAAATAACAGCGACACCTCCACCTTTCCCCACCACGCAATCTTTCCTAATGATTTTATAGCCTGAGGGAATGGCAGATGCAATGGTGGGATTAGAGGCATCCGACAGCCATGTTTCAGTAAGAAACAGAAAGTCCGGGCTCTCATCTAGTAGGAGGTTGTGTATTTGTGCCACATGTTTTTGCAGCGAACGAGTATTGAGCAATATTGCTTTAAAATGCTTCTCCTGACTTTCTGTGTTAACTATCTTCTTGCTTGAGGCTGGCCCCATATGTGGATCATCCCAGACCCTAACCGGGGACCAATTGCAGCGTGGGCAGTGAGAAATAACTCCACTCTCCTTGCTGACCGCGGTACCACTACACATGTATGGGGTGCCTAGGTTGAGCAGTATGTCCCGTCCATATTGAATAATGTTCGTTGTAGCGGAGGATCTTCGGGCAGCATGGCCGGCGCCGGCCGCCTACGGGACGCAAACGGGCGCAGACGGGTTTGCCTTTGGCTGTGCTGGCTTGAACCCCCATTTGCCCTGATCTTAAGTCCAGGAGCTTTGCTCCCACAACCCAGTGGCCTGCTTGTAAGCAGCCACCAACCGGAGGTCCCCTATCCCCCATTGGATAACACTGGGCCTCAGCACTCTGCACCCGGCCGCCCTAGTGCCGCTGAGGGTGTAACAAGAGTGCATCCTTAACCCTGGGGGGACCCCTGAGTCTACTCCCAAAATACCAACTCCCACAACCGAATACTTACCTTTGAACCAATAACCCTATTTTCCTCCATAGGATAACATTGACTGTTTTTCTGTGAAAAGTTTCTAAGTGTGGAGTTGGGAAATCTAAGAAACCCTTTAAAACAGTAACTAAATAACAAAAACGCTTTTACTTACCTGTTTACAGGAATTGTCCCAGTGCAGTATCCAGGTATACTGCACTGTGTAAGAAATGTAATCTGTACAGTAATCTACTTGACATTCTACTAAAAAGCCAATACAAAGTTTATGTACAGTATTTCAAAGGCATCGCATTACTAGTAGCTCTACAGTAATCAAATCAAAGTGCATATACAATTGCAATTCAAACTGTTTACAAACTGCATTACTACTGTAAAGTATGTATTGCTTACCTGTGCCAGGCTTGCTTGGTTCTAGAAAATAAAATAACTAAAAGAATATTTTTATACAAAACCAATTGGTCTGAAGTTCAGTCTTTGAGTGTGTGATATCATTTGCTGATTGAGTGTGTACAACAAATGCTTAACACTACCCTCTGATAAAGCCTTACTGCTGGACGTCACTACCACAAATGGAGAGAAAGGTGCTATCTACTTTTACTTCTGCCTACCTTTGGGGTTCCACTGGCCTCTGTGCACACTATACCTCACTTTGGTATAGTATATACAGAGCCAGCTTCCTACAGCCACCCCTCTAGCAGGGTGCACTAGACCACAGGTGAGGGTACAGTGGCATGAGCCCTGTTCTTCTACAGTGTCTAAGTCCATTCTTAGACATTGTAGGTGTAGTAAAGCCATAAAGAGTATATGGTCTGGAAGTTGGTTATTACGAACTCCACAGCTCCATAATGGCTTTACTGAACACGGGTAAGTTTGGTAGCAAACGTCTCAGCACATTAAACCCACACTGACACCAGTGTGGGATTTAATGTAAAATGCACACAGAGGGCATCTTAGAGAAAAACGACCAGCCCTGGTGTGGTTCCTGAATGGCTGCCTGCCATTTCCCACCACCGAAAGGTTTCTGGACACCTGGAAAGAGAGCCTCCACTTTCTGGGTCGAGAAACAAAGCCCATCCTGCGCAGAGGTGTCATGCCTCCTCCCCCAGGATGGGCTGGGTCCACGAAGGGGAAGCTTCAAAGGCCTGCTGCCTTTGTAAGCTGTCCCTGCCTTTTGCTGCCCCCAGCAACTGGCTCCCACCGGTTCTGATCCCCACTTTGGGCAGGAGAATCGTCAGGAAAACAGAGTTAGGAGGAGAGGTGTGCCCACCTTTGCCAACCCCACCCCTCAGGTGGGGGATGCGAGGTGAAGCACACATCTCAGACCCCTCCATCTTGAAAATGGGGGGACTCAGTCAATTAGGAAGAGGCTCATGCCCCCTCCCACTGGAGGGTGGCAGAATAGGGGGTGTACTCACCCCAAGGAAGGGACCCATTGGTCCCGACCTGCGCACCCCTGTAAACGCCCCTAAATTTAGTATTTAGGGGCGACACTGAACCTTGCCTCCTCAGATTCGAGTTAGAGAGAAGAAGGATCGAAAAGTCATGCTGACCCAGGAAGAAGAGGACACCTACTGCCTTGGCCCCCAGCCCTGTCCCAACTCCGACCTCCCTAAAGCGAAGAAACCGGTGTGTCCAGCAGACAGCAGCCCCCCAGAGCCCGGAGGACCTGCCCTGCACTCACATTACAGACTGTCTCCCATGCGACCAATTTTGCTCAAGCAAAGACTTCAAGACCAGAATCGGGATTCAGGTGACTCTCCGATTCCGCACCACTCTGCACAAGACGCCCACGGCCCTAGTTCGTGTGGCCCAACACCATGAGAGGGTCCCCCCAGTGATCCTGATCTGGTGATCACTGGCCTCCCTCAAGCTTCAAGACGAAGCCTGCAGCCTCAATCTGAAGGGTCTCCTCGACCGCAACCAGAGCTGCTAAGAAAACCAGATGCCAGAAGACACCCCTGCACCCGACGCCCCACGGCCTCGGGTGGCCCAACCGACGGTGTCCAGGCATCCTCCAAGATCCCAACTTACCTCTCCAGCCCGTGGTCACCTTCAGGAAGTCTCCCTGCTCGAGCATGCAGCAACTTCACCAAACTGAAGGTCTCCATTGAAAAGCACAGGGTCCCCGATGTCTTTTTGGCATCCTACAACAGGCCGCCCTAGTGCTGCTGGTGGTGCAGCTCCTGAGCCGATTGTTGGCACCTGCAATGCTGACCTTAACCCCAGGAGCTTTGCTCCTGCACCCGAGTGGCCTGCTCGTAAGCAGTCCCTAACCGAAGGCTCGCTTAGCCCTGTTAGCTAACATTGGGCCCCTGCCCTCTGCACCCAGCCGCCCCAGTGCCGCTGGTGGTGCAACTCAAGTGCCCAGCTAGACCTTGGTCCTAACCTCCAAAACTCCCACTTGTAAGTAGTGTACTTACCTGAGAAACCGCTAACACTTTGTCTCCCATTGGAAACCATGTTAAGAGATTTTGGGCCTAAAATGTTCTAAGTGTTGAACTGATGTTTGTATGGAAAAAAGAGAACTAAACTGCAAAGTCTAAAAGGTCTTACTTACTATGTATTGTAGGAACCTTAAGTGTGGTATCTAGGCATACCACCCCCAGTACTCAAAGTAATCCAAAAGTAACTATTAAGTATTCTAAAGGTCATTATTGTATCATGCAAACTGCTCTCTGAATCAATATCAACCTGTAAAGATTGCAAGCTTCAAGCATAACTGTAGCCTGCATTCCAAGTATATTTTACCTACCTGTACCAAGTCCTGCTTGGTTCCAAGAAATAAAATCCAAGTATACCTTATTTATACTCACCCAATTGGTCTGGATTCAGTCTCTGAGTGTGTGCATCAGTCTTGATTGAGTGAATAAAATAAATGCTTAACATACCCTCTGGATAAGCCTAACTGCTCGCCCACACTACCACAAAGAGCTGTTAGTACTTACCTAATTTAGCCTCTGCTATACCTCTGGGGACTCCCTGGACTCTGTGCACATTATTCCTTACTTTAGTATAGTATATACAGAACCAGCTTCGTACATACAATAAATGATTAACACACCCTCTGGATAAGCCTAACTGCTCGCCCACACTACCACAAAGAGAGCTGTTAATACTTACCTAATTTAGCCTCGGCTATACCTCTGGGGACTCCCTGGGCTCTGTGCACACTATACCTTACTTTGGTATAGTATATACAGAGCCAGCTTCCTACAAGCAGCGCCTTTCGGTGCATGGCGCAGTAGTTCTCACAGGTCTTGAAGTCATAGTCCCTTCTCCAAGCACCACAGACAAACCAAATGTGGGTCTGTCACAGACATCTACCTGTGACAGGCACCCCATGGATTGAACAGCAGGTTTTTTTGGGGACATCCTGCCACACCAGGAGAAAAGATCTGTCAAATAAGGTTAGAAAAAAAGTAAAAAAACGTCTAAGGGTAGCTCTTCACAGATCAGCGCGTTTCTGGCGCGGAAAGGAAAGAACGGACGTCAGTGCACAGGGGTGGCGCCTATATAGGCACCCCGGACGTCATTTCCGGTGAAGATGATGCCGATACGGAGTAGAACTACACCACCTACTAGCGAGCAAGGGGACTGCTCAAAAACTTCCAGATCCAGGCGGACGCCTGGGGAACATTCTCAGGTAATGGATCTGTGGCTAATAGTCTCCATCAGATAAGTATGCATTTATGCTTTGAACCTTTCTTGGGTACCAAAAAATATCTGGAACAGATGTCTTTTCCTCTATGAGATGGAGGTACGGGTTCTATTGCATGTTTTTGAAGGAGACTGTACTTCCTGAATTAACATATGTAGTTGGTGTTTTGTTGCTGGTTTTTGGCGGGATTGATGGAGCCGATTGTAGGAGGGATGGGCGGAAGGATTATGTTACTTACCCTGTAAGCATTTGTTCTTAGCATGTAGTACTGTAGACTGACATGCTGTGCATGAGTCCGCCATCTAGTGTTGGGCTTGGATGATTGAAAGTTGTTTTTCTTCGAAGAAGTTGTTCGAGTCACAAGGTAATGTCACTCATCCTGTTGGTGATACTGCGCATTCGCATCAACCCCATCGCTAGATTGTTTTGCCGCTGGAGGGTGAGAATCAAGTTGTAGTAAGTATTAGTAATGTGATGTCCATGCAAGTAATGTGAATTAATGTAAATAAACTGACTTACACGGGCTTCCGGGGAGGAGGGAGGGCGCATGTGAATCTACAGCACTACATGCCAAAAACAGATGCTTACAGGGTAAGTAACGTAGTTTCTTACCCGTCGGTGTAGTTTTGCAGCTTGAAGAATTTCTAGATTCACATGCTGTGCATTATTCCGCCATCTAGTGTTTGGGTCAGGAATTTTCTCTAAAACGTTTGTCCTTCTACTCTTTTTGTGTTGGTTGTTGGTGGGCGTCCACATACCTCCTTTTGATGCACCTTGTGAAGTCGTCGTGCCTACTCCAGAAGCTCCCACCTTTGGTCGCAATCTTCAGAATCTTTTTTTCAGATTTTTGCTTTTTTTCCCCCCCTCTTTCGCTCATCTTCTTGGCGGAAAAGGGTGGGTTCGCATGTGAATCCAGAAATTTTTCAAGATGCAAAACTACACCGACAGGTAAGAAACTATACGTTTTGCAGCATGAATCTTTTCTGGATTCACATGCTGTGCATTGATTTTGTACCAGTTTTTACTACAGTGGTGGTTGGGTTGAAGATGAGCGTTGACTAGCAAATAGATGCAAGACCTTCTGTCCTACTTGTGCTTCCTTGTTCATCTGAATGTCCACACAGTAGTGTTTTGTGAATGTGTGCACTGATGACCATGTTGCTGCCATACAAATGTCTTGTAGCGGAGTATTATCTAGGAAAGCGATAGTAGATCCCTTCTTTCTTGCTGAGTGTGCAACTGGACTTTTTTGTAGTGTCACGCCTGTCTGTTTCTGGCATAATTGTATTGTTTGTGCAACCCATCTTACAATTGAGTTCTTTGTTACTGGTCTTCCTAGGAAACTGTTCGCAAACAACACAAAGAGTTGCTCTGTCTTCCTATGAGGCTTTGTTCTCTCTATGTAATACATTACTGCTCACCTTGCGTCTAGAGTGTGTAATGTCCTTCCTGCATGTGTCCTTGGTTTCTGAAAGAAACTGGGTATCTGAATACTTTGACTGATGTGGAATTGGGTGATCACCTTTGGCAAGAATTGAGGGTCTGTCCTCATGACAATCCTGTCATGTGTACCTGAAAGTACGGTTCCTGTAATGTGAGTGCTTGGAACTCACTAACTCTGCATAGTGAAGTCATGGTCACTAGAAACACAGTCTTTAGAGAGAGCATTTGTAAAGAGGTTTTATGTAATTGCTCGAAGGGTGCTTTCATTAATTGTGAGCACTATATTTAGATTCCATGCTGGAGCAGGTACCCTGTTTAGCGGTGCAATTCTCTTTGCTCCTTCTAAGACCTGTTTGATGACCGGTGACTTGAAAAAACTTCTTTTAACGTGGCCTCTAGTGTATGCCACTACTGCTGCCAAATGCACCTTTAGGGATGAATAGGTTAGCTTACACTCCAACAGGTGTTAAGTAACTTAAAACAGTCTTTTCCCTAAATATTCTCTTTAGGAATCCTCCTTTTCTGCACCACAGAGTGTATCTTTTCCATTTTGCTGAATAACATTTCCTAGTTGTTGGTCTTCTTAGAGAATGTCCTTTTTGCAGGTAGTTTTAGGTGTCCAAACATCAAGTCTTCAGGAGCCATGCTGTAAGACTTAAGGACTCTGGTTCTGGATAGAAAACATTTCCTCCTTGCATTGACAACATGTCTTGTCTGATTGATAGTCTGTAAAACCTCCACTATGAGAGGTTAATCAGCTCTGAGAAACACGTCCGTCTTGCCATCTGTGGAGAAATGAGTATCAGTGTCATGCTGCTGCTCTTGCTGATCACCTTATGAAGTAGTGGTATCGGAGGAAAAGCATATGCAAATTTCCCAGACCAGTTTATAGACAGTGCATTCCCGAGTGATTCGTGGCACTGTTGTCTGGAGGCAAAGTGTTGGCATTTTGCGTTATGGGGAGTTGAGAAGAGATTTATTTCTGGTGTATGGTTTGGTTCAGTTCCCACTCGTAAGACCATGAAGCTTGTCTGCTTATGTATTGTTTTTCCCAGGCAGGTGGATCGCTACCACATGCATCTTCCTTTGGATGGCCAGATCCATATTTCTTGTGCTAGTTTTGAAAGTGGCATGGACGGTGTCCCTCCTTGTTTATTTATATAAAACATTGGGGTTGTGTTGTCTGTTTGGATCAAAATGGATTTCCCCCAGAGCTCTTTCTAGAAGGCTTTTAAGGCTAGGAATACTGTTTTCAGTACTAGGAAGTTGATGTGTTGTACTGCATCCTGGTCTTTCCAGACCCCCCCCCCTGACCTGGAGGTTGTTTGTGTGCGCCCCCTACCCCTTCTGCGAGGCGACCGTTGTTATGGTCACTGTAAGAGATGGCTGTGTAAATTTCTTCCTCTATGTTGTGCGTGACAACCACTAGATCTTCCCAACGTCTTGTTGACTGTGACCATTGGTTCTGGAACCATTCCTGAAATGGTCTTATGTTGAAGCTTTGTGTTCCGTATTAACGGGATGCAAGAGGCCATCATTCCCATCAGCTTCCCCACCGTCCTCACTGTTAGAGCTTGCCCCTTCCGTTAGAGTTATGTCTCCTTCAGAAGCGCTATTATTCTCTTCTCTGTTGGGAAGACTTACCCATTTACTGTATTTAATCTTGCACCCAGGAAGATTTTTTTTCTTGTTCCGGTTCGGATGAGCACTTTTCCATGTGAATGGATAACCCGAGTTGAAATAGTGTTGATATAACTTGTTGCATATGCTGTTTGCACTTTTGGTATTAATTTGATCTTGCCAGCCAGTTGTCCAGGTAGGGATAAACATTTATTCTTGGTCTTTGCAAGTGTTCTGCTACCATTGCTAGGCACTTTGCTTATTTTATCCCAAAGGCCAATACCTTGAATTGTTCCTTGTTCACGATGAATCTGAGGAATCTTATGTGGCTTGGATTAATGGGTATGTGTAGATAAGTGTCTCCTAGATCTACTGTGGCCATAAAATCCCCTATTTGAATTTGTGGTATTACCTCCTGCAGTGTGGTCATTTTGAACTTTTGAGTTTTTATATGAATTTGATTAGAAATCTGAGGTCTAGGATTGTCTGAGCAACCCATCTACCTTCGGAATTAAGAAGTATATTGAGTAGTTTTCCTTGTTTCTTTCCAGTTTTGGCACTAACTCTATAGCCCCCTTTTGTCTTTAACTTCCTGCTTCCTTCGGTAGGAGGGCTCTCTCCCGTTTTGAATGTACCTTTTTCCTTGGGGCCATGCTTGGAGGTACCTTGATTAATTCTATGCACTATCCAAACTGTATTAGTTTTAACACCAACTTGTCTGTGGTGATTTTCTTCCATTCTTTGAGAATTGTTTGTAATCTGCCTCCTACTGGTGTTGAGGGTAGACGTTCTTCTGCTTGCACCCTTGTTGCTACCCTTTTGGTGGTTTTCCAGGTGCTTTTTGTGAATTGAGTAAAGTCACTTGTTCGCTGCCCCCTCCCCCCCCCCCACCCCACCCCACCCCACTTTGTGGTGGTCCTCTTCAGTATGGAAGTCCGCGAAATTACTGCTTGCCCTGTTGGTACCGCCAGCTGTGGGTTTGCTGCTGCTGTCCTGCCTGGTTACCTCCCTGAAATGACTGCTGATATGTTTGATGGGATGTTGCTGACTGGAAGGATCTGCTTCCCGTTCTTCATGGAATTGATTCTCTGTGCATGTAGCCTCTAAACTGCAGAGTTCCCATCGATTTTGCTGTCCCATTATCTTTCTTCAATTGATTCAGAGTGTCATCCACTGCACTCCCAAATAGCTGTTCTCCAATGAAGGGTGCATTCAGTATATTGGCTTGTACCTCTAGTTTGAACCCTGAGATTCTTAGCCATGCGTGGCGCCTCTCTGATCCCCAATCATCATTTGTCTTCCTGATGTTTCGGCCGCGTCCAATGCACATTCCAGACAGGTATTGGTGATATTTTTACCATCTTCCAACAAGTGAGATGCCCTCCTTTGATACTGTTCTGGTAGGTGTTTTATTAGCTCGTCTATCTTCTCCCAATGTTGGTAGGCATGGCGATTTGGCAAAGCGTTGGAGTTAGCTATTTGCCACTGGATCCCCACACTCCTTTCCACTTTTCGTCCCGTGAGGTCCATTTTTTGCTCTCCTTTTCTGGAGGAGGTCCTGAGGTGCTTGGGACATTGGCTCTTTTCCTGGCTGTAGAGGTTATTATGGAGACTGCCAGGATGGTTCCTTTTATGTAATTAGGGTCTTTCGAAGAATGCATTTCTTCTCAGCCCTGGGTGCCACCGCATTACATGTAGCTGGTTCGTTGAAGACAGCTTTCCCATGGTCTAAAACGCTTGAGAGCATTGGTAAGAATAGACTCCTTGAATGGGTTTGCAGAAGAGTTTCCAGTAGAAAACATGATTGTGGATTTGCCTCTTCCAGTTGGACTCCATATTTATCAACTGCCTTCTTGTTTACTTGGTTGTAGATACCAATGTCATCTGGTAGTGATGGTCTTGAAGTGTACGTGTCTACCCCTTCCTCTGATGAGTCCATTTCTAGGTCTTGCCATTCAAATTCCTGGTACTCTGAAGTCTCCGAGTACTGCTGAACTTGTTCCTCACCTTCCTCCTCGAAGATTTCCTCCTCTTGTTCTTCCGGAGGCTCAGGGGTTTGAGAAGTCTAGTACCTCGAGGTCTTCATCCCTTTACTCTTTTGACGTCAAAGACTTGCTTGGATATGAAATTATTAAAGACTTTCTTTGAAGTCTTTTTTCCTTTGGAGGATATAAGCCATTTTGGCCTCAAGTCTTCTCCTTTCCCTCTCGAACTCCTACTCTTGGTGTTAGCTGTCAAGCTCCTCATGAGTTTGTTTCACCGAGGACTCCTTAACCGACAACGTGCTCGTTGAGCCGTGATGTTCCGACTTAGACCTCTCCTGTTTCGACGTCCGAGCATCCTGTCCTCGACCGTCCTTGGGGTGCGTGCGCAGGTCCAGAATGTTCAAGGAGATCCGAAGAAGAGCCATGTCTTGAGGTCCTTTGTGAACTTGGAGAGTTGCCGTTTGTCTGAGGTGTAGCGGGATAGTGTTCCATGTCTTGGCCGCGAGGAAGGAGAAGGAACGACCACCTCTTCTGGTCTTCTTAATGCGAGGCACCGTAGCAAGGGAGAGCTGGGCTGAGCGGAGGGATCTTTGGGGTGCTTGGAATGTGAGTCAGTAGTTCAAGTATTCAGGTCCGGTGTTGTGGAGGGCTATGTGGGGGTGAGTGAGAAGCTTGAAGGTGATTCTCTCCTCGATGGGGAGCCAATGTAGTATACGCAGGTGTTGGGTGATGTGGCAGTGACGCGGTAGGTTGAGGACTAGTCTGGCGGAGGCGTTCTGAACATTCTGGAGTTTACGGGCGAGGTTCTTGTTGATTCCGGCATAGAGAGCGTTGCCGTAGTCGAGTCTGCTGATGAGGGAGTGGGTGGCAGTCTTTCTGTGTTCGAGGGGGATCCATTTGAAGGTCTTTCGCTGGAGTCGGAGGGTGTGGAAACAGGAGGATGAGATGGCGTTGATTTGGCAGTCCATTTTGACTTCAGAGTCCAGGATGATTCCAAGGTTGCGTGCGTGCGTGGTCTGTGGGGGTGGGCGGGTTTCCGAGGGCAGGTGCCACCAGGTGTCATTCCAGGGGTTGGGGTGTGGGCCCATGAGTACTTGGGTTTTGTCCGTGTTGAGTTGTAGGCAGCTGCTCTTCATCCACTTGGCGACTGCTTCCATTCCTTCTTGAAAGTTATGTTTGGATACGTTGGGTTCGTTGGATAGGGAGAGGATGAGTTGGGTGTCGTCTGCGTAGGATACAATGTTGAGTTCGTGGGATCTGACGATGGGGGCGAGCGGGGCCATGTAGATGTTGAACATGGTGGGGCTGATGGAGGATCCTTGGGGAACTCCGCAGGTGATCGGTGTGGGATCTGAGAGGAAGGGTGGGAGTTTGAACCGCTGCGTTCTGTCGGAGAGGACTGAGCGGATCCAGTCGAGGGCCTTGTCCCGAATCCCTGCGTCATGGAGTCTGCTTGCTAGGGTGCAGTGAGAGACTGTCGAAGGCTGAGGAGAGGTCCAGGAGGAGGAGGGCCACAGTCTCCCCTCTGTTGAGGAGGAAGCGGATGTCATCTGTGGCGGCGAGGAGGGCCGTTTCTGTGCTGTGGTTTTTCCTGAAGCCGGATTGGGAGGTGTCAAGGATGTTGTTTTCTTCAAAGAAGGAGGCGAGCTGGCTGTTGACGGCTTTTTCGATGACTTTCGCCAGAAACAGAGTAGAGAGATGGGTCTGTAGTTTTTGAGGTCAGTGGTGTCTGGCGAGGGTTTCTTCAGGAGAGGGTTGATCTCGGTGTTTCCAGTCGTCCGGGAAGGAGGCAGTCTCGAGGGAGCGGTTGATGGTTCGGCGAAGCTTTGGGGCGATGTCTGCGGCTCTGTGGTAGATGTGAGGGGGGCAGGGGTCAGAGGGGGCCCCTGAGTGAATTGACTTCATTGCCTTCAGGGTGTCTTTGGTGGTGAGAGCGTTCCAGCTATCAAATGTTGGCTGCGTGGTGTGGGGAGTGGGAGGTGTGGGTTCTGCCGGTTGGTTTTCATCATCGAAGTAGTCGTAGATGGTCTTGATTTTGTGGTGGAAGTAGGAGCCGAGTTTTCTGCAGAGGTCCTGGGAGGGGGGATGTCTGTAGTCTCACTGTTGGGTTGGGCGAACTCCTTGATGATGCTGAAAAGCTCCTTGCTGCTCTGTGCGTGGGTAGAGATTCAGTCTTGAAGTGCCTTCTTCCTTGTGTTTCTGATGAGCTGGTGGTGGGCAGTGGTGGCTGCTTTGAAGTTTTCAAGTGCTTCGGTTGTTTTGGAGTTTCTCCAGATCTTTTCAAGGCATCTGCAGGTTCGTCTGGAGTCTCAGATTTCGGTGGAGAACAAGCGAGCTCTCTTGGCATGTGTGTTGATGGTTTTCTTGAGGGGGGCGCAGTCGGTGATCCATTTGTGCAGGGTTCGGTCTGCGGTGTTTGGGTCATCCATGGTGGTTGAAGTGGAGCTGCTGAGGGAGGCGGTGAGCCGGTAGTCGGAGATATTGTTCCAGCTTCTGCGTGGGAGCTGGTGTGGAGGTTTGTGGGTGATGGTTGTTTTGAAGGTGAAGTGGATGCATCGATGGTCTGTCCATGGGAGTTCAGAGGTGCGGCTGAAGGTGATGGAGTTTCCCGCTGTGAAGATGGGGTCGAGGACGTGTCCTGCTGAGTGCGTGGGTTGTGGTACGATCTGTTTGAGTCCAATGTTGCGGAGGTTGTCCAGGAGGGAGGTGGAGTTGGGGTCTTGGGGGTTGTCGAGGTGTAGTTGGTGGAGGTGATGGCTTGCGGGGTGATGATGTCGGTGAATGAGTCGGTGAAAGGTGCGTGGGGTCCGGGGATTCAGTAGATGAGGGTGCCCCCCGGAGGGTGGTGGTCGGGTTGTTCTGCATCTTGAAGTGTAGGTGTTCCATCAGGTTTGTGGGATCGTCAGTGTGGGTGCTCAGTCGGAGGTAGGATTTGTGGGTGATGGCGATGCCTCCTCCGGTTCGGTTCTTCTGGGGGATCTTGTATCCTTCGGGGGTGGCGATCGCGATGTCTGGTCCAGAGGCGGCGTTCGCCCAGGTTTCTGTGAGGAAGGCGACGTCGGGGTTGGTGCTTTCAAGGAGGTCCCAGATTTCTGTGGCATGTCTGTGGAGGGAGCAGACGTTGAAGAGGATGCATTGCCGGGTTTTGGGTGCGGTGGTGTTGGGATGGGAGGGTTGTGGTGGGTCCTGGGTCTCGGCGATGGTGAAGGAGTGGCGGTAGGTGAAGGGCCAGTGGGTGTTGATCGGCGAAGAACGCTTGCAGATGTTGTTCTGGCCTGTGTTGAGTGCGTGGAGGGCCGGGGAGCTGTAGCGCTGGCGGGTCGGAGGGCCAGAGTCCCTGGCGCTGGTCGGGTTGCGGACGGGCTTGCCTTTGGCGCGCACGCTGCGCGTGCCCACTGCGCGGACGCCATTAAGTAGGGGTCAGGGGGAGGGAGAGCAGCTGGGAGGTGGGAACACGCGGGAGGGGCAGCGGGGGCAGCAGCGGCGGGAAGGAGGAGGAAAGAAAAGGAGGGAACACCGGCCTGAAGCAGCGCTGGGGGCTGAGGCACTACGACAGAGCTGTGCAAGGGGAGAGCAGTTTCCTGACCAGGAGGTCAGAGGTCTTGCTCCATGGTTGACGAGCCCATGTTGGAGCTCTGAGAACTATGGTGAGGGAGGTCTGCCTGAGCTTTCTGACCACTAATGGAAGTAGTGGAAGAGGTGGAAAAGCGTAGGCAAATATCCCTGTTCAGTTCATCCACAGAACATTGTCCTTGTATAGGGGGTGTGGAAACCTGGATGCAAATTTGGGTATTTTGCGTTCTGTGCGGTTGCAAACAGATCCATTTGTGGAAAGGAAAATGCTACTTACCGGTATGCATCTGTTCTTGGCATGTAGAGCTGCAGAGATTCACACTGTGTGCATAGATCGCCATCTGGTGTTGGGCTCGGATGCTTGCACCTTGTTGTTGTCTTGGAAGAAGTCTTTGTAGTCACGAGATAGGTGACTCCTCCCTTGGACGATAGTGCGCATGGGCATCAACTCCATCCTCGGATTGTTTTTCGCCATGAAGGGAAATGATGGAGTTTGTAAGAAACAGAAAGATGTCCATGAGAATGTATCTAAGTAAGATAACACTGGAACAGATACAGGTTCCGGGGAAGTGGGTGGGCGTGTGAATCTCTGCAGCTCTACATGCCAAGAACAGATGCATACTGGTAAGTAGCATTTTCCGTTCGAGGCATATGAGCTGCAGAATTCACACTGTGTGCATAGACTGTACAGCAGTGTCTCCCCTAGCGGTGGTCACCTGTATCAGTTGCAGTGGTTTGAAAAAGTGTCTTAAGAACAGCTTGGCCTACAGAAGCTTGTTGCTTTGCCTGCACATCTACACAATAGTGTTTGGTGAAGGTGTGTGTGGTAGACCATGTTGCTGCCTTACAAATGTCTTCTAGGGGAATGTTCCCTAAGAATGCCATGGAAGCCCCTAGTTTGCGTGTTGAATGCGCTCTAGGGGGAATTAATGTACGTTTTGCTTTCTGATAGCATATTTGAATACATTTTACTATCCACCTGGCAATTCCAGCTTTGGAAATAGGATTGCCTTTATGAGGTGGAGAGAAAGCTACAAATAGTTGCTTTGTTTTCCTAAAGGCTTTAGTCCCGTCTATATAGCAAAGTAAAGCTCTTTTGAGGTCGAGGGTGTGAAGAGCTCTTTCCGCTACCGAATCAGGGTTTTGGAAAAATACTGGTAACTCTACTGATTGATTAAGGTGGAAAGCAGAGATTACTTTGGGAAGGAATTTTGAATTTGTCCTAAGAACCACCTTGTTATGATGTATTTGTAAGAATGGTTCTTGTATGGTTAAAGCCTGTATCTCACTTACTCTTCTGAGAGAGGTGATTGCGACAAAGAAGGCTACTTTCCATGTTAGGAATTGTAATTCGCATTTGTGTAAAGGCTCAAATGGGGGACCCATGAGTCTAGTAAGAACAATGTTTAGGTTCCACACTGGAGAGGGTGGCAGTCTGGGTGGAATTATCCTTTTAAGGCCTTCCATAAAGGCTGTGATAGCGGGTACCCTAAACAATGACAAATGTTGTCTGTTTTGTAGGTAGGCGGCCAGGGCAGCCAGATGTAATCTTATTGAAGAGTATGCCAGATGTAGCAAATAACAGATAATGTTCTGAATTGAAGCATCTAATGGGTCAATTTTGTTATTGTTGCAGTAAATGACGAATCTTTTCCATTTAGCTGCATAGCAAGCTCTAGTAGTGGGGCGTCTGGCTTCCTTAATAATGTTAATGCAGACTGGTGGGAGGTTAAGGTAACCGAACTCTAGGATTTCAGGAGCCAGATCGCTAGATTCAGTTGTGCTGGATCTGGGTGCCTTATCTCTCCATGGTTCTGTGTTAGCAGACTTGGGGAGAGACGTAATTTTTGGTGTGGAACTACTGAGAGTTCGAGTAGTGTTGTGACCCATGGTTGCCGTGCCCATGTTGGAGCAACTAGGATCATGTTGAGAGACTGTTGTTTGAGCTTGCGTACTACTAGTGGAATGAGCAGGAGTGGCGGAAAAGCGTACGCAAATCTGCCAGACCAGTTCATCCATATCGCATTGCCCTTGGACAACGGGTGTGGGAACCTGGCGGCGAAGGTTGGGCATTTTGCGTTTGCATGTGTGGCGAACAGATCTATGTCTGGTTGGCCCCACATGTGGAAGAAGGGTTGAAGAACTTGCGGATGAAGTTCCCATTCGTGTATCTGTTGAGTTTGACGACTTAGCAGATCCGCTATCTGATTGTTCACCCCTGGAAGATGTTCTGCTAGAAGATATATTTTTTGTGGAATGGCCCATCTCCATATACTTTACGCTAGATGAGACAGCTGCAAAGAATGTGTTCCTCCTTGTTTCTGTATGTAATACATTGCTGTTATGTTGTCTGTGCGGACTAGGACAGCTTTGTTGAGGAGATGTGTTTGAAACGACTTTAACGCTAGAAATACTGCCAGTAACTCTAGGTAATTGATGTGGAACAGTTTTTGTTGGGTGGACCACCTGCCCTGAATTGTGTGGTTTAGGAGATGGGCTCCCCAGCCGGTGAGTGATGCGTCTGCTGTTAGCACTATCTGTGGAACTGGCTCTAGGAACTGCCGCCCTGTGGAAAGGTTTTGTATGTTTCACCACTGCAGAGAGCGATGTGTGCGGCTGTCCACCAACACCAGATCTGTAAGTTGACCTTGAGCCTGGTTCCACTGACGTGCTAAGCATTCCTGTAAGGGGCGCATTTGAAGTCTTGTGTGAGGTACAATGAAAATGCAAGAGGCCATCATTCCTATCAGCTGCATAAACACTCG
Organism: Calotriton arnoldi; assembly: GCA_963921515.1. NCBI lineage: Eukaryota > Metazoa > Chordata > Amphibia > Caudata > Salamandridae > Calotriton > Calotriton arnoldi. Next base: position 1,269,950 of record CAWUFW010004507.1, on the reverse strand, counting down.
TGCTGGGAGAGAGTGTTGGGGCTGAAACTTGGAGATGAGGGTTTGCATACTGGCTATCCTTGCTGGATTGGGGTATGCTAGAGCTTTGGAAGTGTCTATTGTGGCTCCTAGATACTGATGTATGTAGGAGGGTTGAAGGTGCGACTTGGTGTAGTTTACTGTGAACCCCAAGTTGTGTAGCAGCTGAATGGTTTGGTAAGTGTGGTGAACACATTGGTTGTGTGACTTGGCTTTTATCAGCCAGTCGTCGAGGTATGGAAATACATGGATTTGATGTCTTCGCAAGTGCGCTGCTACTACTGCAAGGCACTTTGTGAAAACCCTGGGTGCTGTGGTCACTCCAAATGGAAGGACTTTGAACTGATAGTGTTCGCCGTCCACTGTGAACCTTAGGTATTTTCTGTGAGCAGGGTGTATGGGAATATGGAAGTAGGCGTCCTTGAGATGTAATGTGGCAAGGAAGTCGCCTTGTTGAAGCAGTGGAAGAACCTGTTGAAGAGTGATCATGTGAAAATGATCTGACTGTATGTAGAGATTGAGAGGTCTGAGGTCCAGTATTAGCCTTAGGGTACCGTCTTTTTTGGGGATTAGGAAGTGGAGAGAGTAAACTCCTGTTCCTTGATGTTGTATGGGGACTGGTTCTATTGCATGTTTTTGAAGCAGCGAAAGAACTTCCTGTTTGAGGAGTGTGAGATGTTCCGTGGACATTGGACGCTGCTTGGGTGGTATGTTGGGTGGAGTTGCTGTAAGTTCCAGGCAGTAACCATACTGGATAATTTGTCTTACCCACTTGTCTGTAGAGATGGAATTCCAGACAGGTAGGAACTGTGAGAGTCTCCCTCCGACCGGAGTGGAATGGTCTGGAGGGAAGTCACATTAGTGGGAGAGGCGCGAGTGTTGTTGTTACCTCGGCCTCTTCCTTTGTTATTTCCCCTGTACCCACCTCTAAAATATCCCTTGTTGGGGGAAGTTTGTGAGGGGTTTTTGTAGGAGGAAGAAGCAGTGTCTGCACCGATGTTTTTGGATGCGCCTCTATAGAAGGAGCGTCGAAAGGAACCTCGTGTGGATGGGGACTGTAATGCGCCCATGGATTTAGCAGTCTCGGTGTCCTTTTTCATTTTTTCTAGAGCTGTATCTACAGCTGGGCCAAAAAGTTGTTCTTGATTGAACGGCTGATTGAGGATAGTTGTTTGTACCTCCTGTTTGAAGCCAGAAATGCGCAACCAGGCATGCCTTCTTAGCCACATCGAGGGCACACTTGATTGATGCATTAGTTATTAATTTGCCCTCCTGAATCAAATCATTGGCCTTGGTCTTATATTGATCAGGCAAATGCTGCAATAGGGTTTCCAGCTGGTCATAATGAGCCCCATCGTACCTGGAAAGTAATGCCTGTGCATTGGCTATTCTCCAGTTATTAGCTGCTTGGGCAGCAACTCGTTTGCCCGAAGCATCTAATAATTTAGACTCTTTGTCCGGAGGTGGAGCATCACCGGAGGTTTGAGAGTTGGCACGTTTTCTAGCGTTGGTCACCACTAGAGAATCTAAAGGGAGTTGACCCTTGATGTAGGTGGGATCATGGGAGCGGGTTTATATTTTTTGTCAATTCTGGAATTGAGAATTCTAGCCCTTACGGGGTCTTTGAATATGTCTGGGGCGTGTTTAATGACTCCTTTTAACATTGGTAAAGTTTGTACAGTCCTTTGGGACTGTGCAAAGGTGTCTATTAGGAAGTCCTCCTCTACGGGGTCTAAATGCATTTGAACACCATGGTACTTGGCAGCTCTGTCTATAAGCTGACCAAAACCAATATTGTCATCTGGGGGAGATGGCTTTGTAGGGTATGCATGGGGATCAGGAAGGTCTGGAGGATCTACTGGGTCATCATAATCATCCCAATTGTCCTGTGGTACGTGTGTGTCGTCATCAGGGTCAATGAAAGGGTCATTATCCCCACCCCCTAAATCATCATCATCCTGTGGTGGTGGTGAGTATGTTGTAAGTATGGGAGAATTTGGAGAAAAGAAAGGTTCAGTAGGAAGAACAAGAGAAGAGGGTCGTAAAGGTGAAGTGGCACAGTCCCTTTTCTTTACAGGCACCTCAGGGATGTGTGGAGTGTCGAATTTTCTCTTGTTGTGTGGAACAGTGATCCCATGTCCTGTTTTAGGGTCCACTTGGAGAGTTTTTTGTTGTGGATCGATGGGATCCGGTCGAAAAAGATCGATAATCGCTTTCGGCGCCGATTTTTTCGGGTCCGAGCGAGGTTTAGATTTCTGCTCTGGAGCCTTGGAAGGGGTTTTTGGATCCTGCGGCTTCGATGTGGAGTCGGAAATCTTTTTCGGTTCCGAAGATTTTGGTTTCTGATCCGAGGCCTTTTCCTTCGGCGCTGAGGTGCTCGGTGCCGATGGCTTTTTGGGGATTGCGAGAGCAGGACGAGCTCCCGGCTTCAGTGCCGATGATGTCTGCGGGGCGGTGATATGCGGCTTGCTCGGTCCCGAACCGCCGGAAGGCTTCTCCTTTGTCTTCGGAGCCGGGCCCGGGGCTTCTGAAGCTTTGTTTCGGTCGCGACTGGGGCCAGCAGGCGATGTTTTGACCGGAGCCTTCTTTTTTTCAGGTGGGGTTGGGGTAGTGGCAGTTGTACTCACTCGTTGACCTGGAGTGATGTGGTCGTCTGAGTCGGAGTCGTCTGCCTCGGAAACAATTTCCAGGTCCTCCGAATCATCCTCCGGGACACCGGGGCCTTCGTTGAAGATGTCCTCCGGCACCGGAGCTGCTCGTTGCGCCATAACGTGTCGTCGGGCCCGGCGTTCACGGATAGTCTTTCTTGATCGAAAGGAGGCGCAGGCCTGGCAATTATTCTCCTCGTGCTCGGGCGAGAGACAGAGGTTACAGACCTTGTGTTGGTCGCTGTGTGGGAATTTAGCTCCACACTGGGGGCATTTTTTAAATGGAGTCCTTTCCATTAGCCGTAGGCCCAAACGGCGTCGATAGGCCTAGCGGCCCGCGTCGACGACCGGAATCGAGGATTTGAGGAGCGCGTCGAAGAGCACGCGAACGAAGACAATACCGTCGAGTTTTTGATGTTTTGCTCGTCGAAAAGGTTTGAATAGTAGAGTACGGAACCGGAGCGCAGAAGTTACATCCGAACCCGATGGCGGAAAAAAACAATCTGAGGATGGAGTCGATGCCCATGCGCACTATCGTCCAAGGGAGGAGTCACCTATCTCGTGACTACAAAGACTTCTTCCAAGACAACAACAAGGTGCAAGCATCCGAGCCCAACACCAGATGGCGATCTATGCACACAGTGTGAATTCTGCAGCTCATATGCCTCGAACACACCATTTTTGAAAGTAGAGTAAGAGAACTTTGGGGTGAAGTTCCAATTCGTGGAATTGTTGCTTGCCCCATTGTTCATGTTCTGCCAAAATACGAATGTTGTAATGTATCGCTAAGCACCAAATAATTTAGGCTAAGTGGAATAATTGCAGAGAGTGCGTCCCCCGTCTTTGTAGATAGTACATTGTTGTTATATTGTCCATTTGGATTAGGACAACTTTGTGCAGTAGGTGAGGTAGGAACGCTTTCAATGCTAGATGAACAGCTTGAAGCTCTAGGAAAGGATATGAAGACTCCTGTGTTTGGAGTCCCACACCCCGTGAATTATAAGATTCTGCAGGTGAGCTCCCCAACCCGTCAGGGAAGCATCTGCTGTGATAATGGCTTGGGGAACTGGGTCTAGAAACGGCCACTCTTTGGATAGGTTTTGTGGATTCCACCACTGCAGAGAGTGATGTGTGCGGCTGTCAACCAACACTAGATCGTGTAGTTGACCCTGTGACTGTGTCCATTGACGTGAAAACATTCAGTCTCGTATGTAATGGGGCACGTGGAACTATTGATATGCAGGAGGCTATCATGCCTAAAAGTCGCTGAGTATTTTGACTGACTTGGGTCCCAGGTTGAAGGTGTTGGATTAGTGACACAAGGTTTTGTATCCTGTCTGCATTTGGGTATGCTAGTCCCAAGTGAGCGTTGAGTATAGCATCTTAATACAGCTGTATTGGAGATGGTTGAAGGTGCGACTTTTGCAGACTGATGGTAAACCCTAGTTGATGTAGTACAGTGGGCGTTTGTGGTGTATGCAGTTTGCAAAGTTGGGAGCCGTTTGCTTTTATGAGCCAATCAACCGAATATGGAAAGGCATGTACGTTTTGCCCGAGCAGATGTTATGCCACTACTGTTAGACATTTTGTGAATACATGCAGTGCAGGGATGACTCCAAAAGGAAGAACCTTGTATTGATGTTTTCCTTGGAAAACAAACCATAGGTATTTACGGTATGAGGGATGTATGGGTATGTGGAAATAGGAATCCTTTAGGTCTAAAGTGTCTATGAAGTCTCCTTTTTGCAATGGTGGAATCACTTCCTGGAGAATGACCATGTGGAAGTGATCTGATAGGATATAATGATTGAGTCATCTGAGGTCGAGAATGGGTCGAAGTCAGCCGTCTTTTTTGGGAATGAGGAAGTATAATGAATATTCCCCTGTTCCGTGATATTGTTTATGGACTGGTTCTATAGCCCCTTTGAGTAATAGAGCTGATATCTCCTGTTGTAGGAGAGATTGGACCTTTAAGGATATTTTGTGTTTGCAAGGTGGAATATTTGGAGGAGTTGTGATGAGCTCCAGACAATAATCAAGTTGGATGATGTCCAACACCCACTGATCTGTTGTAATGTTTTTCCATGCCGGTAAAAAAATCTGGAGACATCCCCCGATAGGTGTTAAGTGGTATGGGGGAAAGGTAAGAAAGTCATTGTTTGGTATTTGCATTTGCAGTCCAGGAATTCTTTCCACGACAGCGGCCTTTGAAATTATTTCCTCTGTAGGCTCCCATGTTAAAAGGTTTTACCAGTGGAGGATTGTCCCTGATTGCCTCCACTGACCCTGTGGTGTCAGTGGAGGCAGACCCAGCACCATGTTTGAAATTGGGCCTACGAAAGAACCCCCGATATGAGGGAATTTGTAAGGCCCCCATTGATTTAGCAACATCAGTGCCTTTTTTCATTTTTTCAAGGGCTGTGTCTACCTGAGGGCCATAGAGGTGCTCTTTGTCAAAGGGGAGATTAAGAATTGTATGTTGCATTTTAGGTATAAAACCGGAGATGCGTAGCCAAGCTTGTATACGTACAAGAATACTGGGTTTATGCCTCAAGCTGCAGTGTCTGAAGAGTATGGGGTACATTTTATTGAGTTACTGGTGATGAGCTTCCCCTCATTAACAATTTCAGAACAAACCCCTTTTCTTGTATTCTTCTGGGAGATGTTGGAGGGGCCCCTCAATTTCATCCCAATGAGCCCTGTCGTAACAAATTAAAAGAGCTTGACTGTTGGCAATACGCCATTGATTAGCAGATTGTGCTGCTATCCTTTTACCTGAGGCGTCAATTAGTTTTGACTCCTTTTCTGGGAGAAGTGCGTCCCCAGTTGTTTGGGAGTTTGCTTTTTTTGCAGGCATTAGCCACTACTAGTGAGTCTGGTGTTACTTTACAGGGTCCTTAAAAACATTTCAGCATGATGTATCATTCCTTTGGGGGGGGCGTGGCTTGGCTGAGGGAGATGGCGGACGCCTGAGCAGAGCGCTCCGCATCAGCCGATAATTTCTCCTTCACAAACGCACAGCCGGGGCCGAATTACAAACACCCAGCGACGGCTGTGCATCCAGTACAGTAAGGGGAGAGATCGGACCGGCTCTGTGGCTCCCCGACGACGACATTTGGGAGTCGCAACTGCCGTGCATGATCGGAGAGGGGAGGCTGCATAAAATGGCACCTGTGGAGGATCCGACTCAAGAATACGCCCCGGTCGGGGAGCGGCGCACAGGCAGTGCCGTCTAGCGGGTGCTGCCCCTGGGGGCTGCAAATTGCTGAGGCGACTGGTGACTCAGCGGTGGTTTGGCGGCCAATACCACTGAAAGTGAAGACCCCCGGCGCTGGTTACGGGCGCGGCTGCGATTGTGCCCCGAACTGGGAGGCGAGGAATGCGCAAGCCGAGCTGTTGGGCTGGCGCTGCCCCGGGAGCCCGCTATGTACTGAGGCGAACGGATGTGCAGAGACTGGCAGCGATCCACACGAGGATCATCGGTGGTGCAGCTACAATTGTACCAAGAACTCAGAGGTGAGGAGGGACGCGAGTTGGTGCTCCGGGGAGACGTGCATTGCAGGTGAAGCAGCTGAGACGCGCCGGAGGGCTCTCGAATGAAGGCCTGACTGGGGGACCGGGATAAGAATTGGTAGTACCCCTGAAAGGGAGGTTTTGCGCCCGCTGATCATGAGAAGGGGAACACTCCCTGAATCTGCCGTCTGCTACCGCGGCCAGTATGTGACGAAGCCCGGCTCCTGGCAGCAATCTCGCCTACAGAATTAGAGACCCTTGGAGTCTTTGCTGTGTCTTCCCTGCCCCTTGGCTGCGGTGGTAGATAACTGAAACTGGGGTTGTGAACATTTGGGATAAGCTGAGCCTGGTGGAGTCGAGCTAACAGAGTTGGAGTCCGAACCCGCTGGAATGTGCGCCTGATCATGTAATTGAGGCACACTGATAAGTCCTCTGCGCGGGTGGGGCCCCAGTGCTGCCATGGAGGTGGATCCTGGTGGAGGAAGCAATTTACACGGCCCTGATCTGTGCCAAGAAATACGAGGCGCTATTGGAGGGGCGAAGTGGGTGATCCGCACAGTATACTTCCCTATGCCACCGGCAGGGAACAGGAGGTCCCCCTCCTCTATCATATGCCCCTGGACCACTAGCTGGAAGCGCTCACTCGTATAGTGGTAGAGGAGTCCATTAGAGTGTGGCCACCCGAGAACTGTGAAGAGCTGATTGCATATGGAGGCGCACACAACGCGATACCATTCGGAGGACGCTGGGCCACATTAGGCAGGGAGCATGGTGAGCCCACAACTGACTATACCACAATCCGAAGCGCCACCATGGGCAAACACAGGGGCAAACAGGCCGTGGCTCCCCCAGATCCAGAAGAAAGCGCACACGAACAATCGCAGGCGGCGGATGAAACCCCAGTGCAGCAGCAATTCAATAAAATACTTGACGCCATAGCTGACACGAAGGCCACCCTCCACCAGGACATTAGCACGGTGGCAGTGGGATTGGGCCTGCTGCGTGAGGAACACAAGAAACTCTCAGAGAGGGTCAAGGACACAGACCAATGTCGCACAATTATTGCCGGCGCAGAAGGCCACGGAGCAGCAGATGGGAGCCCTTGCGGCCAGAATGAGTTTATTAGAGCGCAGAGCGGAGGACACAGAGGGACGTAATCGGAGGAACAATGTCAGAGTCGTAGGCCTCCCAGAAGGAACAGAAGGGTCTGATATGGTAGCCTACCTGGAGAACTGGTTCAAGACCGTGGTGGCCTATGAGAGCCTGTCCACTTTCTATACGTTGGAGAGAGCTCATAGGGTCCCAGCTAAACCATTGGCTCCAGGGAGACCTCCAAGACCTGTGGTGGCCCGTCTCCTTCACTTCCGCGACAGGGACTTACTCCTGCAGAGAGCGAGGAACGAGGGCCCCTTCATCGTGGGAAACGGCAGAGTAACCCTTTTCCCGGATTACACACTGGAGGTCCAGAGGAGGCGTGCCTCCTATGTGGAGGTTAAGAGAACACTGAGGGATGAAGGTCTTCAATACTCCCTGATGTTCCCAGCCCGCTTGCGCATCATTTTGGAGGGAACTACTTATTACTTTGACACCCCCAAGGAGGCCTGGGACTGGTTGGAGTTTTACAAGGGAGAAATGCCGGGAAGAGCGAACCCCGAAAACACTGGGCCAAAACCCGCGACCTCTGGAACACGCACGAATCGACACCCCCGCAGGAGGGCTTCGAAGAAACCCTCGTCTTCTCAAACAGAAAAGGAGCGAGCCGAGGCCCTACGAGCGGTGGCGGCACTGGCTCGGAGTCTCACCTCAGCGGACGAAGAAGCCAGAACTACCAAAGAGTCGGCGGACAATGAATCGGACACGTCTCATAGTGACAGTGTAACGATGCCAGTTGTTACGCCCCAAAGTGTAGACGATATTGTTTGACCGGCTGCGGTAAGCTAGAATGGTTATGGTGTACTGAGAGAAGCTGAGCTCACAACAACTTCTATATGGACCCCGTGCTAGCTTTATTTACTCATGGCTGATGCCCCGCAAATAGCACACAAGCCTTAGGTCATCCGCGCTCCCTTGTACCTCTGCGCTTGGCAGAGGATTTTCTATAATCTCAAATAGTTTGGATGGGAGCTAGTTTGATGATAACTGTCCTGGGGAGGGGAGTTGGGTTTTATGGTTTATTACAGGGTTTGTTAGGATCAGGCATGCCACTAGTATAGAGCTTTTTAGGACATTGTTCAAAGCGCAGCGATGGGTACCACCAATGATTTAAAATGTATCTCATGGAATGTGCGGGGAATGCAATCGATGTGGAGGCGTCATAAAATCCATGCCTATTTGGTTCGCAGGGGGGTCCAGGTTGCACTGCTTCAGGAGACCCACTTGCAAGCGAAGGAGGGGGCAGCCCTACAACGCTGCTGGCGAGGCCAAGCATATTATACTACTTTTTCAGCATTTGCCAGGGGGGTCCTGATATGGGTGTGAGCGGGCACGCCCTTCCAATGCACAAACTAATTGGTGAACCCGGAAGGTCGGTATGTAGTGGTTACGGGGAAGCTGGATGGCCGTGATATAGTTATAGGGAACATCTATGCCCCTAACACGGAGCAACCTGCCTTTTTCTCGCAGCTGTCAAGGAAGCTGGCGCCCTTCCTTACAGGATCGGTGCTGATTGGTGGAGATTTTAATTGTGTTACTGATGTGCTCCTTGATTGCTCGCATCCCCCGCTCCCTGGCGCACCTATTCATAAAATAGCGGCGTCGAGGCGCAACTGGCAAGAAAGGTGGGGACTGATAGACACATGGAGAGCCCAGCACCCAGGGGACCGAGACTATTCCTATTTTCCTGCACTACATGCATTGCATGTCCGTCTGGATGCGTTTTTAACCTCCTCAGATGTGCATGCGGGGATACAGAGTAGTGAATATCTTAGTAGAACACTATCAGATCATAACCCCATTTTAATTAGGCTCCAGTGGACCCGCACACGAGTTACGATACCTACGTGGCGTCTGCGCCCTGAGGCCTTAGAAGATCAAGTCTTTCGGGAAACACTTCACACCACGATAAATCAGTTTTTCCAAGACAACGCTGGCACGGCGACGTCTTCCTCAATAGAGTGGGAAGCCTTCAAAACTGTTATCAGGGGCCGCAGCATTGCAGAAATAGTTTGGGTACGCCGGGTACTGTTGAGAGAGGTGCAGGTAGCAGAACAACGACTCCGTGAGGTAGAGCGGGATTGCCCTGAGAGGCCAGACAGACAGGGAGAACTCTTAGAAACGAAGGAAAAGGTAGCGGCACTAGTGGAACAGCTACGCTGCTTCGATTATAAACAGTATATTGTACGCGCCCACACGGAAAGGGACAAATCTGTGGCTCTCTTGGCGTGGCTGGCTAACCCACCTCGTAGGGGCTCCTCGATTCTAGAACTCAGAGACCGACAGGGGAAAACCAGCTGCACTCAACAGGGTATTAACGAGGCTTTCCTCGAGTACTATACAGACCTTTACAAAAGTAAATCAAGCCTGACAGAGGACGCCCTGCTCGGGTTCACACATGAAGTCCACCTACCAAGCTTAGACAGAGACCAAGCAGAGGTGTTGGGGCAGGATATTGAACTTGGGGAAGTGAGAGGGGCTATTAAGCACATGGCACGGAATAAAACACCAGGAACAGACGGCCTCCCGATAGAATTTTACTTAACTTATATCGACCAATTGGCGCCCAGACTGCTTACGCTTTACAATGAGGCGAGACAGATAGGTTACCTTCCCCCAACAACACGGGAGGCAGTCATTATACCGCTGCTTAAGCCGGAGAAACCCCCCTGGGACATATCTGCCCATCGTCCTTTATCCATGCTCAATACGGACTATAAAATCCTAAGCCGTGTCCTGGCCTCTCGACTCCTCACTTATATGTCAACTTTAGTGCACAAATATCAGTCAGGGTTCATTCCGACCAGAAATACGGCTGCGAACGTCCGCCGCTTATTGCAGATATTGGAGGCTGATTCTTATTCAAAAGATGAGGCCACGATTTTTGCAGTTGACATTGAAAAAGCCTTTGACAGCCTCGAATGGCCTTATTTGTTCCATGTCATGTATGCATTTGGACTGGGGGACAGATTTATCCAATGGACAGCCCTCTTATATGCGCGCTCCACAGCAAGGGTTAAGACGGGTGGGCTGATATGACACTTGTGATGTCACTAGGAGTACGAGGCAGGGATGCCCGTTGTCCCCCCTTTTATTTGCTCTGGCGGTGGAACCATTGGCGGCCAAGGCCAGGACTGGCGGGTATTATTCAGGCCTACTCGTCCAAGGGCAACTTCATCATATTGCCCTGTACGCTGATGACCTGCTAATGTTCCTTGCAAACCCTAGAGAAGCGCTACAAGGAGCGAAAGACCTACTCTGCGATCTTGGTGTAGTGGCAGGGCTTCGAGTGAACTGGGCGAAGTCCTGTTTATTCCCGACCAAGGGGGAGCCAAGTGGTCCACAGGACACTGCAGGGGTCAAATGGGAATACAGGTGCCCGACATGTTTAGGCACGAGAATATATCACACGCGGGGAGATCTATTGGAGGGTAATATTGGCAGGGCGATTAGAGGATTAAAAGGTAGAATGGAGTTTTGGGGAACGCTTCCGTTGTCAGTAGCGGGACGAGTGGCCTTCCGAGACTATTATATTATTTTGGTACCCTGCCAATTTGGATCCCAGCGCGGTATTTTAAACAACTTCGATCCATGGTCACAGATTTTTTATGGGGCACCAGAAGACGAAGAGTAGCACTGGCAGTTATGATGCGTTCTCGATAGGAGGGGGGCTGGGCCGTACCTGATTTTGAAACTTATTACCTAGCAGCTCAGTTACAATGGCTCACACAAACCATAGCGACGCGGCTGAGGGGGGTGGAAGAATCGAGGGAGGGACCGCCAGATCTGGGGGTGCTATCCCGGATTGTATTGGACTTCCCTGACTGCGCCACGGACCTTCCAGGAGACCTCAGAACAGCGCGACAATGCTGGAGAAGGAGTCTGAAAAGGGCAGGGATGGAGACCCCCTACGCGCCGGATATTCCACTGTCATATGTAAGGTGTTGCTTCAGGGGGGAGCTCGGGGAGGACTGGAGTGCTGGAAAGAGAGTGGCCTAACGGTAGTAGGGGATTTATACGATGATGGTACTATGATTCCCTTTGGTGACCTACAGGAGAAGTATGACTTGCCAGGGGGGGTGGGGACTTTCTATTACATGCAGCACTCACTGCAGCTGTTCGCCGACATTGGAAGAAGGGCCTTATTGAGCCAACATCACTGGGATGCCAATACTTGGTAATAGCAGCAGGTACCTTTAAAGCGGTTACCTGCCTGCATAAACGATTAACACAGGAGAAGCTGTTACCGCTGACTATGTTGCAACACAGATGGGAGGAGGATGTGGGAACAGAGATCCTGGATAAAACCTGGGCTGACATTGTGAAGAGGGCATGGAAAAGCACCAGGAACACGCGCTTCCAGTTAGTGCACTTTTATATCTTGCATAGGGCCTACCTCACCCCAGTGAAGCTTAATAAATACTTTGACACAGGCTCGGATACTTGCCCGCGCTGCCGCAGGGAGGGAGCCGATTTTCGCCACATGTTTTGGGGGTGTCCACACTTAGGCGCATATTGGTCGGAGGTGGTGGCATTACTTAACACAATTACTGACCGGAACTTGGAAACGGCCATAGGATTGTGCATATTGCATTGGTTTCCTCATACGGCTAAAAATAAAATCACTAGCAAGTTCATACACATGGGACTCCTGCCAGCTAAACGGGAGATCTCTATGCATTGGAAAACGCAGAAGGGCCCCAACATAGATCGCTGGAAGAAAGAGTTCATTAAATGGGCTGACTGCGAGGGTATAGCTCGGATGCAGATGGCAAAAAGGGCGAGGAGCGAGAAGGCACTAGATGCAGCGAAGGCATGGGAAACATTGGCAGTGCCCCTCAAAATCCCTGATACTGATAGCGATGAAGAACCTGGGACACCTTCCCCAGCAATACGAAACTAGATAGATTCTACATGAGTCTGACCGATTGTGGGGACACTAATGAAGTGATGTAACATAATACTGCAGCGGCTGATCATAATTCTCTGCCTTAATACAGCTGGCTGATATATTGAGGGGGTACAGCATCGAGTACACGTACTACAACTGGTACGGGGAACTGGCAGTGGAAGTTAATCTGGGGGTAAATCTTTTGGCAAATGTTAGGAGTGAATATTTAGTATATGCTGTATCGTTTGGAATTAATTTTCATTGCCTTAGGTTAGACTAGAACTAGAAAGTGTGTAGGAGAGACGTTGCCAAACATAGAAAGCTTTAAATGATTGCATCTTATACGTTGGCTCCAACACTCTCTCTGAATGTATGCACCTTGCTCTGGCGCTTTACATGATGTGTGTTTGTCTAAAATTGTAAACTCTAATAAAATTTGCTTTAAAAAAAAATAAAAAATGATGCATCATTCCTTTAAGGAGTGGTAAATATTGTGACCTCCTTTGAGCAGTGCATAGTGTTTCGAAAAGGAAGTCATCTTCAATAGGGTCTTTATGTAAAGGCACATTATGAAAAGCTGCAGCTCTGGCTAATAGTGTAGGAGAGTGTGCAGTTTTGCATGTTTACCCCCCACTGTTTGCCTAATATCTGATGCACGGGGCGCTAGAGGGCGCGCAGCAAGATGGCTGCGCCTTAGTGCAGCTCTGCCGGCCGAACTTAACATCCGAACATAATCCTGCCTAAAAACGTGCCAGCCAACTCTAAAAACCACAGCACAATGCTGCTGGCGCGGCTGGAGTGTTTCGTAGCGCCATTGCAGAGCCGTGGAGGGTGCAATTTACGAGAAAACTGTCGGAAGAAGCGGAAAGGCCGGAGATAACATGGCGGCCGCTGGGCGCGTTTGAATATTGCGCCGGACTTCACGGAGCTCCTTGGCTCGTCTGTGCGGAATCGGGTGTGCTGTGAAGACTGTCATTAGATTTCATGGTGAGCAAGCCGCACACGTTCATCCACTGGGGCTGAGGTGCGCTGTGGGCGGCCTGGTGCCCGGACCGAGGGTGTGTTGCAGTGGCCCCGCAGCCGCGGTAATGCGGGATCCCGTTATAGGCCGCTGGGCCTGACTGTATGGAGCAGGAGCTTAGCGGCGAGAACTGAACCAAGCTGTGCGGAAGGGGGCTGCTGCTGCCTGGATTGCTGCCGCGGGAGGCATGGACCTGCTGAGTCGGTGCTGTGGCCTGATGGTCTGCTCCTGTGGGGCTGGCAGGGAAGGGTGCGATTACACGTCAAGGATACAGGGCACCCCCTGGGCTGACTGATACGAGTGGTGTATAGCTCTTAGCCAATTTGGTGAAGATATATATGGCATCGGCTTCCTTTTGAGGACCCCGCCGACCACGGCGTGCTGTGGTGGAGGCTGCTGGTGATCTGAGATGGATGGGGCCCGGTGAGGACAGTGGCTGCTGCATACGGCGCTGTGGGAGCTGTGCGAAGGGGCTTTGGCTATCGGTCAGCGCCGACCTGGAAGAAGGGTGGGCCTCAGCGCATAACTCTACTCTGCTATCACTCGATTCGGTGTGCGGATGGGTGATCTGGACTAGCTGTGCCACAGTTAGTTGATGCCCAACTTGCTGCAGCGGGGGCTCATCGTGTGGTAAAAGGCCTGGACAAGGACGCCAGGAGCTCATCAGACCTCCCGACCATAAAGCCTGCTTGAACCGGACACTTAGAAACCAGACGGCACAGCTAGATGGTCGGCCACAATGGGCAAGACGGACCGGACCCAACCACGCCTCACTTTCGAAATGCGGAAGCCTGGGAGGTCGCAGCAGCGGCTGCCTTCGGACTCCGAACAGGACGCTCAGACGGAAGAAACCCCGATGTTGGAAGCAACGCTCCTGGCCATGCAGAGCAGTTTGCAATCGATAAATTGGAAGATAGACGCCCTAAATTTATGCATGGATCACATGTCGGCGAAGCTCGACAAACAGAGCGCCAGGCTAGGCGAAGCCGAAAAACGCATCTCCGATGCAGAAGACAGCCTACAAAGTGCATCATCCAAAGCCCTAAACATGGAAAAGGTCTTAGCTGTCATCCAGGCCAAGAATGAGGACTTGTAGGCCAGGTCGAGGCGTAATAACCAGAGGATCACGGACCATCCGGAGTCGACCAATACAAGCAAATTTGAGCTCTACGTGGAGGAAATACTCAAGGAGATTTTTGAGGCGGAGAACCTGTCGGCCATGCTGATTGTCGAAAGAGCACACCGTTTGCTGGCGGTGCGCCCAGTGCCTGGCGCCCCGCTGAGGCCGATCATTGCACGGCTGCTAAACTATAGGGATCGCAATGCAATCCTTCACCTAGCACGCGAGAAAGGCTGCATTAACTACCATGGGAATGATCTGGCCTTTTACCCGGATTTCACTGCTTCGGTCCAGGCTGTGAGGCGGGAATTCCTGCCTGTCAAGAAGGTGTTAATGGCGGAGAGTATCTCGTATGCCATGCTGTACCCTGCCTGCTTACAAATTGGAACAGATGGAACCACCAGAATCTACACTAACCCCAAGTCTGCAATGGAGTATGCCAAATCACTAAAAAGACGCCGACGAGACACAGCAAACGATCTGGATGAAGAGGAGCAATGAGGATTAGTGATCTGTAGTAAACTTTGACTTTGTGGTTAACACCCTGATGCTACAAGCTTGGCAGAGGTGACAACAGGCGATAGGTGGCGGAGATCAGCAGATGGGGAGGACAATAAGAGTAACACTGCCTCAATTGTGGACTTTGCCTTTTGGACCCTCGCACTGCAGTTTGTGAGTATTGTAAGGTTGCTGGAGGGAGATACCTTCAGTAACAGGACATATACTGGTCTGACACGTTACTTTAATGGACAAGTTCGGCCACCTCCCTGACAAATGGGAGGATGACTGCGCTCTAGTGCTCCCTGATGGGTGTACCCCGCTTATATATCTGGGTAATGTTCCGAAGGGGGGGTTATGTTTACTCCTTATTGGGGTGGCTTTAGCATGTTGGGGGTGCTGAAGTGGGTGGGGGGCGGGGATTGGGTGTTTGTGTTATGATGCAGGTGCAGTGCAGGCTACAAGTAGTGGTGAACCATATGCGATTGGAAGTGGTGGTATGTCAGCAGCAATGAAACTGGCGGGTTAGGAATAGGCAACGTGATGTCCAGGTGGTACTGTTAAATTGATAACATGGAATGTGGGTGGTCTAAACAACCCCAAAAAAATCTGCAATGTGCTAGCATACTTGGATAGGCAAGATATCCAAGGGGGGTTCCTGCAAGAGACGCATCTTACCAAACAGTCTGAAAAAAATGTTAGGGTCCGATGGGCTGCCGTGCGCGTGGCTGCGTCATTCTCAGCGTACTCCAGGGGTGTACTTGTGCTGGTTAAGAGGGGCACCTCGTTCACTCTAACCCATTCTGAAACGGATAAGCAAGGAAGGGTGCTCTTGATACAGGGAAGTCTAGGAGGCACAAACATACTATTTGTAAACACATATGGGCCCAACTTAGATGATCCTGCATTCTATAATATTTGGAGGCGTATTGCGTCCTTCCCTACCTCAACAGTGATATGGGGAGGCGACCTGAATGTCTATCTAGATCTGCAGCTTGACCGCTCGGCTAACACGGCATTGCACTGGAAACAGGCTGCGCTGGTGATTGGGGAAATAATGGAAACAGAGGGGTTGGTGGATGCATGGCGTGCCGGAACCCTGCTGTGAGGGAGGGTACATTTGTGTCGATGGTGCACGGGTCGTGGTCCAGGCTGGACTATTGGCTAGTCTCCAAGGATGTGAGTTTGTGGACAGTGTCAGTGAAGCACCTGGCTAAAACACTATCTGACCATGCCCCGGTGCTCCTGGAGCTGGCTATGCCCACACATATACGGTCGTTTCAGTGGAGGCTGCAGCTGACATCCCTACTGGACCAAGTGTTCCGTACCATGATCGGGGCAGCTATCACGAATTATTTTCTGGAAAATGTAGGCACTGTAGACTGAGCTGGTACACTGTGGGAGGCTTTCAAAGTCACAATACGGGGTGAATGCATTGGGGTGCAGGCAGGCGTTTTAAAGTCCCAGAGGAATAGGCTGCAGGATATTGATGACAGGATCCGTGCGCTGGAACGCAGGTATGAACAGAGTCCTTCACACACATTGTTGCTCACATTAGAGAGTTAGTGACGGAGCATAATCAGGTTGCTGAGCAGGAGGTTCAACACCGATTTAGGAGGTGCAAAGCGCCTCTGTATGGGGAAGGGGGTAGGCCAAGTCGTTCTCTGGCGAATAAACTGACATTGCTGAGGGTGCAGGAGCATATCGTTGAAATACTGGATAGTAACTCTGTAGCACACTATACCACTCCAGAAATGAGTCACGTGTTTACTGAGTTCTACTCTAGTCTGTATGGGCATAGGCCAGCTGCTCAGGATTGCGAGATCTCCTGATATTTCGAAGATATTGCGCTGGGCTGGTTGTCCCAGGGTCAGCGAGAATATCTGACCCAGCCTTGGTCGGTAGAGGATGTCAAGGAAGCTATAATGTCCCTTCTATCTGGCAAAGCGGCGGGGTTGGATGGGCTGCCCAGTGAGTTTTATAAAACCTACGTGGATATTCAGGCCCCTCGATTACTAGAAGTGTTTGATGAAGTGTATGAAAAGGGTGTACTGCCTCCCACTCTGCGGGAAGCGCTCATTGCAACGCTATTGAAGCTAGACAAAGAAGCCAATTGTTGCGAATCATACAGGCCGTTGTCATTAATAAATATAGAAACAAAAATTCTGGCAAAAATCATTGCCAACAGGCTTCAACCTCTAGTCCCAAATTTGGTCCTGCCGGATCAATCGGGATTCGTGCCCAAAAGATCAACCACACATAATCTGCTCACTATTTTTGCTGTGTTGCATCAGTTAGACCCCGAGCTTCCAGCTGCGGCGGTGTTACTGGAAGCGGCGAAAGCATTTGACTCTATACACTGGGGGTATATGTTTGTGGTCTTGCAGCGTATGGGGATACCGCCTTTCTTCTTGAAGTGGGTGCACCTCCTATATACAAGCCTGGTGGCCAGAATACGCATTATCGGAGTGGTCATGCCTCCAATCGACATATGTAGGGGCACCAGGCAGAGCTGTCCTCTCTCCCCGTTGCTGTTTTCCTTAGCACTGGAACCACTGGCATGCAGGATCCGGCAGTGCCATGCTAATGCCACATTGGGTTTCCGGCAGTGCCCGCTTGCCTTATCACTGTACGCTGACGATATGTTGCTATATGTCAGGGAACCTGCGATACATTTGGCATCACTATTTCGGGAATAGGTCCGGTTTGAAAGGCACTCAGGGCTATGTATAAACTGGGCAAAGTCCACGGTTTTTCCTCTAACAGAATGCACTAAGGGGTTTGAGCTGGAGTTTCTGCTGGCTTGGTCGAATGAACTGGTTTGGTACTTGGGCATCTGGGTGCACAGGGATCCTGACATGGTGATTAGTATGAACTATGGACGAGCAATAGCCAAAACAGATCAGGTGGCTAGGTGGACACGTCTCCCACTGTCACTGGCTGACAGAATAGCTGTTGTGAAGAAGACTATTCTCCCCAAATTGCTATATCTGTTCGTAAATATTCCAATAGTTCTGAACAGGGCAGTATTCAAGACTCTTCAGTCGTGTCTGTTGGCTTTGGTATGGGCAGGCAAATAGCCGAGATGTGGCTGGGACACCCTGATGCTGCCGTTTGAACGGGGGGGATTTGAGGCCCCGGTTTTGCGACTGTATGATGTGTGCGCAAGCACAATTTGCACACTATTGGTTTTTCCCACAACAATATTTACCACACTTAGCTGTGGATGAGGATATTGCTTATCCGGTTCCATTGACTGCCAGGGTCCTGCATAATAGAGTTGAGGGGCACAGGAAAGTAATAGACACGGTCAAATGCACTCTTAAAGCGTGGAGGGCTTTGGGTGAACGTGCAGGTAGGGGATGTCTATATGCGCCGGCTCTGCCAATTGCTGCAAATCCGGGTATCTCAGTGGCGCAGGAATGGGGTGCATTGAGTATTATGCAGAATGCAGGAATTATTTAACTAGGGGACATGTATATTAGTGGGCAGTTTCTCTCCCTGGATGACATTATAGCTGGGCAATCATACAAGTCGATGTAAGGATTTGTTTATACCAGATTGCATATGGCTGTCAGAACATTGTACCCTGAGTACCCCAGGGAACCGCCGATGCTAAAAGCATTACAAGTTGTGTTGACAGTGGGGGAGAGCAATGGGTTGATGACTAGAATATATAACGCCTCCTAAAGAGAAATTGATATGCCCAGCTCTGTCTCCTTCGATAAGTGGAATAGAAAGCTAGCCGAACCCATGGCCTGAGAGGATTGGGAGGCATGTTGTGCACTGACCGGGCGTCTGACTGCCAACTGTAACCTTCGAATAATACATTTTAAGTTCGTGCACCAGATGTATTATACTCCTGTGAAACTGCTGAAATTTGGATTGCGGGAAGATGCTCGATGTATGCGATGCGGGGAGGACAGGCAGATTTCATGCACCTGGCTTGGGATTGTAAAGCTATACACCAATTCTGGCAGCGTGTGACTCCGGTATTAACAGCCATGACACTGGAGAAGGTTGAGTGTAAGCCTGAAATCTGATTGCTGGGACAGGTAAAAGGCTTAAGCCATGCAACAGGCGCATCGTGGCTGTCTCCACCCTGTTGGCAAAACATGCGCTTGCAATGAACTGGGAGGGGGGGGGGTAAAACGGTCCCAACCGTAGTAAAGTGGGTTAAGGATCTAGTGTACTGTAAAGAACAGTTGGAAATATATGCTGAAGAACTGCCTGCGGCCTCCAGACCCAAGGACTTCTGGGCACCACTGAAAGTTTACTTGTTGGAGAACACGGATGTGATATAATTGCTTATGTTGTGTAACTGTTTCGTGGATGTCTAAGATGTTTAGCTATGCCAAGACATGCTAGACATTGCTTAATATGGAATGAAAGCCACTGCACAGGTTGTGTTCGGATTGTTGTTTGTAGTTAAAAAAAAAATTGCATCCTATGTAAGATCCTGATTAATTTGCAAAATTGTGTGAACTGTGTAAGTTGTACTATGCACAAATCATCAACTCAATAAAAATAAATAAATAAATATCTGATGCACATTGACTGAATGTGCACTGGGGCCCTGACAATCAGGTTCCCAATGCCAGTGTTCTTTCCCAAAACTGTACCTTTGTTTCCACAATTGGAGCACTTCTGGCTCACATGGAAGTCCCTTGTAAAAGGTATCCCTGGTACCAAGGGCCTTGTGACCAGAGAGGGTCTCTGAAGGCTGCAGCATGTATTGTGCCATCCTCAGAGACTCCTGACCCAACACATATACCCTGCCATTGCAGACTGTGTGTTTTGGTGCAGACAAAACTGAAGAGTTGATATGGCACACATCCCTGTGCCCCATCCCACAGAACACTGCATGTGGCACAGGCAACCCACCCCTCTAGCAGGCCTCCCAGCCCTAAGACAGGGTGCACTATACTACAGGTGAGGGCATAGCTGCATTAGCAATATGCCCCTACAGTGTCTAAATCCATTCTTAGACATTGAAAGTGCAGTTAAGTCATATGGAGTACATGGCCTGGGAGTATGTCATTACGAACTCCACAGCTCCAGGCTGGCTTTACTGAATGTTAAGAAGTTTATTATCAAACCTCTCAGCATAATAAACCCACACCGATGCCAGTGCCAGATTTATCATAAAATGCACTCAGAGGGCATCTTAGAGAAACTACCTACTCTCTCGTGTCCAGCTGACTGGTTTGTGCCAGCCTGCCACACACAGACATGATTCTGACCCCCTGAGGTAGGTGCCCTTTGTAGGAAGCTGGTCTGTATATACTATACCAAAGTAAGGTATAGTATGCATAGAGTCCAATGGATGATCAGAGGCTTACTGAGGCTTAAGTAGCTAACACTAAAAGCTCTATTTGTGGTAGTGTGGTCGAGTTAGGCTTATCAGAGGGCTATGTTAAGCATTTGTTATACACACTCAGGCAAGAAATGATTACACACTGTAGGAAGCTGGCTCTAAATATCCTAATATCCAAAGTAAGGTATAGTGTGCACAGAGTCCAGGGAGTCCCCAGAGGTATAGCAGAGGCTAAATTAGGTAAGTACTAACAGCTCTTTGTGGTAGTGTGGGCAAGCAGTCAGGCTTATCTAGAGGGTGTGTTAAGCATTTATTGCATTCACTCAATCAAGGGCTGATACACACTCGGAGACAGAATCCAGACCAATTAGGTAAGTATAAAAAGAATTTGCACTGCAACAGGTCTCACATTTCCGAGAATTTAAGCTATTGGCATTGTAAATGACAATGCCTTTTATTTATCTGTTTTGATAATTCACACATAAATAAAAGACATTGTCATTTACAATGCCAATAGCTCAAACTCTTGTAAATGCGAGACCCATTTCATTTCAAAGAAGCGGCCACCATAGTCCCGGGCTGCTTTGAAAGTGAAAGTGAGGATGGCGCGCTGAATGTTGCAGGAAAGCATGTAGTGCTTGCAGTAGGAGAAACTCATTAAAGAAAATAGTGCTTACAGACTAAATAAGACGTACCGTGTAACAACTGAATTAAAAGGGCCAGTCCTCATGGGAGGTTACAAATGAAGACAAGGGGGTACTAAGGAATGACTAACAAGCCTGTTAACGAATCAGAAGCCAGCATTTACGAAGGACAATGACACAAGCCAATGACAAATATGGGCGGAGAGTGGGCGGGGCTTCAAGTCCATACGCGAATACAGCATGCCTCAGAGCAGCGCTTGCGCTGCCCAGGCTTGATCTAAAAAGGTATACTTATGTTTTATTTTAGAACCAAGCAGGACTTGGTACAGATAAGTGAAACGTACTTTCAAATGCAAGACTGTTCAAGGAAATGCCGTTGTACTTGGAATTACATTTGCCACAGGTTTGTAAATGCTTTGAAATCGGTTTAAATTATTCAGTAATTACTTTTGGAATGCTTTTGGGTTGCTTTGCGTACTGGGGGTGGTATGCCTAGTTACTACACCTTAGGATCTGTAAATACAAGGCAATTACGACTTTTTATACTTTGCAATAGAATTACTTCTCTCTTCATACAATGCAGTTCAACACTTAGTCATTTTATAGTCCCAAAATCTCTTTACATGGATTCCTATGGGAAAAAATGGTTATCGGTTTTGGATGCAAGTACTTTACTTACAAGGGTGAGTTTTTTTTTGGGGGGGTGGGGGGGGGTGTTTAGGACCAAGGTTCCCCAAGGTCTAGGAGGGCACTCAAGTTGTACCACCAGCGGCACTGGGGCAGCCAGGTGCAGAGTGCAGGGGCCCGATGTTAGCCAATTTTGGCTAGTGGGCCTTTGCTTAGGGACTGCTGACCAGCAGTCTACTCGGGTGAGGGAGGACTTCTCCAGGGGTTAAGACCAGCACTGTAGGGGTCAACAATCAGCACAGGAGTTGCACCACCAGCGGCACAGGGGAGGCCGGGTGCAGAGTGCCAAGGTGACGTCGGTGACCCAATGGATACCAATGAAGATCTGTGGTTTGGAAAAGAGGCTGCAGGCTCGGGCAGGGAGACTTCCTGAAGGCGACCACTGGCTGGAGAGGTAAGCTGGGATCTTGAGGGATGCTTGGACACCATCGGTGGGGTCACACAAGGTCGGGGAAGGTCTTTTGGTGATGGAGTATCCTGACCGCCTGCGGTCACAGTCCAACTCTTCAGACCGCTTCGGTCACTTTTAGTCTTCTTACTGCCTTCGGACGTGGTTGGGGAAGGGGGGGCAGGGGGGAGTGTCCCTCAGATTGGGGCAGCAGCTATTGTCTTGAAGCTTGTGGGAGGTCAGGGGTCAACAGATCCTAGGCCAGGATCACTGGGGAAACCTCTTTAGAGTGTTGGGCCACTCTGGCTCGAGCCTTGGCGGCCGGTTGCTGTCTGGTGCAGGAGCAGAGGACCGTCACGGTCGGGGTTCCGGTCAGGGAGTCTTTGACTTGAGAAAATCCGGTGCTCACAGAAGACAGAGTTCGTAAGGGGAGTGCAGGGCAAGTCCTCCGGGCTCTGGGGGGCAGCTGGCTGAGGGCCATCCAGTTTCTTCGCTGTAGGCAGGTCGGAGTCGGGACAGGCCGGTATGGCTGGGGCCAAAGCAGTTGGTGTCCTCTTCCTGGGTCAGCATGGCTCTTCGGTCCTTCTTTCTTACTCGGATCTCAGGAGGCAAGGTTCAGGGTCGCCCTTAAATACTACATTTAGGGGCATTAAAGTGGTGTATAGCTGGGGACCAATAGGTCCCTTCCTTTGGGGTGGGTACACCCCTATTATGCCACTATCCAGTGGGGGAGGGGGCATGAGCCTCTTCCCGGTTGGCTGAGTCCCCTCATCTTCAATATGGAGGGTACTGAGATGTGTACTTCACCTTGCCTCCCCCACCTGAGGGGTGGGGTTAGTATAGGTGGACACACCTCTCTTCCTAGTTTGGATTTCCTGCCGATTCTCCCGCCCAAAGTAGGGGTTAGTACCGGTGGGAGCCAGTTGCTGGGGGCAGCAAAAGGCAGAGACAGCGTCCAAAGGCGGCAGGCCTTTGAAACTTCCCCTTTCGTGTACCCCAGCCCATCTTGGGGGAGGAGACAGGACACCTCCGCCCAGGATGGGCTTTGTTTCTGGACCCAGAGAGAGCAGGCTTTCTACCTAGGGGTCCAGAAACCTGTCTGGTGGTGGCAAATGGCAGGCAACCATTCAGGAACCACACAAGGGCTGGTCGATTTTCAGAGGGCATCTCTAAGATGCCCGCTGAGTGCATTTGTACATAAAATCTCACACTGGCATCAGTGTGGGTTTAATGTGCTGAGAGGTTTGCTACTAAACTTCCCAGTTTTTAGTAAATCCATTATGGAGCTGTGGAGTTCGTAATGACCAACTCCCAGACCATAAACTCTTCATGGCTTTACTACACTTACAATGTCTAAGAATGGACTTAGACACTGTAGGGGTACAGGGCTCATGTCTCTGTACCCTCACCTTAGGGCTAGTGCACCTTGCTTGAGGGGTGACTTACCTAGGCCTTAGGCAGTGGATTACAGGCATGGCACACAGGGCTGTGTGCCATGTCAACTCTTCACTTTTCTCTGCACCAAAACAGGCAGCCTGCAGTGGCAGTGTACGTGTTAAGGTGCAGGGCCTCTAAGGGTGGCAAAATAGGTGCTGCAGCCCTTAGAGGCCTTCCCTGGTCACACTGCCCTTTGGACCCATGGTACCTTTTATAAGGGACTTACCTGTGGCCAGGGATGTGCCAATTGTGGATACAAAGGTACAGTCTTGGGAAAGAACACAGGCCCTGGGAACATGGCTGGCAGGGACCCAGGGCACATCAAGTCAGATTGTATCAGATGTCAGGCAAAAAGCTGGGGGGGGGATTAACCATGCACAAAAGGGGTGCTTTCCAACACAAACGTACTATTTAACACATTAACTTTACAAATCATATACTGCTTTTTTGTTACCCCACGGCTTTACCATGCGTATCACAAATAGACAAAGTCATACAGTAATCAAAATGCTGTGGCAACAGCACATTCGATAATTACATATCTCCTCCCAGGCAGAGGTAACAGAACATCTTCGTCAGACAGAACACATCACACCCTTATGCACACAGATCACCAGAGCCTAATAGTTTGGCTAAGAGTGCCACCCCAAAAGCCACTCTTAACAGATAATTATATCACAGAACCAGCAGCAGATATATATATATATATATCTCCCGTTTGTAACTAAAGATAGAGCAAACACCAACACTTCAGGCTCAGTAATAGTCAACATCTAGGTCTTGTCCGAACCAGGCAACGCCCCAAGAAATATGCATCCAGATAAGTAGTACACCACTGCTCAACAGATCATTGAACTTTTTTTACAATGACGCCAGACCACCATAGCTACGGTCAATGAGAAAAAAACAGACTTGTGTAAAACGGGCAGTATGAAAGCACTATGAGACAATACAAATTCAAGGCAAAAAAAACAACAACAAAAAAAAAAGACAAATGTTGGGGAAGTGACCGATTTTATATACACAGTCTGCATGCTGCATTTCAATTTATCTAGTCATTTCTTCAGCATATATCAACACATACCATATGTCTTCGGAGTATTGTCTGACTCTTCATGTATTTCAGACAAAATTCACACATGTAGAGGCGTCCGAGGCGAGCATACTCTTCAGGGTAAGGAGAATGGTACCACGTGTCTAGCTCATATCTTCCAAACACAATTGTCTTAATCATGTTACTGCCCTCCGTTATCTGGCCTTGGAGTCGCAACTTCTCCTATGTGTGATAAAAGTAAACAGCAAGATTCTTTAGTGCACCCCAACAAAGACCTGAAGCCTCTCACAACACTTGCTACAGAAGTACTTAGACAAAAATAAAATACCCAAAAAAAAACACTAGCACACCTTGGTCCTGATTTACGGAGGAAAAAGTTACTTACCTACAATGCAAGCTCTCAATTCAATAGCATTGTCAAACTTTAGAATCTTTTGACGTGTGGGATTCCAGGAGAGTGAGATCACAGAAATAAATCACCCCAAATATAAAAATAGAAATAGACAAACCTGACCAGGAATGCAAAATTCTCTTTATCTTTAAACAAAATGAAGCACGCACTTGCATAATCTAGAAAATCAAAAACATCTAAAAACTAACATGAAGCAGAAACAATGCCCAACATTTTAATTCTTTTTCAAAGAAATGAACTTGTTTCCCTAGCTATACAGCCTCAAACGAAGAACAAATTAACCAAGGCAACAGCCAAGCATTGGCACACTGGCAGCTAGTTTTAAATAAAGGGAGCTGCATGGCACAATAAACCCCAATAGCTCTTTTGGGGGAAAGGCTTAATTGTATGTATATATTTAAATAGGATATATATGATTGAGAACTCAAGCTGGAGGTTTTTATCTATTGTGGGACCCTCATGAATATTTATAAACTTTGAAATAGAAAAGCAATCTCACCCATTTGCAAAGGAGTGGTGGGAACGTTCGGAAAGGAAGTGGGAGCCCAAATCACATTGAATCTACAAATCTACTAGACCTACTTGGAACTGAAGTTGCTCTCACCTCACTTTAAAATGACTTGCGAATTCTGATGGATAACGGTGGATGACCTTACTTGATCTTTCTGCAGTCTTTAATACTTAGTTTCCTGGCAGTGGGAGTAGATGTCATTAATTGATGAAGGAATTTTGAGAGCAGGGCCAAGAATGTGCCAAACATGAGAATTATTTCTATTTTATCACACTAGTGAGAAAAGTAAGAGGCTCGCTTACAATTTTCAGTCGGTTCCAAAGAGCCAAATGATACGTTTTGTGCAGCGAGGCAGTCAGCTGCAAGGACTTCTGGTTGTGGTGAGGAACTGTTCAAGATAGCAAAGAAAGATCTAGCTTAAAATGAAACGGTTTGTACAGATATTTTCCACAGTTCGAGAACTAGCTCCATCTGGCCCAAACTAGCACTACAAGAATCTGAGCCCGAATTCATCTTCCACAAGTCTTTCGGACTCAAAGGGATGGAAAGAAAAGAGTAAAGAAACATGCCAATCCAGTTTGTCAAAAAGGTTACCCTTGCAACCCTGAAAAGCTCCATCTGCTGTTGAAGAGGGAACACTCAATGTTCGGACCCATTGCACAGAGGTACAACTGACTGGTTGCCCAGTCCAAGAATATTAGGTGTAGTAACCTGTTGTCAATATTCTATTTGTTGTTGCTGGTCAGCTACATGCTGAAGGCATCCATACAGGAGTGATCGATTCCTTGCACATATTTGGCTGAAACGTCAACATTGAATTTAAGAGACCAATTCCAAAGGAAATGAGTTTACAGAAATAGCAACAGAGATCTCGTCACACCTTGCTTCCGAATGTAGTACATGATCATTATGTGGCTCATGTGTACAACTACTTGGGAGATTTTCACCCTACAGAGTTAAGACTCAAAGGGAGTGTGGCAGTCCTTAATCTTAGCAGACTGACGTGGAGTTTTCTATGAAGGACCACAGCTGATGATTTGCTGAGGCATCTATTGTGAGAAAAGGTGGGGATGTATGAAACTGGAGGCTCCAGTGCCTCCTAGGGGACCTCAACTTCCACCTGGAGAACAACAACGACAGAAACACCACCGCCCTGCTGGACAACCTCGCCAACCTCGGACTCAAGCAACTGGTGAACACGCCCACCCACTACGCCGGCCACACGCTTGACCCCGTCTTCTCTTCCAGCAAGCACATCTCCTTCAGCCACGCCACCGGACTCCACTGGACCGACCACAGCTGCGTCCACTTCAGCTTCAGAAAGACTGCGACCCACCACCACCCGCAACAGGCTCCCCGCCGGAGCTGGAGCAAGATCACCGCCGAGCAGCTCACCGCCTCCCTCAGCCAGAACACACCCACCAACACAACGGACCCAAACGAAGCAGCCAGCAACCTCGCCAAGTGGCTGACCGCCTGCGCCGACGACCTCGCACCACTAAAAAACCCTCCCAGCAGACCCGGAAGCAAGAAAACCCCTTGGTTCACCAACGAACTCAAGGAATCCAAGAAGAACTGCCGCACTCTCGAGAAAGCCTGGCGACTCGACCAGACCACAGACAACAGGACCGCCCTCAAGCACGCCACCCGCAAACACCACCAGATGATCCGTGCCACCAAGAAGTCGGCACTCAAAGAACGACTGGACAACAACGCCCACGACAGCAAGGAACTTTTCAGCATCGTCAAAGAGTTCTCCAACCCCAGCGCCGGAAACAAAGACATCACCCCCTCGCAAGACCTCTGCAACTCACTCGCCGCGTTCTTCCACCGCAAGATCACCGACATACATAACAGCTTCGACGCACAGACCACGCACCCTACCGCCGAACCAACGCCCGCCACCACCACCCTCTGCAACTGGACCCCGATCAGCACCGAAGACACCACCCGCACGATGAACTCCATCCACTCCGGATCACCAACCGACCCCTGCCCACACCACGTCTTCAACAAAGCCGACGCCACCATCGCACCCCATCTCCGGGACATCATCAACTCCTCCTTCCACACCGCCACCTTCCCGGAGAGCTGGAAGCACGCCGAGCTTACCGCCCTCCTGAAGAAACCAACGGCGGACCCCACCGACCTCAAGAACTACCGTCCCATCTCGCACCTTCCGTTTCCGGCCAAAGTCATCGAGAAGACCGTCAACAGACAGCTTGCCGCCTTCCTCGAGACGAATGGATCCCTCGACCCCTCGCAGTCCGGGTTTCGGGCCAACCACAGCACCGAGACCGCCCTTATCGCAGCCACCGACGACATCAGAACCCTAACCGACAACGGGGAAACAGCAGCCCTCATCCTCTTGGACCTCTCCGCGGCGTTCGACACCGTCTGCCACCGCACCCTAGTGAAGCGCCTCAGCAACATCGGAATCCGAGAGAAAGCACTGGAATGGATCATCTCGTTCCTCGCCGGAAGAACCCAGAGAGTCCGCCTCCCCCCGTTCAGATCCGAGGCCACCGAAGTCATCTGCGGCGTTCCACAAGGATCTTCACTCAGTCCAACCCTCTTCAACGTCTACATGAGCCCCTCGCAGCCATCGCACGCCAACACAACCTCAACATCATCTCCTACGCCGACGACACCCAGCTGATCCTCTCCCTCACCAACGACCCCACCACCGCCAGAGCCAACCTACACGACGGGATGAGAGACGTCGCCGACTGGATGAGGAACAGCCGCCTTAAACTGAACTCAGACAAGACGGAAGTCCTCATCCTGGGCTCATCACCCTCCGCCTGGGACGACTCTTGGTGGCCCCCGGCCCTGGGCACCGCGCCCAAGCCAACGGACCACGCACGCAACCTGGGCTTCATCCTGGACTCCTCCCTGTCGATGACCAGACAAGTCAACGCCGTCTCATCTTCGTGCTTCAACACTCCTGCGCATGCTCCGCAAGATCTTCAGATGGATCCCCACTGAAACCAGGAAGACCGTCACCCAGGCACTCGTCACCAGCCGACTGGACTATGGGAACACCCTCTACGCCGGAACCACAGCCAAACTTCAAAAAAGACTCCAGCGCATCCAGAACGCCTCCGCACGACTCATCCTGGACATCCCCCGGCACAGCCACATCACCGGACACCTGAAAGACCTGCACTGGCTCCCCGTCAGCAAGAGAATCACGTTCAGACTCCTCACCCACGCACACAAGGCCCTCCACGACCTGGGCCCCAAGTACCTCAACGACCGCATGACCTTCTACACGCCCACCCGCCAGCTACGATCAACCAGCCACGCCCTCGCCACCGTACCACGCATCCGCAGAGCCACCGCCGGAGGAAGATCCTTCTCCTACCTGGCAGCCAAGACCTGGAACTCCCTCCCCACTCACCTTCGGCGAACCCAGGACCATCTCTCCTTCAGGAAGCAGCTCAAGACCTGGCTGTTCGAGCAGTAACTTACCCCCTCCCCCAGCGCCTTGAGACCCTCCCGGGTGAGTAGCGCGCTCTATAAATGCCGTGATTGATTGATTGATTGATTGATTGACTTTGGTTGCACTTGTCGCCCCACTTTTTGCCCCCATTAGAACTACTAGGTGCTGGTTTTTGACTGACAGTGCACTGAAACCTGCTAACCAGGCTCCAGTGCCAGTGCTCTTTCCATAAAACAATGTAAAATGGTCTAATTGTGTTACAATTGGCACACACTTTAGGGCCCCTGTAAGTCCCTAGTAAATGCCATCGCTGGTACCTAGGGCATGGTTACCTAAGAGGTCCCTAAGGGCTGTAGCATGTATTATGCCATTCTAAGGGACCCCCATACAAATTGCATGAAGACTGCCATCGCAGGATGCGTGACATGGTGCATACCACGCGTGAAAACATGAACTGGCACATTCACTGTGTGCCATGCCAACGTCACTGCAAATAATATATGCAAGTCACTCCTACAGCAGGCCTCATAGCCCTAAGGTGGGGTGCATTATATTACATGTGAGGATATATCTGCATGAGCAAATATGCCCATGTTGTCTAGCTCAAATACTAGATAGTACAAGTGAATAGGGAAGCCATCTTAAGTATATGTACTGGTCATTACAAGTTCCTCAGCTACATGATGGCTTTACTGAAACCTAGGGTGTTTGGTATCAAACACCTTGACTTAATAAATCTGTACTGTTGCCAGTACTAGATGACATGCACCCAGAGGGCACCTTAAATGTGTCTCCTGAAAATCCTACTAGTATCTAGTGTGCTGGCTGACTGGTATCGTCCAGCCTGCCACCACAGACAAATTTCTGAACCCCTGCAGGCGGGAGCCTGTGCTCTCTGAGCAATGCCTTCTCTGGAGGAAAGTGTTAGCACCTCCTCCAGCAGGATGGCTGGTGATTTAGCATATCAAGGCCAGGGGTTTCCAACACTCTGCCGCCCTTGATGTGTGACCCCGGCTTCCCTCAGACCTGGGAGATGCCACCCCCTGCACTGAGGCCCATTTGACACCAGGACAGGCAGGAAATTAGCTGTGCAAGTGGGCGCGGTGCATCACAAGGCTAGTCACACCCCAAAGGTGAAAGAAGGGTTCCGTCAAGAAGAACTAGTTCCCACAAGGAAGCTAGATGTTCATGTGTCAGAAAAAAACATTCATTTTTAATGAAAACCCTCACCCACCATGCTTCATCATCGGGTCCCACCCAAGGTGCCGAGTGCACCCCGGGTGTGCTACAACGCCGGTTTACAGCGGAGCTGGTTTTTTTGTGTGGTGTTAGTGCTGTGAGGTGAGCTAGAGTGTTTAAAAAGCTGTCTACAGGGTCCCTTAAAGTTAACGTTTATTTAATTGGTGGTGGGCCCTCTGGCAGTGTTTAAAAGAAATGTTGGATATGTGTGGAGGTCATTTATGTCTCTAATGAACAAGTTACTTACCTTCGGTAACGATATATCTGTAAGAAACAGTAGTGATAGATTCCTTACCTTAGAATATCCCCAGCGGTCAGACTGGATCCGGAAAGTTTTCGTCAGCAGTACCCCTGCGCGTCGGTAGGTGGCGTCGTGCAGCTCCGCGTCCGTCGTTGGCGTCGTAGTCGCCGAGATGACGTCGCGGGCGCTACTTAGACGCCGCCCACACGCGCTGACGTCAGTTCTGTACACGACTTTCCGCACCAGGAACGCAGAGCCATGCAAGATACTGACCACTGGTGCATTGAAACTAGGGCACTGAAAGGGATGACCTTAATGCACAAGTTACTAACTTGTGTAACGATATATCTGTAAGAGACAGTAGTTAGTGACAGATTCCTTACCTTAGAATATCCCCAGGCGTCAGGCTGGATCCGGAAAGTTTTTGCGTAGCAGTACCCTTGCGCGTCGGTAGGCGGCGTCGTGCGGCTCCGCGTCCGTCGTCGGCGTCGTGATCGCCGGGATGACGTCGCGGGCAGTACTTAGGCGCCGCCCCTGCGCGCTGATGTCAGTTCTGTACACGACTTTCCGCGCCAGGAACGCAGAGCCATGCAAGAAGCCGACATAGGTGTCTGAAAAATACTAGGGCCCTGAAAGGGATGTCCTTAACCCTAGAATCAGTTCGCAGAACGGGGAGGATGGGTGGGGCGGTAAGGAATCTGTCACTAACTACTGTCTCTTACAGATATATCGTTACACAAGTTAGTAACTTGTGCATCTGAAAGAGACACGTTAGTGACAGATTCCTTACCTTAGAATAGATACCCCAGCAATACCAACCCCGGTGGTGGGTCTGCGAACAAAGATCAGACAAGGAAGTCCTGGAGGACAGAACGGCCAAAGAAGCCGTCCCTCCGGACCCGACTGTCAAGGCAGTAATGTTTCGTAAACGTGTGCAGCGAGGCCCACGTAGCTGCCTGACAAATAACGGGCAGCGGAACACCGCGGCCCAAGGCCGTGGTAGCAGCTGTTGCCCTGGTGGAATGGGCACGCAGCCCAACAGGAGGCTCCTTCTTAGCCAAAGAATAGCAGGTCTTGATGCACAAGGTAACCCAGCGGGAGATGGTTCGTTTGGGCACCGCCCGACCTTTTGGCGCCCACGTAGCCAACAAAGAGCTGGTCATCCACCCGGAAGTGTTTTGTGCGGTCGATATAGAAGGAGAGCGCACGTTTTGGGTCCAGACGGTGGAGCCTCTCTTCCTCTCTGGAAGGATGCGGAGGCGGAAAGAAGGTAGGCAAAGTGATGGTCTGCCCAATGTGAAAGGCAGTAACCACCTTTGGCAAGAAGGACGGACGCGTCCGAAGAACAACCTTGTCTGGATGAACAGACAGAAAGGGAGGTTTGCAAGATAAAGCCTGGAGCTCACTCACCCGCCGAGCAGAGGTGATGGCCACCAGAAAGGCTGTCTTTAGAGTCAAAAGACGAAGAGGACAGTTATGCAGAGGCTCAAAGGGAGCGCACATTAAAAAGGTAAGAACCAAGTTCAAGTCCCACTGAGGCATCACGAACGGAACAGGAGGGAAAAGGTGTGTAATGCCTTTAAGAAACCTGTTAACAACAGGGGACTTGAAAAGGGAGGGCTGATCAGGGAGCCTGAGGAAGGCCGAGATAGCACAGAGATAACCCTTGATGGTACCCAGGGCAGAACCCTGTTGGGCCAGAGAGAGAAGGAACAGAAGGACCTCAGAAAGAGGGGCAGAAATGGGATTCACAGCCTTTGCTGTGCACCATGCCACAAATTTGTTCCACCTGCAGGCGTATACCACCTTAGTGGAGGGACGCCTGGCTGCCAGAATCACATCACAAACTTCGGGAGGCAAGTCGAAAGGAATCAACTGCCGCCGCTCAATCTCCACGCAAGCAGGTGTAGACTGGACAGGTTCGGGTGGAGGACCGTCCCCTGCTGCTGCGACAGAAGATCCTCCCGAAGAGGCAGACGGATCGGGGGATCTATGCTCATATTGAGTAGCTCGGGATACCAAACTCTCCGAGCCCAGTCCGGAGCCACAAGAATGACTTGGGCCCGGTCGTGCCGAATCTTCTTCAACACTCCGGGTAGAAGTGGTATAGGCGGAAAGGCGTACAACAGACCGCAACTCCACTCGCGACGAAAAGCGTCGCCGAGCGAGTGCCGCCTTGGAAATTCCAACGCGCAGAACTGATGACATTGCGCGTTCTCTTCGGTGGCGAATAGATCTAACCAAGGCTCTCCCCATTGTAGAAAGAGTCCTTCCGCCACTTCCGAGTGAAGACGCCATTCGTGATCCATCATGCACCTGCGGCGGAGTTCGTCCGCCCTGGCGTTCAGGGAACCTGCCAGGTGTTGAACCATCAGGAACATGCCCTGATGTTCCAGCCATGTCCAGAGGCGCAAAGCCTCCTGACAAAGGGTCCAAGACCCCACCCCGCCCTGTTTGTTGCAGTACCACATGGCGGTGGTGTTGTCTGTGAACACCTGCACTACCTTCCCTTTGACAGAGGGAAGGAATGCCTTGAGTGCAAGCCGGATCGCCCGGAGCTCCAGAAAGTTGATATGGAGCCGGGACTCCGCCGGAGACCAGAGGCCTCTGATCCCCGCCTCTCCCATGTGACCGCCCCATCCCAGAAGGGACGCGTCCGTCACAACTGTGTGCTCTGGCTGGGGAAGGGAGAGGGATCTGCCCATGACCCATTGCCGGTTCGAGAGCCACCACTGCAACTGTCTTGCAGTCCCCTCCGAGATCTGGACGTGATCGGACAGGTTGCCCTGGTGCTGCGCCCACTGGAACTTCAGGTCCCACTGCAGAGCCCGCATATGCCATCTGGCATGATTGACCAGCAGGATGCAGGAGGCCATGAGGCCCAGCAGCCTCAGGGTCATCCGTACCGAAACCCAGGATAAAGGCTGAAAGATCGGAATCATAGCCTGAATATCCCGGACTCGCCGTTCGGGAGGATAGGCCCGAAACTGCGTCGTGTCCAGAACTGCTCCGATGAAAAGGAGCTGTGGAGAAGGAATCAGATGCGACTTCGGCACATTGATGGAGAACCCCAGCGAGTGCAGGAGTTCGGCCGAAGTCTGGAGGTGGGAGACGACTGCCTGGGACGAGCCCGCCTTCAGCAGCCAGTCGTCGAGGTAGGGGAAGACTGAAACCCCTGCCCGGCGCAAATGAGCTGCGACCACCGCCATCACTTTCGTGAACACCCGAGGGGCACTGGTAAGGCCAAAGGGGAGCACGGTGAACTGAAAATGCCCGGGGCCTACCGTGAACCGAAGGTAACGCCGGTGGGCCGGCAGGACGGGGATGTGGAAATATGCGTCCTGCAAGTCCAACGCTACCAACCAGTCTCCAGGGTCGAGGGCAGTCAAGACCTGAGCTAGGGTGAGCATCTTGAACTTCTCCTTCCGGAGGAAGCGATTGACGTTCCGGAGGTCCAAGATAGGACGCATGTCCTCCTTGTCCTTTTGGGCACCAGAAAGTAGTGGGAGTAGCAACCACGCCCTACTTCTGGGGTCGGAACATGCTCGATGGCCCTCTTGGTCAAGAGGGCCGTGACTTCCTTCTGTAGAAGCACCAAGTGATCCCCTGACATGCGGCGGAATTGAGGTGGCATGGCTGGGGGGTGGTCTCGAAGGGAGGGAGTAGCCCCTTCGGACAATGTCCAAGACCCACCTGTCCGAGGTGATGGTGCGCCAGTGGGGAAGGTGATGGCGGACCCTGCCCCCTACTGGCGTGCCGTGCACCTGAAAGGAGGGACTAGGAGGGCTTGGAGGCCGCGGACGGGTTGGAGGTGGTGGCCTGACCCGCACGCTGGTTGCCCGATCCGCCACGGCGGAATCCACGTCCTCGGCCACGCGTAGACGCCTGCTGCGCGGGCCGGTGGCTGGGCTGCTGACGTGAAGGGGCGCCCCTACCGTGGCCACGATAGGGGCGAAAAGCAGAAGTCAGCGGAGGGCGTGTAGCAGAAAGGCCCAGGGACTTGGCAGTAGCCCGTGAGTCCTTAAAGCGCTCCAACGCATGGTCTGCTTTGGACCCAAAAAGACAGACTCCATCAAAGGGCATGTCCATGAGAGTATTCTGGACATCCCCTGAAAAACCAGTGGTTCTCAGCCAGGCGTGGCCTCGGAGCGCCACCGTCGTTGCAATAGACCTGCCCAGCGAGTCGGCGGTGTCAAGGCCACAACGGATAGTGTATTTGGCCGCATCCCTTCCTTCCGCAATGGCGCGGGAAAGCAGTGCCTGGACCTCCTCAGGGCACTGGGGCAAAACATCCGCCACCGAATCCCACAGGGAGTGGGTATATCGGCCCAAAAGACAAGCGGTGTTAACGGACCGCAAGCCAGCACTGGAGGAAGAAAACCTTTCTTCCCAAACTGATCCAGGCGTTTGGATTCCCTATCCGGAGGAGCGGTAGGGAAGGCGGTTTGGGAAGCGGAGGCTTGGACAACCAAGCTCTCAGGAGTGGGGTGGACAGAAAGAAACAGGGGGTCGCCCGGAGCTGGGCGATGGCGTCGTGACACGTTCCGATCCACAGGAGCCCCTGTGTTGGGCTTGGACCAGGCGCCCAAAAGAACGTCAGTGAGGGCGTCGTTAAACGGCAGCACAGTCTCCGCAGAGGAGGCTGCCGGCTGAAGCACCTCTGTCAAGATGTTAGGCTTGACCGTCAAAGTAGGGAGCTGGAGACGTAAGGCCCCAGCTGCCCTACGCAACACCGTACCAAAATTGGCCCCCTCCTCCGTAGCCACGGGAGGAGACAGCATGCCAGTGTCAGGGGAAGTATCCAGACCACTGGCCTCCCTAGACTCTCTGTCCAGTCCTCATCATACTGACAGTGTCGCGTCAGAGGGTCATCAGACCCCTCCCAGTCCAACTGGTCCTCCTCTGGTTCAAAATAAGGAGGAGGAGGGACATTTGGGACCCAAGGTCCCATCGGCGCCGGAGCCGGCGTCGAGCGACGTCGCTCCGGATCCATGTCCGGAGCCGGAAGGAACAGGGGGACGACGCCGCCCGGAGCCCAGGGCGGCGCCGAGAACGGCACCGGAGACATCGGCGCCGGCGGAGGTGTCGTTAGGTCGACCGGCGTCGATGGGGGTTGTGGAGCCGGGATCGAGGCCGGGGCCGAAGCCGGAGCCGGGATCGAGGCTGGAGGCACGGGCGACGCCGGGGCCGGAGCCGTCGGCGACGCCGGAGCAACCCCATCAGGGCCCGAAGGCGCACCGGAGGGGCCTGAAGGCCCGAAGAGGCGGGCCATGGCGACAGGAATTCCTGTACTTTGGCCGGATCCGCCCCCGAACCCGGGAAGGGCGGGTATGGCGGGGGCGACTCCACAGGCATGTCCGGGGCCGCGGGGACGGTGCCGGGAGGGGCCTCAGCCGAGTCGCGAGACCGGCGAGGCGAAGTCCTAGAGCGATGATGCTTTTGGACTTTTTGTGCTTCGACTTACCGGACGAAGAAGACTTCGACGCCGACGACCGGTGTGGACTCCGCGATCGACCCCTGGACCTCTCACGCGACCGGGGCTTCCGCGGAGCCGAATGCCGGGCCTCGAGGAGCTTTCGAGACCGCTCTCGCAAAGCTTTCGGGTGGAGGGCCTGGCAGTCGGTACAAGACGCCGTGTCGTGGCCTCGGCCGAGGCAGAAGAGACACTCCCAATGCGGGTCGGTGACGGACATCATCCGCGCACAGGCGCCGCATCGCTTGAAGCCGGGCATCCCTACGACACCTTGAAAGATGGAAAAACAGTGAAAAAATCACCAAAAAGTATGGTCAAAAAATGACCAGGGCACTGCTCTTCCCGGATCTGCGCTTGCTGGCGCGGAAAAAGAAGAACTGACGTCAGCGCGCAGGGGCGGCGCCTAAGTACTGCCCGCGACGTCATCCCGGCGATCACGACGCCGACGACGGACGCGGAGCCGCACGACGCCGCCTACCGACGCGCAAGGGTACTGCTACGCAAAACTTTCCGGATCCAGCCTGACGCCTGGGGATATTCTAAGGTAAGGAATCTGTCACTAACGTGTCTCTTTCAGATCCTAGAAATCAGTTCGCAGAACGGGGAGGATGGGTGGGGCGGTAAGGAATCTATCACTACTGTTTCTTACAGATATATCGTTACCGAAGGTAAGTAACTTGTTCATCTGAAAGAAACACAGTGATAGATTCCTTACCTTAGAATAGATACCCCAGCAATACCAACCCCGGTGGTGGGTCTGCGAACCAAGATCACACCAGAAAGTCACGGAGAACAGAACGGCAAAAGAAGCCGCCTCTCCAGACTTGGCTGTCCAGGCAATAATGCTTAGTAAACGTGTGCAGCGAGGCCCACGTGGCTGCCTGACAGATGTCTTGCAGGGGGGACACCACGTCCCAATGCAGTAGTGGCCGCAGTAGATCTGGTGGAATGAGGACGCAGGCCCACCGGAGGTTCTTTTTTAGCCAAAGAGTAACAGGCTTTGATACACAAGACAACCCAGCGGGAAATAGTTCTCTTGTGTACCGCCCGACCTTTCTTGGTGCCAACATAGCCAACAAAGAGCTGGTCATCCACCCGGAACTGCTGTGTGCGGTTGAGATAAAATGAGAGCGCACGTTTTGGGTCCAGACGGTGGAGCCTCTCTTCCTCTCTGGAAGGATGCGGAGGCGGAAAGAAGGTGGGCAAGGTAATAGACTGCCCAATGTGAAAGGCCGTAACCACTTTTGGCAAAAAGGAAGGCCGGGGCCTGAGCACAACCTTGTCCGGATGGACTGATAGGAAAGGAGGCTTACAAGAAAGAGCCTGGAGCTCACTCACTCACCTAGCGGAGGTGATGGCCACCAGGAAGGCAGTCTTCAAGGTCAAGAGACGAAGAGGACAGATGTGAAGGGGCTCAAAGGGAGCACACATCAAGTATGTAACAACCAAATTCAAGTCCCACTGAGGCATCACGAAAGGAATAGGAGGAAAAAGGTGTGTCATGCCTTTGAGAAATCTATTTACAACAGGGGACTTGAAAAGAAAGGGCTGATCAGGGAGCCTGAGAAAGGCAGAAATAGCAGAAAGGTAGCCCTTGATA
This sequence comes from Calotriton arnoldi, assembly GCA_963921515.1. NCBI lineage: Eukaryota > Metazoa > Chordata > Amphibia > Caudata > Salamandridae > Calotriton > Calotriton arnoldi. The sequence continues at coordinate 1,232,641 of CAWUFW010004507.1, read as the reverse complement.
GTGCCCAGAGCAGAACCCTGCTGGGCCAAAGAAAGAAGGAACAGTAGTACTTCAGAAAGAGGGGCAGAAAGGGGATCCACAGCCTTTGCTTTGCACCATGCCACAAACTTGTTCCACCTGCAGGCGTATACCACTTTAGTAGAGGGACGCCTGGCTGCCAGAATGACATCACAAACTTCAGGAGGCAAGTCGAAAGGAATCAACTGCCGCCGCTCAATCTCCACGCAAAGAGGTGGAGGCTGGACAGGTTCGGGTGGAGGACCGTCCACTGCTGCTGCGACAGAAGATCCTCCCGAAGAGGCAGTCTGATCGGAGGATCGATGCTCAAACTGAGTAGCTCGGGATACCATACTCTTCGAGCCCAGTCCGGGGCCACAAGGATGACTTGTGCCCGGTCGGGCCTGATTTTCTTCAGCACTCTGGGCAGAAGTGGTATAGGCGGAAAGGCGTACAACAGACCGTAACTCCACTCACGACGAAAAGCGTCGCCGAGCGAGTGCCGCCTTGGAAATTCCAACGCGCAGAACTGATGACATTGGGCGTTCTCTTCGGTGGCGAATAGATCTAACCAAGGCTCTCCCCACTGCTGAAAGAGACCTTGCACCACCTCCGAGTGAAGACGCCATTCATGATCGAGCATGCACCTGCGGCTGAGTTCGTCCGCCCTGGCGTTCAGAGAACCTGCCAGGTGTTGAACCACCAGGGACATACCCTGATGTTCCAGCCATGTCCAGAGACGCAGAGCCTCCTGACAGAGGGTCCGCGACCCCACCCGCCTTGCTTGTTGCAGTACCACATGGCGGTGGTGTTGTCTGTGAACACCTGCACTACTCTCCCCTTGACAGAGGGAAGGAATGCCTTCAGTGCAAGCCGCATCGCCCGAAGCTCCAGAAGGTTGATATGGAGCTTGGACTCCGCCGGAGACCAGAGGCCTCTGATCTCCGCCTCTCCCATGTGGCCGCCCCATCCCAGGAGGGACGCATCCGTCACCACTGTAAACTCCGATTGGGGAAGGGAGAGGGATCTGCCGTCGACCCAGTGCCGGTTCGAGAGCGACCACTGCAACTGTCGTGCAATGCCCTCTGAGATCTGGACGTGATCGGACAGGTTCCCCTGATGCTGCGCCCACTGGAACTTCAGGTCCCACTGCAGAGCCTGCATATGCCATCTGGCATGATCGATCAGCAGGATGCAGGAGGCCATGAGGCCCAGCAGCCTCAGAGTCATTCTGACCGAAACCCGGGACAAGGGTTGAAAGATGGGAATCCGAGCCCGAATATCCCGGACTCGCTGTTCGGGAGGATAGACCCGAAACTGCGCCGTGTCCAGAATCGCTCCGATAAAGAGGAGCTTCTGAGAGGGAATCAGGTGCAACGTTGGCACGTTGATGGAGAACCCCAGCAAGTGCAGGAGGTCGGCCGTAGTCTGGAGGTGGGAGACGACTGCCTGGGGCGAGCCCGCCTTCAACAACCAGTCGTCGAGATAGGGGAAGACTGAAACCACTGATTTGCGCAGATGAGCTGCGACCACCGCCATCACTTTCGTGAACACCTATGGGGTGCTAGTAAGGCCAAAAGGGAGCACGGTGAACTGAAAGTGCTCGTGGCCTACCGTGAACCACAGGTAACGCCGGTGGGCTTGCAGGACTGGGATGTGGAAATAGGCACCCTGCAAGTCTAGCGCTACCATCCAGTCTTGTGGATCGAGAGCAGACAAGACCTGAGCCAGAGTGAGCATCTTGAACTTCTCTTTGCGGAGGAAGCGATTGACATTCCGGAGGTCTAAGATAGGACGCAGGCCCTTGTCCTTCTTGGGTACCAGAAGTAGTGGGAATAGCAACCACGACCTACTTCTGGTGTCGGAACGTGCTTGATGGCCCCCTTGGACAAGAGGGCCGCAACTTCCTGCTGAAGACGCACCAAGTGATCCCCCGACAGGCGGTGGTACTGAGGTGGCATGGCTGGAGGGGTAGTCTCGAAGGGAGGGAGTAGCCCCTCCGGACTATCTCTAAAACCCACCTGTCCGAAGTGATTGTGCGCCAGTGGGGGAGGTGATGGTGAAGCCTGCCACCCACTGGCGTTTGATGGGCCTGAAAGTTCGGACTAGGAAGGTTTGGAGGCAGTGGCGGCCAGCGTGGAGGTGGACTGACCCACCCGCTGGCCCTTTGGTCCGCCACGGCGGAACCCGCGTCCGTGCTGGGATGGCTGCGCAGGCCTGTGGCTCTGTTGCGAACGCTGCGGGCGCCCCTTCCGGTGCAACGATAGGAGCGAAAAGCAGAGGGCGGACTGCAGAGAGTCCCAAGGACTTGGCCGTAGCCCGTGAGTCCTTAAACCGCTCCAACGCACTGTCCGCTTTGTCGCTGAAGAGGCGACGGCCATCAAAGGGCATGTCCATAAGTGTGTTTTGGACATCCCCCGAAAATCCAAATGTCCTCAACCAGGCGTGGCGTTGAACTGCCACCGTCGTTGCAATCGATCTGCGCAGTGAGTCGGCGGTGTCTAGGCCACAACGAATCATGAACTTAGCTGCGTCTCTCCCTTCTGCAACAGCCTGGGAGAGAGCTGGCCGGGCCTCCTCCGGACACTGGGACAGCACTTGCATCACCGTATCCCACAGACAGTGGGAATAACGGCCCAAGAGGTATGCGGTGTTCACGGACCGCAGCGCAGAACTGGTGGAAGAAAAAATCTTCTTCCCGAACTGATCCAGTTTCTTGGATTCCCTATCCGGTGGTGCGGAAGGGAAGGCGGTCGGGGAAGCAGAGGCTTGAACAACCAAGCTCTCGGGATGGGATGTTGGGAGAGGAAAATGGGGTCACCCGGAGCCGGGCGATGGCGTCGGGCCACGTTCCTATCCACAGGAGCCCCTGTGCCCAAAAGAACGTCAGAAAGGGCTTCATTGAAGGGAAGCAGCAGCTCCGCAGAAGTAGCTGCTGGCTGAAGCACCTCTGTCAGGAGGTTAGTCCTGACGGCCACAGTAGGGAGCGAGGTGTAGGGCCTCGGCCGCCCTACCCAACACCACAGCATAACTAGCACCCTCCTCCGTAGCCACGTTAGGAGGAGACAGCATGCCAAGGTCTGGTGAGGTATCCACACCACTGGCGTCCCCCAACTCCTCAGCCCAGTCCTGTTCAGACTCGCAAGCAGCTGAGAGAGGGTCCTCAGACCCCTCCCAGTCCGCCCCTAGCTCCTCAGGCTGTTCAACAGGCCTAAAATGAGGAGCAGGGACATGGGGATAGAAATTTCCGAGCAACGTCGAGAACGGCATCGATCGACGCTGGCTCGACACTGCGTCCACTTCGGGGCTGAAACCAAGGTCTACGTCGTCCCGAGGAGCGGGCGGCGTCAGAAGTGGTGCTGGTGGGGTCTACGTCGGTGGAGGTGTTATAAGGTCAACCGGCGTCGACCGGGATCCAGCCTTGGATCCAGGGGGGTCCTGCGGCGCCGAGGCCGGAGCCGACAGCGACGCTGGGGCCGGAGCCTCCGGCGAGGACCCCCAGTCGGGACCGCGGGGCCCGAAGGCGCACCAGCGGGACCCGACGGCCCAAAGAGGGGAGCCATGGCCGACAGGAATTCCTGTATTTGGGCCCGCGTCGCTGACGAACCCGGGAAGGGCGGGTAGTCGGGCGGCGACTGCATAGGCTCCGCAGGAGCCGCGGGGAGGCACCACCCGCACCCTCAGCCGCGCGACCAGCGAGGGGAAGTAGGAGAACGATGGCGTTTCTTCGACTTTTTGTGCTTCGCCTTACCTGACCCAGAGTGCGAAGACTTGGATCCCGAAGACCGATGGTGATGACTCCGCACACGGTCCCTCGACCTCCCACGGGACCAGGACCTCGAACGGCGCGGAGCCGACTGCCAGGCTTCCAGCAACTTTCGTCTTCGGCGCCATGGCCCGGCAGTCGGGGCACGACTTGGGGTCGTGGTCGCGCCCCAGGCAGAAAAGACACACACGGTGCGGGTCCGTCACCGACATCATACGGTGACAGTCCCCACAGGACTAAAAACCGGGCATCCTATCTGCACCAGGAGTCGAAGACTCGATGAAAAACAGAGACAAAAAGCCTCAAAAAGTCAGTCAAAAATTGACTGGGGGTTCCTGCTCTTCCCGGATCTGCGCTTGCTGGCGCGGAAAAAGAAAGAACTGACGTCAGCGCGCGTGGGCGGCGTCTAAGTAGCGCCCGCGACGTCATCTCGGCGACCACGACGCCAACGACGGACGCGGAGCCGCATGACGCCACCTACCGACGCACAGGGGTACTGCTGACGAAAACTTTCCGGATCCAGTCTGACGCCTGGGGATATTCTAAGGTAAGGAATCTATCACTATGTGTTTCTTTCAGATATCCAGAAATACCTTCATTCACTGGTTCATCCCTATGTCCCTCTTCGTGACCTTCGCTCATCTACGCAGGGGAGGTTTTCTGTCCCAAAAATCAAACTAGCAAGAATGGGCGGTAGGTCTTTTTCACATCTTGGCCCCTCACTTTGGAATACTATGCCCCTAACTCTTCGTACCGAAACTAACTACATTCATTTCTGTAAATCCTTGAAGACATGGCTTTTTAATCATTAGCCTGCTGCCTTTGCCTTGTCATCAGCCTCTGTATCTGCGTTTGCGCCGGGAAACCCTTTTTGGGTAGCTGTTGCGCATTATAAGTTTAATTAATAAATAAATATAAATAAATAGTCAGGTCTACATGTTTCAGCCAGATTTCGCTGTATGCTGGCTTTCGTCAGGACCTATGTGTGAGTAATAAAGGTGGTAAGGTGAAAGGTCGATTGAGATTATAAAAGACCTTAAGTGATGTCGCACTCGCTAAGGTGCGCGTTTGGAAATGGGAGAGTGCCTCCCGTTGTTGCTAAAACGAGGAGTTTTCCATCGGAGGCAACATGAACCTACTGCGGCCTACTGGACGGGATTCGGAATCCCGTCCAGCAGGCCGCAGTAGGTACGGGAAGCGGGCAGATGGCTTTGATGAAAGTGTGACTACAGGTCCTGCCCTCCCTGCGGGATTCATGTTGCCTATTAGAGACATAAATGACCTCCACACATATCAAACATTTTTTTTTAAACACTGCAAGAGGGCCCTCCCCCAATTAAATAAATGTTAACTTTAAGGGACCCTGTGGACAGCTTTTTAAACACACTCTAGCTCACCTCACAGCACTAACCACACAAAAAAAAACAGCTCCGCTGTAAACAGGCGTTGTAGCACACCCGGGGTGCACTCGGCACCTTGGGTGGGACCCGATGATGAAGCATGCTACCAACTAGGTTGGTGGGTGAGGGTTTTCATTAAAAATTAATGGTTTTTTCTGACACATTAACATCTAGCTTCCTTGTGGGAACTAGTTCTTCTTGATTTTGACTATATCTACTAGGGGACGTGAACTAGCCCCCACAGACACTTGGTCCTCTCTCTCTTTTTGATATATACACGAAAGAAGGGTTCCACCATCTTGTTTGTTTGGTGGAATTTGGAACTCTGGGACAGGGTTATGCCCACTCCTCACAGGAAGTGGTCATATGGGGCGGGGGGTTGGGGAGGGATGTAGTGACCCCGGGGGAAGTAGCCCATTGGATACTACCCTTCATGCCCCTTAACGCCGCTAAATTTTGTATATAGGTGGCCCCCTGAAACGAGGAACTCAGATTAGTCTGCCTGAAAGAAGAAAGACAAAGAAGAGCCGAAGATGTGAGAACCGTGGACCAGCATCTACCTTGGTGCAAAACCCTGCCTGACTGCTGCTCAACTGACAATCACCGACCTGTCCAGAAGCCGAAAAGCCTCCCCAAACCCATGGAGGTCTGCCCAGCACTTCCTCGACCCAGCAAAATCTCCCCTGGAGTGGAAGAGTCACTTCCCTGCACCAGCAGCTACCAACTGCAGCTGTCCGGTACAGCGCTCTGTCGACCCCCGGATCTACTGAGGGAGCAGCTACCCAGCAAGAGGTCTTCGTGCTCCAGGGGAAAGATTAGTCTCCCTGTTCGGACCCCAGGGAGTCGCCCTGCACCAATACACGAGGTACCGGAGCCAGTTGCAAGCACCAAGGCTCGTTTGTGCTCAGTCGGTACACCACCACTGCCAAAACTTACCTGCAAGTAGAGGGACTTGGAAAGAGGCCAGCTAAACACAGAGTGGCCCTGCTGTGCTTTTTTTCCCTCTTCTGCAGGTACACCAAGAACAGTGAGAGCCTGAGGGGCGGAGCTTGCCTGCACCAAAGATGGACGCTTGAGCCGTGAGCTCCGTCTAGTCATCCAATAATTCGCCATATATCCTGAAACATAGCTGCGCAGTTGGGCTTATTGCACCGGTCCCCGGTGTCGGATTGTTTGCTCCATACGCCGCTGGTGTTCCCTTCCAAATCGGCGCCTGGGTTAGCCGGAAACACCGTGCGACAGCTGAGGAGCGGCGCTGCGCCGGAGGAGAGGCCCGTCTTACGCCGTTGAAGCTGTGCGGCCTGACAGAGGCGGAAGCGGGGCTGCAGTAAACGCCGCCGCCCGAGGCTGATCGGTGGGGCTCGGCGTCGGGAGCGGCGTGGGGCTGCCTCTGATTGCTGCTAGGTGCCACCCGGGGAGTGCGCCTGACTCGACCGACGGGGCCTGCTCCACCTGCCGCAGCCTCTGGGGGCCGCTGGAAGAGGCGCACTGCGGCGGAAAAGACCCGGTAAACAACGCGCCTGGCAGACTCCTGCAGCCACTTGCTTCGGCGGCCTAAGGGAGCGGCGGCGGGCACTGGGCTGCGCTGATCAAGACGCTGAGGTAAACGCTTGGCCTCCCCCCCCCCGCCCCGCCAGACGGACCTTGGCATTGGCAGCAGCCTTGCTCGTCACCCTTGCGTTGCGCTGGGAGCCCTCCCTCTTGCTGGCTGGGAGGGGAACCGAGGCTATCAGGCCGCATATCTGGAGTGTCCTGGAGGCCTGCTGCGGACTACGTGGTGAGAGCGTGCGCACAGGAAGAGGCCCCTCTACCCCCATCAGTAAGCTGGACAACCGGTGTGTGACTGAACACGCAACCATTGGAGAGACTCAAGTGCAGAGTGTTAGGGCAGAAGGGCACAGGGAGCGATACCCTTCTAATCGCTGATACAACTGCGTGGCGGCGCCCCCCCCTTCCAGGGGCGGAGAGACCTTGCGGCTACTGTGCCCTGGAGAGACGGCGTTTCCCGGGCATATTTGCTTCCTTTAACCCAGCGGCAGAACTCATAGCTTGTTGACAGCCGTTAGGCGCCTAGCGGCAATATATTTGGATCACGTTTGAGCAGAAAAGAGCTAGGACTAGGGAAAACACCCCGGAGGGGCACCATGATGTCCCGGAGAACAGCCCTGACCAGACGGACGGCGACATCCGGACCATGCTTACGTCCATGCAACATAGCCTGCAAGCCAGTCTATCATCCATAGATAATAAATTGGACTCCCTATCGTTCCGGATGGACAGGATGTCGCAGCGCATGGACAAGCAAGTAGAGCGGCTGGACATGACTGAGCGCAGAGTGTCTGAAGTGGAGGAGGCACAGACAGACCTGGACACAGCGCAGAAACAGATGACCAGAACACTGCAAGTCCTGAAAGATAAAGCGGAAGATCTTGAAGCCCGCTCCCGAAGATGTAACATACGGATCACGGGTCTGCCAGAGACCACGCAGACCGGGAACATGGAGCTCTTCGTGGAAAGACTCCTACACAACCTGCTGGGTAAGGACAAGTTCTCGACGATGTTTGTGGTGGAAAGAGCCCATCGTTCGTTGGGCCCGAGACCGGTCCCTGGCGCGCCGCCACGACCTATCATCGCCAAACTCCTGAACTACAGGGATCGTGATACAGCTTTGAGGTTAGCGAGAGAAAACCAGCCCCTGCGGTTCGAGGGTGCGGAGATCTCTCTATACCCGGACTTTACAGCTCGTGTTCAGGAAGCCCGCAAACAATTTGCTCCCCTCAAGAAATTGCTAAGTGCCCAAAATGTGGACTACGCCATGCTGTACCCAGCACGTTTGCGGGTCAACAGGCAGGGTCAATCCAAGATCTTCACTGACCCTAAGGCGCTGCAGAAAGTTATGCAGGACTGGAAGAGGGAAAGTCGGAGGAGCCCGGAGCACCCAACAGCTGACGGCGCAGCGGGAAGCAACCTGGACGAACAGGACTGACAAGATAACTCTGCACTCGGACAGATAAGGAGAAGTCCTTTGAAGGGAGGCCGGGCGGTGGTGCAGTTACAGGGGGCTATGTGACGGAGCAACCTTGTGCCGCTGTGGGGTGGCTGCATGTATGTGAAACGAAGTTACAGGGGCGGCCATTAAAGCTGCCCCTCCAGATCGTATTGGGGTTGGGGCTCTTATGTTATTATTCACACCTGAAATGGGAGTCTGCACACGTATTAGGATTCTGGACACTGCGCAGTTATAAATAATATGGATGGCGGACGGTGATGTCTAGATCGTTTTCTGTAGACACACTGCTACACGGGCGGGTGACATCCGCCCCCGCGTGTGCGCCACACTTGGAACTTAAGTTCAAATGTAGTGATATTGCAAGGTTTGATGGAATTTTGTTTTGGGTGTTTGGGGGGGGGGGTTATCTAAGGGATATTTCGCCTCAGCACAGTAGGGTACGGCTGGGTGGGGGTTTGAGACAGACTCCTTTTCCTTATGGTAGAAGTATGAGGTGCGCACAACCAAGGTCATATTACTACACATTCATGTTTTTTCACTACCAAGATGAGTACTGACATCAGGGATACAGACATCCGTAGCGAGCTGAGGGTCATGACTTGGAATGTTAGAGGTCTCAATGACCACAGGAAGCTGAGAAAGGTGATGGCTTACCTGACGAGGCATAGAATAGATGTCGCCCTGCTACAGGAATCACATCTACCCTTGACTAGTACCATGCTTCGCAGCAAATGCTTCCTGGGGAACTCCCACGGGGCGGGCTTCACTACCCATGCAAGAGGCGTGATTACCTGGGCGAATCCCAGGTCCAAGTATTAAGCTTGTCCCGTTGGATACAGACCGGGAGGGTAGATACACGATCACTCATTGCACAGGGAAAGGATTGGACCTGATACTGGTAAACATATATGGGCCTAATTACGATAACCCGGGGTTTTTCACAACACTAACGGATAAGATGCGAGCTTATGCAGGGCGCCCTCAGCTTTGGGGGGGGATTTTAATTGTATCATGGACCCTACCCTAGATAGATCCGGAGGCCCGGCAAGGCGCACCGCGGCTATGACCCATGCGATCACAGGTGCGATGGCGCAATTGGAACTGTCTGACGTTTGGCGTCAACGCAATCCTAGCCGAGGTGGGTATACACACTACTCTGCGTACCACAATCTACACACGCGGATTGATTATTGGCTAGCCTCCCCGCATCTCAATTCAAGAATTAGGACATGCACGGTACAACCCCGCACCTACTCAGATCACTCCCCTATACTTTTGGAGATAACCACCCCAGAGAAGCGAATTCCCCCCTTCACCTGGCGCTTCCCCCCATACTCGTTGTTAGATACAGTTTTTAAGGCAGAGTTGGCCGAAGCGATGGAAACCTTCTTTGCTACTAATATTGGCTCAGTAGAATCGTTCGCTACGGTCTGGGAAACGTTCAAGGTGTATATACGGGGCGTAGCTATGTCAAAACACTCAGGGGTATTGCGTGCACTACGCAGAAAGATGACAGAATTGGAGCGCACCCTTGGAGAATTGGATAGGGAGCAGACCACATGTGCGTCCGATGCAGTAGCCGAACGGTTTAAAACCGTCCTGACCGAGTACCATAACACAGCGGACATGGAACTAAAACACCTAGGCAAGTACGCCACTGCACGCATGTATGGGGAGGGGGAGCGGCCGGGTGCGGTCCTGGCTTCCATCCTGAAAAAACGCAGAGAAACCGCGCTACTCTTAGAAATCAAAGGGGAGCAAGGGGAAGTAATAACGGGAGACAGAGATTCTGGACCGATTTCGACAGTATTATGCGACACTGTACCGTTCCCGACGTGAGGGCACGGAGTCCGAGATAATGGACTATTTGACCCATGTAAAATTGCCCTGGCTCGCTAATGAACACTGTGAATATCTGATGCGCCCCCTGGAGAAAGAGGAGCTTCAGACTGCACTCGCAGGGATGAGGTCCGGCAGCGCCCCAGGGGTGGACGGCCTCACAGTTACCTTTTATAAAGAGTTTCAAGATCTCCTGCTCCCACACCTGGCTATGCTGTTCGAAGGAATGGCAATAGACGGCATCATGCCACCATCGATGCGTGAGGCTGTCATTGTGGCCATATTGAAGCCTGATAAGCCCTCAACAGAATGCGCCTCCTACCGACCTCTGTCGTTGTTAAATGTTGACACGAAGATTTACGCAAAAATCCTTGCCAATCGTCTGACACCGCTAGTACCGTATTTGGTGGCCCCAGAGCAAGCAGGCTTTATCCCAAGCAGGAACCTGACGTATAATTTGAGGACGGTTTTCGGGGCCATGCAGCACACCAGACAAGATGTGAAGGCTGTGGCTGCCTTTCTTGACATGGAAAAGGCATTCGATTCGGTCGAATGGCACTTTATGAAGGCCGTGCTGACCAGGATGGGTGTGGGCAATATGTTTTCACAAATGATGGGTGTCTTGTACAATGCACAGACTGCTAGAATAAAGATAGGTACGTTAGTTACGGACCAAATAACAATTACAAGAGGTACACGACAGGGATGCCCTCTATCCCCGATTTTATACGCGTTAGTGGCGGAACCGCTGGCTTGTGCCCTACGCGAGTATCACAACCACAGGGGAATTCGATTTCCACGCTATCAGCTCATAGTCTCCACATACGCTGACGACACCCTGCTTTATGTTCGAGACCCCGAAGTCCACCTGTCACCTATACTGAGAGAATTGGTAAAATTTGGGGCTCTCTCAGGATTGAAGATTAATTGGGCTAAGTCTCTTCTATTTCCCCTCACCCCAGTGACAGCCTGCTTCCAGCCTGAATATCCATTACGGTGGACCACGGACTCGGTCCGATACCTAGGAATAAAGATACATACTGACTCGGAGGTGGTGCTTCGGGAAAATTATGGGGTTGCTATTGACAGACTGGGAGATGACATTGAGAAATGGATGCGGCTCCCTTTATCATTAATGGGACGAATATCGCTTATGAAAATGATAATCCTCCCGCGCTTTGTTTTTGTTTTCCAATATCCCCATGGTCCTTCCGAGGGTCTTTTTCCACACACTTACTAAGATGTTGACTAAACTGGCTTGGGCGGGAAAGCACGCTAGGGTCCGCTGGGACGTCCTCACACTTCCCTACCGGCTGGGGGGACTTGGGGCTCCAGACCTCGACTTATACTACAGGGCAGCGCAGAGTGCACATGCGCACCAGTGGATCCATGGCCCACCGGAAATACCGCACTTACGGATAGAGCAAGTAGCGGTTTCCCCCCTAAAATTGCCTACAGCGTTGTTCACTGCCCCTGATCGCAGGACAGGGATTCTGGATTCCATGAATGCGACAAGACACGCCTGGCATCACCTACTGAAATTACACTCTGGGGCTATACTGTATTCCCCGCGGGCTCCTCTGGAGTGGTGTCTTTGGATACCAGTATGTAGGGACCTGGGAGTTATTAGGGCGCTCAATGCATTAGGGATCACGGATATAGGTGATGTATTCAGGGACGGGAAGGTTTTGACTTGGGAACAACTCAAGGAGGCGAGCCCTAGCGTTTCACCACTACATAGATTTCAGTTTTATAGACTGAAGCACGCATTGATCGACATTTTGGGGAATGATCTCGATGAACCACCTGAAGTTGCCTCGCTCACATACGTTATAAAAGCAAGTTCCCCGACGAAAATAGTCTCTAACATTTATAAACTCACACTGGGGTACCGGGAACATTTTTACACTAAGGCCAGACTCGCTTGGCAGATTGACATGGGCAGAGAACTGAATGATGCAACCTGGAGATATTGCTGTGAAAGTACGAAGCGGATTTCGCTGAACAGTAGACACAGGCTCATTCATTTTAAATTCCTAAATAGGGTATATTATACACCGGCGAGGCTCTGCCGCTATGGCCTTAGGGATACTGCCCAATGCGATCGCTGCGCTGAGCCTCATGCGGAATTCTTCCATTTGGCATGGGTGTGCCCTGGGGTCGACTGTTTTTGGACACAGGTGTTTACGGAGCTCAGCCATGTGGTAGAAGTGCAAATTACACCTGACCCCATGTTAGCATTGTTAGGGTCTTCTAAGCCTCTCCCGGTACCGATCCGCAGATTAGTGGATATGGGGCTGCTCTTAGCTAGAAGATGTGTAGCGAAACACTGGTCCAGAGGCCCGCTCCCTAACATGGCAAGATGGAGTAGAGACATGTTGTACTGCAGTACACAAACTGAGACATATAGCGAGCTTCTCCCCCGACGTAGTCGCCCTAAAAAATTTTGGGCTTTATACCACACATACCGGATGACTAGGGCCGAACCTCCTGGGCGGGACGGGGGGGGGGGGGGAGGATAGCCCTGGGGAGAGGGAGGCTGCACACTGACATCACCGGGAAGAGCCAGCATATATGAGGATAGCGCATCAGTGTCTAGCCTAAGAGATGCTAAATGGGAATTATGCTCTGCAATACTGGTATCGGGGAAGTGGGCTTCCACCGCACTAGGCCTGGGCTCCTGAACTGTTCTGAAACTAAGAATTGCTGATGTATGCTTTGTATGATACGACAATCATGACCACCATTGTATGTATATTGAAGTTTGAATATCAAGACCCTTTGGCGTTACCTCACTATCTGCTACAGGGAGATATGTCTCTATGTTCTGTTGAAAATGTCAATAAAGGTTTTAATTTTAAAAAAAACAGTGAGAGCCTCAAACTCACAGACCCCCTGGATAAAACACCTCTGCACCTGAGCTCCCCAACCCAGACCCACAAACTATGGTGTCTCTGTGGTCCTGAGTACCCTCAAGAGCCGAGAGCCCCCCCACCCCCCCAGTTCTTCTGTACTGGCCTCCCAGTTACCCCTGGCAGCCTTTTCTTACAGGTACTTTTCCCCATTGACTTTAGCGTGTAGCGTTTGAGGCTACCACTGCGAACAGCACCTCTGCACCCAGACACCCCAGGGCAGGTAAACTTGAACTGTTGGTGCTTTCTTGGACCCTCCTTACCTTAAGTCCAGAAGTGTACCTATGCAGTGAATGTTTCTCCCACAGGATAACATTACCACGTTCGTGGCTCCTGCCTTAAATCGGACAGCTGTTATTTTCTACTGTTTTTACTATAAAATTTGATAACGTCTAAATTACTTTCCTGATTCTGATGATCTTGGTGTCTAAAATTATACAAAAATCTGTGTTATCTTTCTAAATTTGTCTTGAGTTTCTGCTTGCGTGTGTGTCATTTGACTCTGTGTGTACAAAAAATGCTTAACACTACCCTCTGATAAGCCTATACGGCTTGCCCACACTAGCATAATAGAGAGCATTTGGGATTATTAATTTAAGCCCTGTAAACGAATAAGGGTCGGCTGGACTTTCTACATAGTGTACCTCATTTTGGTACACTACATAAAAAGCCAGCTTCCTACAGGGGAGTGGATAGTGATAAAACGTAATATGCAAGGATATTGGCGGGGTTTAGCCACAATTTCAGGGCATATAAGGGTGTAGTGACTCAGAAGTTAGTCAGGTTTCCCATCAAACTATTGCCACTGCATGTTCAGTCACTTTTCAGCTGGCTTCATACGGACGTGGCACTGCAGCAGAAACTGGTTGCAGGAATACATGCACCATAACAGTGCCTCAAGTTGTCTGAACATGAGCTTGCAAACTCTTTCTGCTGAAGGGCGAGTTTTACCTTTTAAAGGTGATAATCCTGGCACCCAGAAAAACAATGTCTCTGAGGAATGAATACTGGCCTTTTTGACTTCAAGGGCAAGGCCTAATGTTGGCGCTAAATGGTGGGATTAACTACCTGCTATAATTGTGTGAGGAAGCTCTGATGAGCCCTTCAACGAGAGATGGATACACAACCCAATTCTGTCTTGCAGGTGAGCTTGTAGCAGCACAATCCACTTAATGAATATAATAAGGATACATTTCAGACCAAAGGGCAGAACTTTCAACTGGTAATTCGTGTCCACCCACCATGAAGGGAAGGTATTTTGAGGCACATTTCAATAGGAATGCTGAAGGATGTGTCCTCTGAGATGATGGAAGCCAAGTCACCATATTTGATAACTGAAAAGATCTCTCGAAGAATGACTGTTCAGAAATCGAAGTTATTAAAAAATGTTGTCTAGTGTGTGAAGCTTTAAAAGGTTTAAGGTGCGAAAGTAAAAAACACCTATGTCTGCCATTTTGTGGTTTCTTTTATTGCGCACATGGAAATCAGATTTTATTTCCTCTTAACAGCCGAAGATGCTGGTGTGACCTCCTGACTGGCGGATGGTTTGGAGGTTTCTGGATGAATTCTAGGGTGTGCCTGTACCTTATGATGTCCAAGACACACCTGTCCGAAGACAAGTATCTCCAATTTTAGTAGCAATTGAAGAGGGTGTCTCCGAAATCCGGGCAAGGTGAAGGCACCAAGGTGACCGGTGTCAATTTGCCGTCAGTCTCTTGGAGGACCTTTGGCTGTTTCCTGATGCTCTTCTTCTAACTGACTGCCTTGATAAAGCTGCAGATTGTAACGGCCTATATTGCTGGGAAAACTGGGGTTGCTATCCTTGCCGCTGCTGATGGTACGGCTGGTATCTATATGGTTGGTATCCCCCTCTAAATGAGTATTGTCCTCTGCCTCTACCACAGCGAAAGGATGGAAACCTTCTTTGTTGCAGAATTCCTAATGATCTCACTGTTTCCGTGTCTGTTTTGATGGACGGCAAGGCATCAGTCAATCAATCAGCATTTGTTTAGCGCAGCACTGTCACCCATGGGGTATCTGGGCTCTGGACGTGCCATGTCTCTGTCGAACTGCCAGGTCTTGAGCTTTTTTCTTAGGTCCGCAAGGAAGGATACTGTTTGGAGGTGGAGGGGCAGGTCGTTCCAGGTCTTGGCGGCAATCTAGGAGAAGGAGCGGACCCCGCAGCAGCTGCGATGGATGCAAGGTGTGTGTGCGAGAGAGAGGAGGAGCGCAGGTGTCTTACGGGTTGATGGAAGTTGAGTCGATGGTTGATGTAGGATGGTCCTTGATCGTGTAGAGCTTTGTAAGCATGCGTAAGGATCATGAACTGGCATCTCTACTGGATAGGGAGCCAGTGGTGGTTTTTGAGGTGGGTGTGATGTAGGTCCGTTGGGGGAGGTCCAGGATGAGTCTGGCTGTAGTGTTCTGTATGGTCTGGAGTCTTCTGAGGAGCTGGGAAGAAATTACAGCATAGAGAGCATTGCCGTAGTTGAGGGAGCTGGTGACGAGGGCCTGCGTGATGGTCTTTCTGGTGTTGATTGGGATCCATCTAAAGATTCTGCCGAGCAAGCAAACAGTGTGGAAGCAGGAGGAGGTGACTGCGTTGACTTGTTTCATGGTCTGTTAGCTGTCGAGGATGATGAGGTTGCGTGCCTGTTCTGTTGGTGTGGGTATTGGTTCGAGTTCTGCTGGCCACCAGCTGTGGTCACATATGGAGGAGTTTTTCCACAAGATCAGCATTTCAGTTTTGTTGGAGTCGAGTATGTGGCAGTGGTCTCTCATCCGTTTGGCTACATTGGTCATGGTGTTGCAGAAGTTGGTTTTGGCATTGGAGGGGTCCTTGGCGAGTGAGTAGTGTGGTCGAGCAGTGGTGGAAAATGCTTGGTTATATTTTAAGAAATCAACACTTAGTGCAATGTCAGCAAAATGCAATACAATCCTATGGAAGGAAAACAAATAAGCACTTTTAACAAGTATGTACTGGAAATACTTTTACTAGGGCCATTCAATTTAAAAAGGCTGAATGAAATGTTGGATATAAGTGAAAATCCTTTTGCAAAGTAATTCGGTTTCAAAGGCAAGGTTAACCAAGGGTGCACAATGGCACAAAATACATTTCCTAAGGAGAAACTTGGCACAGTAGGAAAACGTCCTACGCACAGCATTCAGGGGTTCACCTTCAAGGAGCAGACAAGTAGGGGGCTCGGGTCCAAGGATCGTCTCGCGGGTTAAGGAAGATGGCTCTGTATATACTATACCAAAGTAAGGTATAGTGTGCACAGAGCCCAGGGAGTCCCCAGAGGTATAGCAGAGGCTAAATTAGGTAAGTACTAACAGCTGTCTTTGTGGTAGTGTGGGCGAGCAGTTAGGCTTATCCAAAGGGTGTGTTAAGCATTTATTGTATTCACTCAATCAAGACTGATGGCACACACTCGGAGACAGAATACAGACCAATTGGGTAAGTATAAAAAAGGTATACCTGTATTTTATTTCTTAGAACCTAGCAGGACTTGGCACACGTAAGTAAAATATACTCATAATATAATGCAGTTGTGGTTGAATTTGCAAACGTTACAGGTTGGTATTGGTTCAAAAAGCAGTTTACAAAATAATTATTTTGAATACTTTCAGATTACTTTTAGATTACTTTGACTACTGGGTGTGGTATGCCTAGATACCACACCGAGGGATCTCACAATACAAGGTAAGGAAGACGTTTCTTGGTGTAAGTTATAATGACTTATTCCTCCATACAAAACAACAGTTCAACACGTGGAACATTTTAGACCCAAAAACTCATAACATGGGTTGTTATGGGAGAAAAATGGTTATTGGTTTTACAAGTAAGTAAACGTCTCACGAGTCGGAATTTTGGGGGTTGGGACCAAGGTTCCCCAAGTTCTAGGAAGGCACTCAAGTTGCACCACCAGCAGCACTGGGGCGGCCGGATGCAGAGTGCAGGGGCCCAATGTTAGCCAATGGGGCTAAGGGGGCCTTTGGTTAGGGTCTGCTTATGAGCAGGCCTCTTGGGTGTGGGAGCAAAGCTCCTGGGGTCAAGGTCAGCACTGCAGAGGCCAACAATCAGCACAGGAGCTGCACCACCAGAGGCACAGGGGCAGCCGGGTGCAGGGTGCCAAGAAGACATCGGGGGCCTTGTGGTTTCCAATGGAGACCTTTGGTTCGGCTAAGTTGCTGCCGGCTCGGGCAGGGAGACTTCCTGAAGGCAACCACCGGCTGGAGAGGTAAGATGGGTTCCTGGGGGATGTCTGGACACCATCGGTTGGGCCATCCAAGGCCGTGAGGCGTCAGGTGCAGGGGTGTCTTTTGCCTTGGGTTTCTTTACCAGCTCCGGTCCCGGTCGGGGAGGACCCTTAAGGTTGAGGCTGCAGGTGTCGTCTTTAAGATTGAAGGAGGTTGGGGGATCACCAGATCCCAGGCCAGGATCGCTGGGGAGACCTCCTAGTGGTGTTGGGCCACTCAAACTTAGGCAGTGGGCGCAGGTGCAGAGTGGAACAGAATGGCAGAGTCGCCCGAATCCTGATTCTGGTCTTAGGGTCTTTGCTGAGCAAATTCGCTGCTCACGGGAGACAGGGTCTGTGGGAAGGTCGCAGGACAGGTCCTCCAGGCTCTGGCGGTTGCTGGCTGCTTGACTCGCCGGCGTTCTTGCTGTAGTCCGGTCGCAGACGGGACAGGCCGGTAGGGCTGGGGATAATGCAGTAGGTGTCCTCTTCTCCTTCCTGGGTCAGCACAGCTCTTCGGTCCTTCTTTCTTCCTCGAATCTGAAGAGGCAAGATTCAGGGTCGCACCTAAATACTAAATTTAGGGGCATTACAGGGGTGTGCAGGTTGGGTCCAATGGGTCCCTTCCTTGGGGTGGGCACACCCCCTACTATACCACCCTCCAGTGGGAGTGGGCATGAGCCTCTTCTTAATTGGCTGAGTCCCCTCATCTTCAAGTTGGAGGACTGAGATGTCTGCTTCACCTCGCCTCCCCCACCTGAGGCATGCGGTTTGCAAAAGTGGGCCCACATCTCTTCCTAGCTTGGATTTCCCGCAGATTCTCCTGCCCAAATCTAGCCAGAACCGGTTGCTGGGGGCAGCCAAAGGCAGGGACAGCGTCCAAAGGCGGCAGGCCTTTGGAGCTACCCCTTTCATGGACCCAGCCCATCCTGGGGGAAGAGGCATGACACCTCTGCCCAGGATGGGCTTTGTTTCTGGACCCAGAGAGCAGAGGCCCTCTACGCCGGGGTCCAGAAACCAGTCTGGTGGTGGCAAATGGCGGGCAGCCATTCAGAAACCACACCCGGGCTGGTCGATTCTCAGGGAGCATCTCTAAGATGCCCTCAGAGAGCCTTTTACATTAAATACCACACTGGCATCAGTGTGGGTTTATTGTGCTGAGAAGCTTTCTACCAAACTTCCCAGTTTTTAGTAAAGCCATTATGGAGCTGTGGAGTTCGTAATGACCAACTCCCAGACCATATACTCTTTATGGATTTACTACACTAACAATGTCTAAGGATGGACTTAAACACTGTAGGGGTACAGGGCTCATGAGTTCCAGAGTGGCAGCAGGGGTTTGGCGCCAACATTCCTCTTAGGATCTTCTGTTCTCGCTCCAGCAGCCGTTCCCCCCTCTTCTTTGATGTTTGGTCTGTGGAATCTGTCTATCTGGTTCAGAGAGGCCCCTAAATACTACCTTTAGGGGCATTTTAGGGGAGTAGAGGGCAAAGGCCAATGGGCCCCTTACCTTGGCATGGCTACACCCCTAAATGCCAGCCTCAAGTGGGAGGGGGCATTTCCCTAAACCCTATGGGCAATCTTTCCCTATCTTCAAGAATTTTGTAATTTACCTCACTTCACTCACCAGAGGGATCGGGTTGGCAGAGGAGGGCTCACCTCCTGGCTATTGTGGGTTTACCGCCTTTCTTACCGCCAAAAGGGGCTGGGATAGGAAGGGGGCCTTTTCCTGCTACAGGAGAGGCAGGGGGAGGTGACCAAAGGGCGATGAGCCCTTTGAAGCTCACCTGCCTCAGATTACCCATCCTGGCTGGGAGGGGGTGTGAAGCCCTCTGCCCAGCACAGGCTTTGTTCTGGAAGCTGGGAGCACTGGCTCTCAACCAGATGTGTCCAGAATAGTGTCTGAGGGCAGCAGGCTGGCTCAGACCAGTCAAGAACAAGCATTGGCATAGCCAATAGGTCTCGCTTTTGGGACCTTATAAGTGATTAGCCATGCAACACTTGATGTTGTTTAATGAAGGATATTGTGCTGGATAACTAAACACTTATAATGTCCCAAAGGCGAGACCTATTGGCTATGCATTGGGGGGCCTTATAAGTGTTTAGGTAGAGCTATTGACTTTGCCAATGTTTCTAAGCTGTGCAGAAGTGTGGCTGCTGTGCAGCATGTTGAGAAGTTGTAATTAAAAAGTGTAAGAAGCACTAAGTGATGCTGCGGTGGTTGAGTGATGCTGTGCTGGACCTGAGTTATGCAGCGGTGGCCCTGAGTGATGCTGTGCTGGCCCTGAGTGATGCTGTGGTGGCGCTGAGTGATGCTGTGGTGGCGCCGAGTGATGATGTGGTGATGTTTTTTGATGTTGTGGCGCTGCAGAGTGATGTGTGGTAGCGCATAGTGATGTTGTGGTGGTACTGAGTGATGCTGTGGTGTTCCTGAGTGATGCTGTGGTTGTGCTGAGTGATGTTGTAGTGAAGGTGAGTGATCCTGTGGTGGCCCCGAGTGATGCTGTGGTGTTGCTGAGTGATGCTCTGGTGTTGCTGAGTGATGCTGTGGTGTTGCTGAGTGATGCTGTGGTGTTGCTGAGTGATGATGTGGTGGTGCTGACTGATGCTGTGGTGGTGCTGACTGATGCTGTGGTGGTGCTGACTGATGCTGTGGTGCTGGCCCTGAGTGATGCTGTTGTGGTGTTGAGTGACGCTGTTGTGGTGTTGAGTGACGCTGTGGTGGTGTTGAGTGACGCTGTGGTGGCGCTGAGTGATGCTGTGGTGGCGCTGAGTGATGCTGTGGTGGCGCTGAGTGATGCTGTGCTGGCTCGGATTGATGCAAGAGAACCTGGATAGGCTGAACAGGTTTAGATTTTTACGGTGAAATGTAGATCTCTGTAGCTAAAAGGCAATAGTTCCAGTGTCATGACATCTGTGTACCTGTTTTATTTCAGCAGTTAACTATTATGAGGCAGCATATGTAAGTGTTAAGTTAAAAATGTGCAGTCTGATCCAAGTAATTTGTAAACCCAGATATTAAAGTCATTAAGGATAGTAGTTGGTTCTATTGACTCAAGTTTGTAAAGGGCTGTTGATAATGCCACTGACCCATCATCAAATATAGCTCAAGCTGCTAACTTGCATACAAGATTTATGCTTGTGAAAGGTCCAGTGGACTGTGGCTGAGCTAGTCATACACCTGAGACACCTGTATCTGTTCTAATCTGCCCCAACCTGAAGGTGTTTCAGATACATCAGTATGGCAGGACATAATGCTATTATTTTCCAGCATGCCAGCACCTCTATGATCTCTAGTGTCCTCCAGCATCACATAAGGACACAACTGGTGCACGTTCACATGCAGAATGTTCTACTCTGTAAAGAAGCTGTGCTGAAGGCACCTATAGGATGCTTTAAAGCTGTATTAAAAGTACAATCATAATCATGGACTGTAAATAGAAGCAGGTTACTAAAATGATGAGGGCAAATTATTTTATTTCTGCATTTTATGGTGTTACTGTGTGGCTCAACATAAATTGTACACATACTATAAAACACTGTGTATTACTGACAGAGCGCGGTGAGTTGGCTCTTCCCTAATTGTATGCTTTAGTGCCAGTTAAAAGTTATTTAGGGTACTGGAGGCAACAGTCCTTTGTGGCAATAGGAGCTCCTCGTGCGTGTCAGAGATTTCTGCTACGGAAAGGGTGCCCGGCCTGCAGTCTGCTAGGAGCTGATAAGGGCTTTGCTGCAGGCGGCTAATTAGGGGGGACAGAAACATCAGAGTCGTGAGAGATGCCAGGCAGAGCTGCATAAGCCATGACCAGAGAGTTAATGAGCCATGACGAGGAAATGAGATAGGAAAGGCAGATGGCGGCTGTGCACGTGCGCGTAACAGCAAGCCTTAGGCCACAAGCAAAAGCTTGTGGTCGCATTTCTAAAGCCCCCACTCACTAAATGTCTAGCCAGACCAGCGCATGCGCTGGCTCAGGCGAGACCTAAAAACACTAGAGCGGTTACTTTTTCAGAGGCCCCCCCCCTTAAGAGGGCCCCTGAGTGCATTTTTTAAATGACTCCAACCCAGGCATCACAGTGGGTTTATTATTAGCAGTAGTTTGATATCAAACACTCCTAGGTTCAGTAAAGCCATCATGGTGCTGTGAAACTCGAGTTTGTGGAGTTTACAGCCCATGACTCTATATGGTTTCACTGTCACTTACAATATGAAGAATAGACTTAATATTGCAGGGTCATATCTGCTCATGCAGATATGCCCTCACCATACTATACTGCACCCTGCCTTAGGGCTGAGAGGCCTTCCAGAAGGGTGACTTGCATATAACTTGGCAGTGCTGCTTTGGCATGGCACACAGGGTTGTGTGCCATGTAGACTTTTCGTTTTTCTCTGCATCAAGGAATGCAGTTTGCAGTGGCAGTTTACATGGACCTCGGTGAGGGGTTCGAAGGGTGGCACAACTAGTGCTGCAGCCCTTGGGTACCCTCTTCAGTGCCAATGCCCTAGGTACCAGGGATACCATTTACTATGGACTTACAGGGGTGTCTGAAGTTGGTCCAATTGTGAATTAGTTTTGAGGAAAAAAACAGGCACTGGGAACCTGGTTATCAGGAACCACAGTGCACATGAAATCAAAGTTGCATCAGATACCAGCCAAAAGTGGAGGAGTACTGCAATAGAACCCAATTTTCCTACAGGGTAGGTGTGGGTTTTTGGGTGGCAAGGGTATTTTTTGGCTGGGTATGAGTAATGGGGTTGTGGGTTAATAAGTCTCTCTCGCTATATATACATATACATACATATATATATATACACACACACACATGATCAAGGCCTGTTCAGGCTGAAACGCTTCATGAAGGAGTAATTGTTGAATAAAACCAATATACACCAGTCAATTGGAGTCCGTACTCGTTCTTCCTGAACAAAGGGGATCTCAAGGAGCAAAGGTTAAAGGAATATATATATATATATATATATATATATATATATATATATATATATATATATATATATATATATATACTTACCTGTAAAATACGTATTTTTGCATTGTAAAGGCATATGCATGGTAAAACGTTTCGTGGTAAAGACATATGCATTGTAATGGAAGCATTGTAAAGGCATGAGTGGTTCTGTCATACAACTGTTTAGGAGAAGCCATACCGGTCCTGAGCAGACCGTAGTTAACAAACAACTGATTTTTTTTATGTATATGTTTTGTTCTATCCCAGTAAAACGTCACAATTTTTCTAACATCCAATGAATGCAATGTTCTTTCTGCTGGAGAAGTTGGATTATTAAAGAACACTGGCAAAGAAATAGTATGATTCATATAGAATTCAGATACAACCTTGGGTAAAAAAAGCATTATGTGTTCTTAGAACTACTCTATTCTTATGGAAAACCGTGTAGGGCTTAACTGCCGAAAGTGCCTGGATTTCACGGACTTCTTGGCTACTAAAAAGGCTACCTTCCATGAAAGGTGCTGCAAAGAGGCCTTATGTAAAAGCTCAAACTGAGTAGCACATCAATTATGATAAAACCAGAATAAATTCCCAAGAAGGGAGGAGGTGGTCTAATTGGAGAATACATTTTCTTGTATCTTTTCAGGAAGTCTTTGATTACTGGAATGGTAAAGAAAGATCTTTGAGTTAATCCTTTTCTGAGTGCTATGTCAGTCAGATGAACTTTTAAAGAAGCATGTTGTAATTTTGACTGGCAAGATGAAGTACAAATGTCTTCTTGACAACGAATGTGGACATTTTGTTTGTCTAAGCACCAAATAACAAATCTTTTCCATTTGAAAGGGTATGAAGCTTTAGTGCAAGGCTGTTTGGCTTCCTGAGGAATGTTCATACAGTCTGTTGGTAAATTTAATTGTTTGTATTGCATGATCTCAGTAGCCATGCTCCCAAATTCAATGAGTGTACGTTGGGTTGAAGAATCTGCCTTTGCATTCTGGATAGTACGTTCAGTTTGCAGGACAACCTCTTGTGGGGTTTGACTGATAGGTGAAGAAGTTGCGGATACCACCACTAGCTTGGCCATTCTGGAGCTATTAAGATCATTATCAAGTTGGAATGATGCATCTTGATCAATACAGTTGCTATTAATGGAATTGGAGTAAAAGTTTAGAGACATTTTCTGGCCCACATATCAAAAGGGCATTGCCCAGAGATGTTGGTTTCCATGCTCTCGAGGAGTTATTTGGGCATTTAGCATTTGATTCTGTTGCAAAGAGGTCTATTTCTGGAACGCCCCGGTCGTGGAATATATCGTACAAGGCTTCTTTTAACTCCCATTTATGATTTTCTTGAAGAATAAAAAACCAGTTTAGGTCGGCCTGACAATTTTTCATCCCTGGTAGGTGAACTGCTTGAATTGACAACCCTCTCGCTAGTAATCAATGCCAAATCAATTGGAATGCCAGTGACAGAATTCTGGATCTGGTGCCACCTGTTTTGTAGAGGAAGTGCATTGCTGTGGTATTGTCTGTTTGCAACAGGATTCTGGCTTTCTTACTTTTTTTTTTTTTGCTATTTCACTCTAAGACCGGACTGAATCTTTCCCTGCATGTTTCTCTAGCAAAGAGGAAAGGTTAAAAAGTTGTTTAGGATACTGTGATAGATGCCTTAACTTAGGGGCAGCAATTTGGTCTTAGAACCTTTTAAAATGGGAAAAATGCTGGTAGAGCTGAGTCCCAGCACATAGGCAAGAATATTCTGTGTTATGGCCATCAGTGAGGTTCCTACTGCAGAACCGTTGTGACCCTGGGAAGCATGAGAAGGGATGAGGGAAATGGTGGGGCCATTTTCAATCTGTATTACCTTCGAGGTGTTCCACGTAGGAGAGTTCTGCAAATTTTCCTGTGTTTACTCCACTTTCAAGACAAGTGCAAAAGACAACCTGTTGCACTGTGGGTTATGCTACAGATGTGGAATTCCTCATTTATAGAATTGTTGAAAACAAAAACGAAGCTTAAAAAAAAAAAAAGGTCTAAAGTAAGGTGGGCCATTGAAAGTGTGGTCATCTCTCCCCTAAGGTGTGATGTCGGGATAGGAGATACTTGGAACCCCTTGAGATTCTCTATTAATATTGCATAAAAGTCCTGCACCGTTTGACCAACATAGGCATAACATTTAGTTTTAAAGCAGTTTCTACAAACCTGCAAAAAAATTGAAATATGATGCTGTGAAAAAAAGGGGAATAGCGTTCAGCCTAATACCCGGTGGCAGGAGCAGACAGTAGAGTCATGCAATATCCCTGGTTATAACTCTTCTAGGTCTTCTTCCACCTCTTCAACAGTAGGCTAACGCACCTGGTAGGCTATTGAACAATGAACCTTTCATTAGGAAGACTGCCTGCCACAGGATGTGGCTAGTAACCCACAGCTGAGCTGGGACCCAAGCATAAAAATCACCCATCCTAATTTACATTATAGGAGTGTTTTGAAAAGGGAACACCCATAGTTCAATCTTGGATACTTCAGACAGCTAAATTCTAGAACTGTAGATCACCAATGTACAATATCAAGTGCAATCATTCAAGGACATATTTAATGGCGTCTGGCAACAGTTCATGTGCACAAAAAACGTATGACTAAAGACTGTAGTGCCTTGTGATGCCCGACACTCTGAATCTGCTTGAGGATGCTTCTTGAGGCCAGTCACAAAGGATGCCATCAGAAAAGAGTTGTCCATAGGGGTGTTGAACCCAAGGATTCTATTAACAAGAATGATACTGATGAGGACATTATTAATGAGGAGGTTGTCAGTAGGGGTCCAGCAAGAAAGACAACTGGCGAGAGTGTTGACAACTAAGGTTTACCATTAATGACCTTGTGAATGACGGACAACCATTGTCCCTGGATTCGTTAACAAGGTAGTCACTGACAATTTTGACAGTAAAAGAGAGCAGCCTAAGGAGCTTCATTGTTGGCAGCAAAGAGGATTTTCTCAATCCCAAGGCTGCTTCTAAAGCTTAGCAGGAGAGGAAGATACAATTTTCCAGAAGATGTAGCTTTGAAGACACATTAGAATTGGAGATGCCCATTTCAGGAAATCTTGGGCGCGCTTGTTTTTCTCCTTTTATGGGGTCTTCGTGTTTATTCATTTCTTGAAGTAGGGCATCTGCCCTCTAAGACAGATATTTGAAATAAGATTTGTCAGAGTTCAGAGTAAGGAATGTGCTTTGAATAAAGGAAGTAGAGCCATTCCTTATGACAGCAAACTTCTGAAAGGACATCCTCTCTCTTTGGAGGGTTCAGACTTAGAGTCAGCTTTTGCAGTCTGCCATTAATTATCTGAATTTTTAAACTGCTGGGAAAAAAGAAACAGCCTTCCACAGATTAGAAGTGTGCTAGCTACTGGGCTTGCAAGAGTAACCCAGGCAAGATTTTCTGACAAGGTACCCAAGAAAATCATCTGAAATGCTGAAGAGCAGAGCTCTGCACAGGGAATCCCTCATACATTGCTAGAGATAAAAACTTAGGCTCAGGGAAGTGAAGTACACATTCGCCTTTTTGGCAGAAGCTTGGGTGGGTGGTTTACAACATGATGAATAAGCTACAAAAAACACTATTTTATGGCCTTTAATGTATGGGAATAGTTTTTAATGCTATTGTAAAGAACTGTGGAACTCAACAATCGGGAATGATTTAAGCATTTAAGTTTATGAAAGATCCAATGGTGAAGATCTGACCAGTACGAAGATGACGGGACTGAAGAAACCTTGGCAGGATGGAGCTAAACATGGGACATGAACACAACTGATGATTGTGTAAGTAAAAACTTTAAGGCAGAATATCAATAATTGATAAAGCAGTAGAAAGCATTTATTTTTAAGCAGAAGATGTACAGGCAACAGAAAACAAATATTTGATACATCATTTTTTTTCTACATTTCGAACAACTGACATCCTTATTGGCAATGGTTCTGTGGATAGCTGTGCCACAGCCAGTAAAGAAGCACATACTACAAGTCTGCCACCTGAGAAGCAGGTTCAAATTCTCACGTCATCAGTTTTAATTGTCTGAGGAAGACTACGTTTAGGCACCAAAATCTGAGTTGTGCGGATTTTTCTACTGGTAAAGCTAAAACTAGCCTTCTGTCATGGACGAGAAGTTTGTAGTCTAGTGAAAGATACAGAGGGCTTTTTGTTTATTGGGTGTCGTGGTCATCAATAAAGCATTTCTTTTGGTACAAGAAGTGTAAGGCCTGAACAGGTACAGGAAATTGTCTTTGTAATTTTGAAGACCATGTCACTGGGTTTAATCTTCCCAAAAAACAAAGGGAAAGAAGACATCCCCGTCTCTTCGCCAAATACGAGGCTGAAGAAGTCCCCGTAAACTCTAAAATAAGCAGCTTTAAAAAGCTCTAGGAATGAAGGCTCTGGGAGCAGAGTTCTAAACACCAGAGAACTTCCTTACATTTGATGTTCAGAAGACAGGCTGCTCTGCAGAGCTTCTGAGGAAAACAGAGCTCTCCATCTCTCCACCCTATTTGTCAGAGTTTGTGAAAGCATCCTGAGGTGGATACGACATAGTGCAAGGCTAAAACTATGTTATTTCAGTGTATAACTACACGCTGTATAAGGAATGGTTATTTATTAGTATCAGTGGTTTTGCATCATATGAATCTTCATTTAAGTCCTAAACACTAGAATAATTCCTCACTGCGTACCCAGAACTTGGAACACTAAATCTATATTTGTCCATATAGCAGTATGTATAGGGTGCCAATATCCATATAAAGTAGAGCATCCTTCGGAAGCCTATCAAAAGCAAAGTTTTTGTCTAAAACGTAGACTGCAAAATGCTCAGAGTCCATTTGGCAGCAATATTAATACTAGTTAAAGAAACATTCCTAAGCCAGGCTGTTTCTGTTATCCCTCTAGCCGAATGCCCTTCAAGTCTACCTGGGAGAGGCTTCTGTGCTACTTCATAGCATAAGGAAATGTAAGCTACAATCCATTTGGAAAAGGATTGTTTAGATGTGGCTACGTCTTGTAGGATACGGCCATAAGTAACCAACAACTGGTTAGACTTCATAAGTGTCTTAGTATTATCCAGAAAAAAACGGAGTACTCTATGAATATCCAAAGAATGTAGGGTTATTTCTGCAGGGGTGGATGGAAAGGGAAAAATATACACAGGTAAAGTTATTGACTGATTTATATGAAACTCAAACAACTTTGGATAGGAAGGATGGATGTGTCCTCATGACTGCTCTGTTTGCATGAAATATGACGTATAGTTCTAGTGCTGATAGCGTTTGAATTTCCATTACCCTCCTACCAGAGTTAACTGAAACCAAAAAGACGTTTTCCAAGACAAATGTTGCAACAGAGAGTTAAGTCACCATGTGCAAAAATCACAGGTGCTTTATTAGAGTGCTGAGTTTACCCCTGATGTCTTGTGAGCATGTTCTATTGTTGTTTTCGTAAAACTGACTGAGAAAGTCTGCTTCTTGGCTTTGCCTTCCCAGGATTGCACTGCGTTCAGTTTCAGACCAGGTTGCCTGAGCCTCTAGTGAAAGAGTCATTGATTTTGTGTCTCCCTTCATTTTCAGGTAGTGCATCATTGTGGTGTTACCTGTCAGGATCAGGATGCGTCAGATCGTACTGACAGTAGAAATGCTTTTAGGGCTAGGTGGACTGTCCATAATTCCATTAATGTGATAAAAAACCTTCTTTCTCTGTCCATACACCCTGGACGGACATTTTATTTAGATGAGCTCACAACCTATCGAACAAGTTACTTACCTTTCGTAAAGCATTATCTGGTAGAGACTATCCAGCTGCAGATTCCTTACCTTTGAATTTCCAAGGCGTCAGGCTGGATCCGGAAACTTTTGCTGAGCAATACCCCTTGCGCGCTCTGTCGGGTGTGGCTCCATTCGGCTCCGCGTGACGTTGTTGGCGTTGGTTATGACGTCGCAGTACCTATATAGGTGCCACCCAGGTACTCGGACAACAGTACTTTTTGTTTTTTCCACACCAGATGTGCAGAGCCACGAAGTAACTGACGTAGTCGTGTGCAAAACTAGGGCCCTGAAAAGGGGAGTAACCCTAGCCCTACCACATTAGTCCGCAAAGCGGGGAGGCATGGGTGGGGCTGTAAGAAATCTGCAGCTAAATAGAGTCTCTATCAGATAATGTGTAACCGAAAGTAAGTAACTTGTTCATCTGATAGAGACTTCTAGCTGCAGATTCCTTACCTATGAATTAGATACCCAAGCCATACCATCCCGGCGGTGGGTGTGGATCAATACCTCAAACTAGAAAGTCCTGTAGGACCGAACTGGCAAAATGCCCATCCCTGCGGACCTGACTGTCCAGGCAGTAGTGCTTGGCAAACGTGTGCAAAGATGCCCACGTTGATGTCTGACAGATGTCCATGACTGGGATACCCCGAGCCAAGGTCTTATTCGCAGCCTTTCCCCTGGTGGAATGGGCCCTAAATCCCTCAGGGGCTGCTTCTTCGCCAGGGTATAGCAGATCTTAATGCAAAGAACGACCCAGAGAGATATGGTCCTTTTCTGCACTGCTCCTCCCTTCTTCGCTCCCACGTACCCCACAAAGAGTTGGTCGTCCACCCGGAGCTCATTTGTGCAGTCACGGTAGAACGACAATACTCTTTTTGGGTCTAGTCGGTGGAGACGCTCCTCCTCTTTAGGGGGGTGCGGGGAGCACAGAAGGTGAGCAATGTGATTGATTGAGCCAGATGGAATGGGGTCACGAACTGTTAAAAAGGAAGCCCGGGAGCGAAGCACCATTTTGTCTGGAAAAGACATCAGGTAGGGAGGCATGCAAGATAACGCCGGCAACTCACTCTCCCTCCGGGCAGATGTAATCACCACTAGAATGGCTGTCTTGATGGTCAGCAGCCCGAGGGGACAGTTATGTAAAGGCTCGAAGGGAGCACACATCAGATAGGTGAGGACCAAATTATGGTCCCACTGTGGCATAACAAAGGGCGTCGGTGGAAACAAGTGATCCAGCCCTTTTAGAAACCTATGAACAATTGAAGACTTTGAGAGAGAGGGCTGGTCTGGCAGCCGCAAAAAAGCAGACAGAGCAGAAAGGTAACCCTTGAGAGTTTCAAAAGCAGAGCCCTGCTGGGCAAGGGTTAGAATGAATAAAAGGACAGTGAAAAGCAGAAAGAGGGTCAATAGACCTTTCTGTACAGTATAATAGAAATTTCTGCCATTGGCAGGTGTATACCGTCTTAATGGAGAGCCGCATGGCCGCCAAAATAAGGTTACATACTTCGGGAGTAAGGTCAAAAGCAATCAACTGGTGCCGCTCAATCTCCACGAATGGAGAAGCAGAGTTTACAGGTTCGGGTGGAGGACCCTGCCTTGCTGCTGCGACAGTAGATCCTCCCGAAGGGGCAGCCTGATCGGAGGATCGATGCTCCTCTTCAGAAGCTCTGGATACCAGACTCTCCTTGACAAGTCCGGAGCCACAAGGATGATTTGGGCTTGGTCGCTCCTGATCTTCAGAACACTGGGCAGAAGTGGTATGGGCGGAAAGGCGTACAGCAGGCCTGAGCTCCACTCACGACAAAGGGCGTCGCCGAGCGATAGCCGCCTTGGAAACTCAAGCGCGCAGTATTGCTGACACTGTGCGTTCTCTTCGGAGGCGAGCAAATCTAACCAGGGTTCTCCCCAATGCTGAAAGAGACCTTGCGCCACTTCCGACTGGAGACGCCATTCGTGATCCGCTAGGCATCAACGGCTGAGTTCATCCGCCCTGGTGTTCAGAGAACCTGCCAGGTGTTTAACCACCAGGGTTATGCCCTGGTGTTCCAGCCACATCCAGAGACGCAGGGCCTCTCGACAAAGGGTCCACAACTCCACCCTGCCCTGCTTGTTGCAGTACCACATGGCGGTGGTCTGGTCTGTGAACACCTGCACTAACTTACCCTTGACAGAGGGAAGAAATGCTTTCAATGTCAACCGAATCGCTTGAAGCTCCAACACATTTATACCAGTGCCCCCTGATCCCCACCTCTCCCAGATGGCCGCCCCATCCCAGAAGTGACGCAACTGTCACAACTGTGAGATCTGGTTGGGGGAAGGGAGAGGGGTCTGCCGTTGACCCAATCGCTGTTCGTTAACCACCACTGCAGATGTTTTGCAGTTGCTTCCGAGATCTGAACCACGTCGGTGAGATTTCCTCAATGCTGTGCCCATTGGAACTTCAACTCCCACTGCAGAGCCCGCATACGCCACATTGCATGACCTACCTACAGGACGCAGGAGGCCATGAGGCCCAACAGCCTCAGAGTCAGTCTCACCGAAATCCCGGATAGAGGCTGAAACACCGGAATCATAACTTGAATATATTGGAGTCGCTGCTCAAGATGATAGGCCCGAAACTGCACTGTGTCCAGAACCGCTCCGATGAAAGGGAGCGTCTGAGAAGGAGTCAGGTGTGACTTTGGCACATTTATAGAGAACCCCAGCAAATGCCAGAGGTCCGCTGTAGTCTGAAGGTGGGAGACGATAGCCTGGGGAGAGGAAGCCTTCAAAAGCCAGTCTTCGAGGTAGGGGAAGACTGACGCCCCTAACCTGCGTAGATGAGTTTCGACCACCGCAATCACCTTGGTGAACACCTGAGGGGCACTGGTAAGGCCGAAGGGGAGGACGGTGAACTGAAAGTGCTTGCGGCCTACCTTGAACCGCAGGTAATGCCTATGGCCCGGCAGGATGGGGATGTGAAAATACGCATCCTGCAGGTCCAATGCTATCATCCAGTCTTCTTGATCTAGAGCAGACAAGACCTGAGCCAAAGTGACCATCTTGAATTTCTCCTTCTTGAGGAAGAGATTGACGGTCCGAAGATCTAAAATGGGCCGCAACCTTTTGTTCTTCGGAATCAGAAAGTAGCGGGAATAACAACCACTGCCTACTTCTGAAAATGGGACCCTTTCTATAGCTCCCTTGGCCAAAAGAGCTGTAACTTCCTCCTGGAGCAATTTTAAATGATCCTTCGTTAGCCGTTCCTGAGTTGGCAGAATGGGAGGTGGAAAAGAAAGAAAGGAAGAAAGGAAGAGAATAGCCCTCCTGAATGATCTGCAAGACCCACTTGTCCAATGTTATGGACCTCCAGTGGGGGAGATGATTATGTATTCTCCCGCCAACTGGAGTAGCGTGGTCTTGCAGAATCAGACTAGGAGAGCTTGGCGGCTGTGGCTGCCGAGGGCAGGGTGGCCAACGACTTCTGGCTTCCATTCCCAGGCCGGAATGAACCGCATCCACGTCCCCGCACGGCTTGGGAAGCCTGTGCAGGACGGTGGCTGGGATAGGGCTGACGCGGCTGGAAACCCCTTCCACTGCCACGAAAGGGGTGAAAGGTAGACTGGCCACGAGGAGTAGAGGAAAGGCCCAAGGATCTGGCCGTAGCTTGAGAGTCCTAGAACCTCATTAGGGCCGAATCTACCTTTTCCCCAAAAAGGCAGGTTCCATCAAAGGGCATGTCCATCAAATTAGCCTGGACATCAACCGAGAAGCCAGCTGTCCTAAGCCAGGTGTGGGGCCTCAAGGCGACTGTTGTGGAAATCCATCTCCCCAGCGAATCCGTCGTATCATGGCCCCACCTTATGGTGAATTTTGCTGTATCTCTCCCCTCATGGACTGCCTGAGAGAGCACAGCCCAGGCCTCCTCTGGAACTTGTGGCAGCACTTGCGCAACCGTCTCCCAGAGGGAATGGGAGAAACAGCCCAATAAGCATGCACTGACCGCAATGCCAGGCTGGAGGAAGAAAACAACTTCTTTCCAAATAAATCCAGCCTCTTGGATTCCCTATCCGGAGGGGCGGAAGGAAACGCGCCCCGAGATGTAGAGGCCTGCACCACCAAACTTTCTGGGGTGGGGGTGTTGGCTGAGGAACTTTGGGTCACCTGGTGATGGTGGCGTGCAATTGTCCTATTCACAGGAGCCCGTGTGCTAGGCTTGCACCACGTGCCTAGAAGGAAATCTGTTAGTGCTTCATTTAGGGACAAAAGGGGTTCCGTGGTGGAAGCCCCAGGCTGAAGTACTTCAGTTAGGAGATTAGTCCTGACCTCCACTGAGGGCAACTCCAGTCCATAGACCTCGGCCATCCTCTTGACCACCATGGCATAAGATGCCACCTCCTCCGTAGCCACAGTTGGCAGAGAGAGCATGCCAGTATCTGGAGAGGTGTCCAGTCCACTGGCCTCCCCAAGTTCCCTATACCTGTCCACCTGCTCTGCAGAGTCATCCTGGCGTTCCAAAGGGTCCAAAGACCCTTCCCATTCCTCTCCCGAGCCTAACACATCCTCAAAGTGTTCATGCGACAACATACAACTCCTGGGTTCAATCAATGTCGGAATCGGCATTAAGTGACGCCGTTCCGGCTCTGTGTCGTTGGGGATAAGGATGGGGCTGGTGCCGCCGACGGACACCGGCGGCACTGTCTTTGTGTCAGACGCCGGGGGTGGTCGCGGTGGCATGACCAGCATCGACCCAGATCCTTGATCGGATCTTTGAGGCTTCAACGGCCCCGTGGCCGGAGAAGACAGTGTCGAATTCAATGGACCCCTTCCGACCCTGCGGGGTCCGAGGGATCACGAAAGGGGTCGGCCCGCCGAAATACGAGGTGCATGGCCTTGTAAAATCTTTAATCTAAGCGGGGGTCGCTCCGGCTCCCGGAAAAGGAGGGAGGCGCGAAGTCAACCCAGGTTCCGGCTCTGCAGAACTGTGTTTAGAGCATCGGTGCTCCTAACCTCCTTCGTCGACGGACGACATCAGAGGTGAAGACGAAGTCCGCTTGGACTTCTTGTGCCTCTTCCCAGAGTGTCCTGACGACCTCGAGTGGGACGAAGAGGATTTTCGGCTCCGGGAGCGGTCTCGAGACCTCTTCTTCTTCGATCGGGGCCGGGACCTCTACGGAGTCTCGTTGGACAGTGTAAAAACCTGGCTCTGTATATACTATACCAAAATGAGGTATAGTGTGCAGAGAGTCCAGTTGAACCCCAAAGGTAGGCAGAGGTAAAAGTAGATAGCACCTTACTCTCTATTTGTGGTAATGTGGCCGAGAAGTAAGGCTTTATCAGAGGGTAGTGTTAAGCATTTATTGTACACACTCAATCAGCAAATCATGTCACACTCAAAGACTGAACTCAGACCAATTTTGTTTGTATAAAAATAGTATGTTATTTTATTTCTAGAACCAAGCCAAGCCTGGCACAGGTAAGTGAAATAAATGCTTTGCAAAATCTTATGCAGCGTTTAACAATTGAATGCAGGTTCAAATGCAATTGATTGAAATACAGGTAAGTTAAAATGTTGAAATTACTTTTCAGATTACTTTTCAGTTACTTTTGAGATTACTTTTTAAGTTACTTTTTCTAATCATAGTGATATGCCTAGATATCGCACTGGGACATTTCCTAGAGAAAAGGTAAGTAAAATCAGTTTTGCACAGTTGTAGTTTTTCAGATTTTCATACAAATCAACTCCACACTTGGAACATTTTTAAAGGGAAAACAGTCAATGTATTACTATGAAGAGAAGGATAATGCTACTTTCCCAGTAAACATCTGTTCTTGGCATTTACAGCTGTAGATTCATATGCTTTGCATACTCCTGCCATCTAGTGTTGGGTCCGGATGTTTGCAAGTTGTTTTTCTTCGAAGAAGTCTTTCCAGTCACAAGGTAGGGGACTCCTCCTTTCGGTGATAGTGCGCATGGGCATGGACTCCATTGTTAGATTGTTTTCCCGCAGAGGGTGAGAATGGAGTTAGTAGTAAAGAATAGAGATGTCCATGCGTATGTATGTATAATAAAAGAGAGAACTGCAGCAGCTACAGGTACTCGGGAAGGCGGGTGGGCGCATGTGACTCTACAGCTGTACATGCCAAGAACAGATGCTTACTGGGTAAGTAACATTATCCATTCGAGGCATGTGAGCTGTAGATCACATGCTTTGCATATATTATACAGCAGTATTCTCCCAAAGCGGTGGCTAACCTGTAGCTGTTGGGAGTTGTCTGAAAAAGTGTTTTAAGTACTGCTTGGCCCACATTAGCTTGTTGTTTTGCTAACGCATCTACACAATAGTGCTTGGTGAATGTGTGCGGTGTAGACCATGTTGCAGCTTTACAAATGTCAACTATGGGGATGTTTCCTAAGAAAGCCATAGTAGCCCCTATTTTGTGAGTGGAATGCGCTCTAGGGGGTACAGTTAAAGTTCTTTTTGCTTTTGCATAACAAGTTTGAAAACATTTAACAATCCATCCTGCAATACCTGACTTGGAGATAGGATTGCCCTTGTGTGGTGGTGCAAAAGCAACAAAAAGTTGTTTGGTTTTGCAAAATGATTTCGTTCTTTCAATATAATATAAAAGGGCTCTTCTGACATCTAAGGTATGTAGAGCTTGTTCTGCCACAGAATCGGATTGAGGAAAGAATACTGGTAATTCAACCGACTGATTAAATGAAAGGCAGATACTACCTTAGGTAGAAATTTGGGGTTAGTACGAAGCACCACTTTGTCTCTGTGTAACTGGAAAAAAGGTTCTTCTATGGTTAGTGCCTGTAGTTCACCCACTCTCCTCAGTGAAGTGATTGCAATGAGGAAAGCAGTTTTCCAAGAGATGAACTGTGGCTCACATTTATGCATGGGTTCAAAAGGTGGGCTCATTAACCTTGTGAGCACTATGTCAAGATTGCACACTGGGGCAGGTGGAAGTCTCGGTGGTATGACTCTTAAGTCTTTCCATGAAAGCTTTGATTACAGGCACTCAGAAAAGTGATAAATGTTGCCCATTCTGTATATACGCAGCAATTGCAGCGAGATGTAGTCGGATAGAAGTGTAAGCCAATCCGGACTGGTGCAAGTGTAACAGGTAACAAATGATGTTTTGTATTGAAGCATCAAGAGGATTGACATTATTGTTATTGCAATAGATAACAAAACGTTACTATTTAGCTGCGTAGCAGGCTCTTGTAGTAGGCCTTCTGACCTCCCTAATAATGTTCATACAGTCGGATGGAAGATTTAGATAACCAAACTCTATGACTTCAGGAGCCAGATCGTGAGGTTCAGTTGTTTGGGAACTGGGTGTCTGATTTCTCCATGGCTCTGTGTGAGGAGACTGGATGTTAGGTGCAGCTTTTGATGTGGAACCAGCGACAGCTCCAACAGGGTTGTGAATCATGGTTGACAGGCCCATGTGGGAGCAACTAAGATTAGTGTGAGGGATGTTTGTCTGAACTTCTGAACTACTAATGGAATGGGAGAGGCGGAAAAGCATAGGCAAATATCCCTAACCAGTTAATCCATAGTGCATTGCCTTTGGAGAGCGGGTGTGAGTACCTGGAGGCGAAGTTTGGGCATTTTGTGTTTTGGTGTGTGGCAAACAGATCTATGTGAGGGACTCCCCAACTTTCAAAGTATGGAAGGAGAACCTGAGGGTGAAGTTTTAATTCGTGTATTTGCTGCCTCTGTGGGAGGTGTTCCGCTAGGAGATAGATTTTGTGGCGAATGGCCCACCTCCAAATGTCTTGGGCCAAGTGTGACAGTTGGAGAGAGTGTGCCCCGCCCCCCCCCCCCCCCTGTTTTTGTATTTAATACATAGCGGTCATGTTGTCGGTACGAACTAGGACAGCTTTGCCAACCAGGTGAGTTTGAAATGCTTTGAGCACTAGAAAGACTTCTAGCAGCTCTAGATGGTTGATGTGGAGCGATTTTTGCTGTTGGCTCCACAGGCCTTGCACTGCGTGGTGCTGAAGAGGGGCCCCCCCAACCAGTGAGGGACGCGTCCGCTGTTAGCATTGTCTGTGGAACTGGGTCTATAAAGGGCCGTCCTTTTGATAAATTGTGTGTTACCCCACTGCAGAGAGCGAGGAGTATGGCCGCTTACCAACACTAGATCGGTTAAAAGACCGTGTGATTGGTTCCACTGACTCGCTAAGCATTCTTGTAGGGGACGCATGTGAAGCCTGGCATGGGGAACGATCATAATGCAAGCTGCCATCATTCCCAGTAGTTGCATATACACTCGAGCAAGAAGCGAGTGATTGGATTGCAACTGGAGAACTAGAGCCTGAATGTTGCAAATTCTGGCTGTGTTGGGAAAGGCCAACGCCATTTGAGTATCTAAAGTGGCTCCTAGGTATTTTAAGTATTGGAAGGTTGGAGATGTGATTTTAGCACATTGACTATGAACCCCAGTTGATGTAGTAACTGTAATGTTCTGTAAGTGTGTTGGAGACATTTTGGATACATACTGGCTTTGATGAGCCAGTCGTCCAAGTAGGGGAAGACATGTATGTGTTGTCTTCTCAGGTGAGCAGCGACTACTGCCAGACACTTTGTGAAGACTCTGGGAGCAGTGGTGACTCCAAAGTGCAGTACCCTGAACTGGTAATGTTGGCCCGCTATCATAAATCGGAGAAATTTGCGATGAGCGGGATGTATTGAAATATGAAAATAGTTGTCATGTAAGTCTAGAGTAGACAGAAAGTCGCCCTGTTGTAGAAGTGATAGTACTTGTTGAAGTGTTACCATGTGAAAATGGTCTGACTTTATGTAAAGATTTAGTTCTCTGAGGTCCAAGATTGGTCTGAGAGAACCGTCCTTTTTGGGTATCAGAAAGTAAAAAGAGTATACACCCGACCCGTGGTATTGTAGTGGTACGGGCTCTATAGCCCCTTTTAGAAGGAGAGACTGAACCTCTTCTTTAAGGATATGTAGGTGATCCAGGGAAAGTTTGTGTGACCTTGGGGGAATGTTTGGTGGATTGTTGGGGAACTCCAGGTAGTAACCAGAACGGAGAATCTCCAGTACCCATTTGTCTGTAGTTATGGACTGCCAGATGGGTAGGAAATGTGAAAGACGCCCCGACAGGTGTAAGATGGTCGGGGGGTAGTGTAGGGAAGTCACTGTTTGGTGTTGGAGGGGGAGGTGCGTGTATTTGAGCCTCTACCTCTACCCTTGACATTGTTGCCTCTGTAACCCCCTCTGAAGTAACCCATAGAGACAGAAGGTTGATTGTTGCCTTTATATGTGGTGGTAGTCGTGTCTGAGGGGGTACTTTTAGATCCTCCGCGGTAGAAG
This sequence comes from Calotriton arnoldi, assembly GCA_963921515.1. NCBI lineage: Eukaryota > Metazoa > Chordata > Amphibia > Caudata > Salamandridae > Calotriton > Calotriton arnoldi. The sequence continues at coordinate 1,195,388 of CAWUFW010004507.1, read as the reverse complement.
GAGCGCCGAAAGGAACCACGTCCTGGTGCTAATTGAAGGGCTCCCATGGATTTGGCCACTTCTGTGTCCTTTTTCATTTTTTCCAATGATGAATCTACCACAGGGCCAAACAGGTGTTCCTTATCGAATGGCGTGTTCAGGATAGAAGTCTGAACCTCTGGTTTGAATCCTGAAATACGTAGCCAGGCATGCCTTCTTAAAAGGACGCTGATGTTCACAGCTCTAGCTGCAGTGTCTGCAGCGTCTAGCGCGCACATTATTGAATTATTTGAAATGAGCTGTCCCTCCCGCACTAGGTCTTGCGCTTTGGACTTGTGCTCATCAGAGCAACTGCTCCATCTCATCCCAATGCGCCCTGTCGTAATTAGCTAGCAGACCTTGAGTATTGGAGATGCGCCAGAAGTTTGCAGCCTGAGAGGCTACCCTTTTCCCCGAAGCGTCAATCAGCTTAGATTCTTTATCTGGGGGTGGAGCATCTCCGGTTTGCGAATTGGCCCTCTTGCGTGCGTTGGACACCACTAAGGAATCCAATGGTAATTGGCCCTTTATGTATGCTGAATCAGATGGTGCTGACTTCTATTTCTTATCTACCCTAGGGGTAAGGCTACGGGCCCTGATGGGGTCATTAAAAATATCTTCCACGTGCCTGATCATACACCCTTGAGCAAGGGAAGTGTGTGTGAGGGCTTTTGTGTGCTACTAAGGGTCTCGAAAAGGAAATCCTCTTCTAAGGATTCCTTATGGAGCTGAACCCCATGGTAGTTAGCAGCTCTACCCAGCAGTTCTATATATGTCGTGTGGTGGAGAGGGCTTGGTAGGGTCCATGTCAGGATCATTCCCTGTGGGGGAATTGGGGTTATAATCTGTCCAGGGGTCTGGGGGTATTTATTCATTGTCCGCAGCACCATCCCCATCCCCCTGATCTTCAGGTGTATGTGGTGGTGAGTGTTCAGGTGAAATCATTAAAAGGTTAAAACTGAGGAGAATGGGGAGATGGAAGGGGAGGAGGAGAAGGATTAGTACCGACATTTTTCCCTTTTAAGGGAATGTGGTAGGCCTCTTCTGTCTCAGGTTTCCATTTTGTCAGTTTTGTGGAGATATGCCCAGTAGTTGGGTGGATATATAGCTCTCTTTGTTTGGGTTCCGGTTTGGAAGGCGGAGCATCGAAATGTTGTTCCTTAGATGGAATCGGCACATCCGTTTGTTTCGGTGCCAACATTTTTGGTGCCTGTGTTTTGGATGTTGGTGTTTTGGATGCCGAGGATTTCGGATCCGAAGTTTTCGGAGTCGATGGGGCGGAGCCCGTCTTCGACTTTGATCCTGAAGGTTTCGGCTTGGAGCCCATTTTCGAACGGCTCTGCTCGGAGCCGGAAGACTTTTGGATGTGTTTCGGTGCCAAGCCGGAGGGCGGGGCGTCTGAAACATGTTCTCGTTGCCGACCGTGGCCCGGAGGTGGGGGTTGGACGGGAGCCTTCTTCTTGGACTGAAGTGGACTTTGGGGCAAGGGAGGATCTGTACTCACGGTACGCTGCCCTTGCGGGATGTCTTCGTCCCCGTCGGAGATGGAGATGGGGTCTTGTTCCTCCTCGGCTCCCATGGCGTCTCCGGCCTCCTTATCCGTATTCACTCCGAAGAGGTCCGGAATGGAACTTGTGTGTTGGCTCTGAATGTCGCGACGTCGAGCCCGACGAGCGTGAAGCGTCTTTTTCGATTGGAAAGCCTCACACGCGTTGCAGTCGTGTTCTCTGTGCTCCGGAGACAAGAACAGGTTGCACACTTGGTTGAGTCAGTGCGCGGATACTTCGTGTGGCACCGAGGGCAGAATTTAAATGGAGTCCGTTCCATCGGCTGCAAAGCGGACAGACGCGGGTAGGCCCAACGGCCTTCCACGAGCTACCCAATCGAAAGAGGGTTTAAGCAAATACGAAACACGGAGAATGGGATTACGCGATCGAAAACAACAACGTCAAGGGCGAGTGTCTTGCGCACTGAGGGAAAACGAAGAAACGGTGTCAAACCGGAGCGCAGCAATTCACGTCCGAACCCGATGGCGGAAAAAAACTATCTAACAATTGAGTCGATGCCCATGCGCACTATCACCAAAAGGAGGAGTCACCTACCTCGTGACTGGAAAGACTTCTTCGAAGAAAAAAAAACTTGCAAACATCCGGACCCAACACTAGATGGCAGGAGTATGCTCACATGCCTCGAACATGAAGTTATTGGTTAACAGGTAAGTACTCTGTCTTTGGGGTTGAGTTTCGGGGGTTAGAACAAGGGTTCCCCAGGATAAAGGATGCACTCTCAAAGCACCCTTAGCGGCCCAAGGGCGGCCGGGTGCAGAGTGAGGAGGTCCAATGTTATCCAATGGGGCCTCCGGTTGGTGGCTGCTCATGGGCAGGCCACAGGGTTGTGGGAGCAAAGCTCCTGGTGTTCGGCTCAGGGCAAAGTGGGATCCGAGTTAGCACCCAAAGTACACCCGTAGAGGCGCAGGGGCAACTGGGTGCAGGGTCCTGTTTTGGCGTGGGGGCCCTGTAGGTTTCAATGGGGATTCTCCGGTTTTGACCAAGACTGCAGGCTCGGGACGAAGATCTTCTGGAGGTGACCACCGGTTGGAGAGGTAAGTTGGGATGCCTGGGGATGCTGGGACACTGTCGGTTGGGCCACCCAAGGCCGTGGGACTTCGGGTGCAGGGGTGTCTTTAGGCGTCAGGTTTTTTTACCAGCTCCGGTCGCGGGATCCTCCAGAAAGACTGCAGGCATCGTGGAGAGGGTCGAGGCAGGTCAGAGATCACCAGATCTCAGGTCAGGATCGCCAGGGAGACCTCCTCGTGGTGTTGGGCCACTTGAACTCAGGCAGTGGGCGTCGGGTACAGAGTGGTGCAGACTTGCGGATTTGGCCGGAGCCAGAGTCTGTGGGTGAACAAATCCAGTGTTTACGGGAGACAAAGTCTTTGGGGTGGAAGGCAGGGCAGGTCCTGGGGGTTCTTGAGGATGCTGGCTGCAGGACACACTGGGATTTCGGTTCTGCAGGTTTGAGGTGGGGACAGGCCGGTAGGGCTGGGGCCAAATCTGTGGGTGTCTTCCTCTTTTTATCTTTAGCACAGCTTCTTCGGTCCTCCTTTTCTTCTTAGTTGGTTCTTGTCTGAGGCAAGGTTCAGGGGTGCCCCTAAATACTAGATTTAGGGGCGTTACAGGTAAGTAAAGGTTGAGACCAATAAGTCCCTTCCTTGGGGTGGGTACACCCCCTATTATGCCACCCTCCAGTGGGAGGTGGGCATATGCCTCATTCTGGTTGGCTGGGTCCCCCCATCTGCAAGATGGCAGGGACAGAGTTGTGCTTCACCTCGCCTCCCCCACCTGAGAGGTGGGGTTGGCAAAGGTGGGCACACCTCCCTTCATCACTTGGTTTACCCGCCGATTCTCCCCCCCAAAGTGGGGGTCAGAACCGGTGGGGGCCAGTTGCTGGAAGCAGCAAAAGGCCTGGGGAAGCTCACAAAGGGGGCAAGCCTTTGAAGCGTCCCCTTCGTGGACCCTGCCCATCCTGGGGTGAGGAGGCTTGGCACCTCATCCCAGGATGAGCATTGTTTCAGACCCCCGAGAGCAGAAGGCTCTCGAACCAGGGGTCCAGAAACAGGTCTGGTGGTGGCAGCTGGTGAGCAGCCACTCAGCCTGGACACTAGTGTTAGGTCGTTTTTCAGGGGGGCATCTCTAAGATGCCCTCTGTGTGCATTTTTCATTAAATCTCACACTGGCACAAGCCATTATGGTACTGTGGAGTTCGTAATGACAAACTCCCAGCACCATATACGCTTAATGGCATTACTGCACTTACAATGTCCAAGAATTGGCTTAGACACTTTAGGGGTTCAGGGCTCATGCACCTGTACCCTCACCACGGTTATAGTGCACCCAGCTAAAGGGGTGGCTGATCTATGCCAGGGCAGTGGGTTGTAGGCATGGTACACAGGAATGTGTGCCATATCGACTCTTCACTTTGTTCTGCACTAAAACACGCAGCCTGCAAAAACAAAAAGTGTGAGAGAGTGTGTGTGAGAGTGTGTGAGAGAGTGTGTGAGAGTGTGTGTGTGAGAGTGTGTGTGTGAGAGTGTGTGTGTGAGAGTGTGTGTGTGAGAGTGTGTGTGTGAGAGTGTGTGTGAGAGTGTGTGTGTGAGAGTGTGTGTGTGAGAGTGTGTGTGTGAGAGTGTGTGTGTGAGAGTGTGTGTGTGAGAGTGTGTGTGTGAGTGTGTGTGTGTGAGAGTGTGTGTGTGAGAGTGTGTGTGAGAGTGTGTGTGAGAGTGTGTGTGAGAGTGTGTGTGAGAGTGTGTGTGTGAGAGTGTGTGTGTGAGAGTGTGTGTGTGAGAGTGTGTGTGTGAGAGTTTGTGTGAGAGAGAGTGTGTGTGAGAGAGTGTGAGGGAGTGTGTGAGAGTGTGTGAGAGAGTGTGTGTGTGAGAGAGAGTGTGTGTGAGAGAGTGTGAGGGAGTGTGTGAGAGTGTGTGAGAGTGTGTGAGAGTGTGTGTGAGAGTGTGTGTGAGAGTGTGTGAGAGAGTGTGTGTGAGAGAGTGTGTGTGAGAGAGTGTGTGTGTGAGAGTGTGTGTGTGAGAGTGTGAGAGAGTGTGTGAGAGAGTGTGTGAGAGAGTGTGTGAGAGTGTGTGAGAGAGTGTGTGAGAAGAGTGTGTGAGAAGAGTGTGTGAGAAGAGTGTGTGAGAAGAGTGTGTGAGAAGTGTGTGTGAGAAGAGTGTGTGAGAAGAGTGTGTGAGTGTGTGTGTGTGTGTGTGTGTGTGTGTGTGTGAGTGTGAGTGTGTGTGTGTGTGAGTGTGTGAGTGTGAGTGTGAGTGTGTGTGTGTGAGTGTGTGTGTGTGTGAGTGTGTGAGTGTGTGTGAGTGTGTGAGTGAGTGTGTGAGTGAGTGAGTGTGTGAGTGAGTGAGTGTGAGTGTGTGAGTGTGTGAGTGTGAGTGTGTGAGTGAGTGAGTGAGTGTGTGAGTGTGTGAGTGTGAGTGTGTGAGTGTGAGTGTGTGAGTGTGTGAGTGAGTGTGTGTGTGTGTGAGTGAGTGTGTGTGTGTGTGAGTGAGTGTGTGAGTGTGTGAGTGAGTGTGTGAGTGTGTGTGAGTGTGTGAGTGTGTGAGTGTGTGAGTGTGTGAGTGTGTGAGTGTGAGTGTGTGAGTGTGAGTGTGTGAGTGTGTGAGTGTGAGTGTGTGAGTGTGTGAGTGTGTGTGTGTGTCCCCTCCAAGGGTAGCACAACAAGTGCTGCAGCCCTTGGAGGCCTTCCCTGGCCGCAATGCCCTTGGTAGCTGAGGTACCATTTACAAGGGGCTGATCTGTGGCCAGAGTGCCAATTGGATTTTGCTTTCAATGTAGTTTTAGGGAAAGAACATAAGCCCTGGGTACCTGTTTGGCAGGAGCCCAGGGCACACTCAGTCAAAGTACATCAGCAATTTAGCAAAAAGTGGGGGCAACCATGCAAAAAGAGGGCACTTTCTTACAGACGGTGTCGACTGCCGGGCCGCAAGGAGCTTCAAAGCCCGCTCTCGCAAGGTCTTCTGAGCCATAGCCCAACAGTCCGAACACGACTTTGGATCGTGGTCACGCTCGAGGCGCCATAGGCAGACGAGGTGGGGATCGGTAACAGACATCGTGCAGGAACAGGCCATGCACGGCTTGAACCCTGTCTTCCTCGAAGACATCCTTGCACACGATGAAAACATTCTCGAATTTGACAAAAAGTTGAGGGCCTGTCAAAAAGCGACAGAGGTAGCCCTTCCAGGATTGGCGCTTAACTGGCGTGGAAAGAAAAGAACTGACGTCCGCGCACCTGGGTGGCTCGGTATATAGGTACCGCGAAGTCATAACCGACGCAGACTACGCCACGCAGAGCCGAATGGAGCCACCCAACGGCGCGCGCAAGGGGTATTGCTCAGCAAAAGATTCCGGATCCAGACTGGTGCCTGGGAAATTCAAAGGTAAGGAATCTGCAGCTAAAAGTCTATCAGATAGAGATGCATTTGTGACAATAGTTTTTTGTGGTGTCTTTTGCTGGAAAGGAACACCTAGTAAAAGATTTGTCCATCTGCACCACATCAGAGACTGTCTTGCTGATACTATCAGCTACAACTTGTTCTGTCTTCCAGGCCACTGCTCTTCGAGGCATTGCTGCAATGACACCATAAGAAAACTTGCATTTGGGACAATGGAGATCCAGAAAGTCATGGAGCCTAGAAGCGATGATGCATAAATCGTTGTTAAGCAACAGATGACATTTTTTGCGTTATCAGTCTCTACTCCAAAGGAAACACTTTTCCTTTGATGGTGTCCATTATGGCCCTTAGGTAAGATAGATGCTGCACTCGTGTCACCTTTGAGTTTTGAATCTTTATCTGGGGCCCAGACTTGAAAAAGCAATTGTGTAACTAGGGCTATAAGAATATTCAGTTTTTTCTGAGATGTGCTGCCACAACTGACACTTCAAGAACGTGCAATGGGCTGACTTCACACCAAATGGTAGTACTGAGTATTGAAAGTATTGATTGGCTAGCAGAAGCCTGAAATTGTTTGTGGGGTTTCATTATTGGAATGTGGAAATGCGTCTTGTACATCGATTGAGCATAACCAATCTCTTTATCAGATTTAAAAAAATCTGGGGAAGCGCCAGCATTCTGAATTTTTCCTTCTTTACATGTTTGTTGAGACGTTAGTGAAATATCGGTCTGTACTATTTCTTTGTGTTTTTGTGCAGACCAGAATATATCTTGAGTATATTTCTTGACGTTTTGTCAGGGTGGAAACAGTTCTATTGCTTTTTTACCGTCCTCCAGAAAAAGATCTGCGATGTCTTCTTGCTGGCTACTTTTATCCTTCCTGCTGGTGGCCAGCGATGGCTATGCAGGTAGTATCTGGTGTTCTTTGGCTTATATTGGTGTCTGAAAAAACACTTCCTTTCTTACACTCCAACAGCCTTTAGGGTCTCTGCCTCACTTTGCTTTCAAATCATTGCTCCTCTATTCGCTGAACAAACGGGTACCAGAACAGGGAAGACTGATCATGTTATGTTGAGCATCCGGTTTGTGAGTGGTCAATCTTAATCGGGATGTTCTGCAGAGTGACAGCCATGGTAATAGCCTGTAGCAGCTTATGCCACCCTATCAACAGATGCACTCCAGACTTGATTAGCTTTGACATCACTGACCATCTCCTCAAAATCTGTGACAGCAGCAAAGTAGCACTCGCATTTTACAACACAGTGGCAACGGTGCTGCACATCTTCCTAGCTATATCAATTCCTTGACTCTCTCTCAGGATGAGCAGTGGTCTCTGGTGTCGCAGCATTACGTTTTCTGACCAAGGTGACAATCACAGTCTGGTTTAGGCTTTGATTTCGAGAATTCAAGATCCTATCGTGGGAGTTTATATTTCTTTTGCAATCCTGGAGTGATTGTTTTCACAGTTGCTGGTGTCAAGTACTTATCTTCTGCAATCTCTAGGAGACCTGGGACCAAGGGATGCAACGGCCTTGAAGATAATCAGTATTGAGAATAAAGATACAAAATTGCAAATTGTGCCAGTCAACAGGAAATAATCGCATTAAATGGTAATACCTTGTTTATATAAAAATAACGGAGGTATTGTGACATCTGACAAGATTAAAGTTAATTTCCTTAATAACATGGGCAGCAGAATACTTCCAACATGGTGCCCAAAAGTTGACGAAGGGTACAAGACAGACACGTTTTTCAGGAAGTCAGATTTGTTTCATGAGATGTGGGAGAAAGAAGAAGTTTGTTTAAAAATTATTTGGCAGCTGCTTGTTTCCCAAACCAGTTAATCTCTTTCCTCGGACTGCCGTCTGTTTGCATTCTGCAAAGGAACTTTCAAGTATCTACTTCATGTTATCTTGGTTTGTAACCTTGCCCCGGAGACGCATGGCAGGACTGTTTTGGATTCTTTTTGGCAAGGGCATAAATGTGTGAACCTTCAGCAATTGGAACAAGACATTTGAACCAAAGATGTACGATTTCATGAAGCCCTTGTTTAAAAATTACGATTGTGAACTAAGCCGTCACAAGTGAAAGAAACAGAACACAACATTCCGGATGCTTTTACAGCTTAATTTTCTGTAGAATTAAGTTTGAGGAACTGCAAGTGCATATTGTTTTGCAAGCATTATTTAGTTTGGAGTTTAGTTTCAGAGGTACCAAAGGTCATAAATCTCGACATGTGGAGAAAGACTGTCTGAACTTGCAGATGAACTTTATTTTGTGAAAGGATTACAACCCATAATTCATGGCATTTGGAAGGACACTAAATGAACAAAGTCTTTGGAGATTTATTTAAAAAATTTCTGTGCGTACTTTTGACAATTTCTTTCTAAGAAGAGAATTATTCGCTTAACAGATTTTGTGATATGAACATATGCTTTTCTCTCCAGTATCCTTGGCACAGAGATTGCCATGTTAGATGAATACAATAGATCGCTGAAAAAAAAGATGTAAATCCGCAGATTTCCCCTGAAGAGATTGACTAGAGAATCAGAACTACAGTGAGACATACATCTGAACCAGGTCTCTTTCTCTTCCAATTCCCCTTTCCCCTGGGACACCACTGTGCCAACAGGGAATTCCTTTTGGGCAGTGGATTCTGGTAGGGCAAGTTAAAACGTACTGCGGAGGTTGTGGCGTCCCTACAAGACAGGTACATATGAATTTGTGACAGATACTCTTGGTCTCCCATATGAACAAGTTACTTACCTTCGGTAACGCATTATCTGGTAGAGACAATATCTAACAGCAGAATCCTTACCTGTGAATTTCCCAGGAGTCAGACTGGATCCAGAAGATTTTTGCGTGAGCAGTACTCCTGCGCACCGGTAGGTGGCGTCAATCAGCTCTGCGCGTCGTCGTTGGCGCCGGAAGTGACGCCTGTGTCACCTATATAGGCACCACCTCAGCGCGCTTACGTCAGCTACTTTTCACGACTTTCCACGCCAGGAGCGCGGAGCCATGAAGTTCACAGACAGTAATGTGTCAAAATTAGGGCCATGGAACTGATCATCCCTAACCCTAGAAATCGGTCCGCAGAGCTGGGGGGATGGGTGGGTCAGTAAGGATTCTGCAGCTATATATTGACTCTACCAGATAATGCGTTACCGAAGGCAACACTTGTTCATCTGATAGAGACATCTAGCCACAAATCCCTTACCTTTGAATACACACCCAAGCAATACCCTCCCCGGTGTTGGGCCATGGACAAATTCTAAACCCAAAAGTTCTGCAGGACCGAATGGGCGAAATGGCCATCCCTGCGGACCGGACTGTCCAGGCAGTAATGTTTGGTGAATGTGTGCAGGGACGCCCACGTTGCTGCCTGGCAGATGTCCAGGACAGGGACTTCACGTGCCTAAGGCAGTGGTCGCAGCTTTAGCCCAGGTGGAATGAGCCCTTAAGCCCTTAGGGGGCTACGTCTTGATCAGTGCATAACCCAGCACAAAATGGTTAGTTTCTGCACCACTCCACCTTTTTCCACGCCAACATACCCCAGAAATAGTTGGTGATCCATCTGGGACTCTTGTGAACGGTCAAGGTAGAACGACAATGCTCTTTTTGGGTCCAGCCAGTGGAGTTGCACCTCTTCTTTTGAGGGATGTGGAGGAGCCTAGAAAGTGGGCAATGTGACAGATTGGACCGCATGGAATGGTGTTACCACTTTCGGCAAAAAAAAGAGACCCTAGTGCGAAGCACCAGTTTGTCTGAAAAGACAGACAGGAATGGAGGCTTGGATGATAAAGCCTGCAGCTCACTCACCCTCCTGGAAGATGTTACTGTCACGAGAAAGGCTGTTTGATGGTGAGCAGCCTGAGGGAACAATTATGTAAAGCCTCGAAAGGAACACACATCAGAAATGTGAGAACCAGATTAAGGTCCCACTGACGCATAATAAAAGGGGAACATATATACAGGACCTTTCAGAAATCTATTTAGAATGGGAGATTTAAATAGAGGGTTGGTCATGCAGCCGCAAGAAGGCAGACAAGGCAGAAAGATACCCTTTCAGAGTGCCCGGAGCAGAGCAGTGCTGGGTAAGGGTCAAAATAAAAAGTTAAATATCAGAAAGAGAAGCAGAGAGAGAGTCAATAGACATTTCTGTACAATATAATAAAAATGTCTTCCACCAGCAGGCATATACACCGTCTTGGTGGAGGGTCATCTGGCTGCCAAGATAACATTGCAGACTGCGGGAGGAAGGTCGAAAGCTGACAACTGTCGCCGCTCAATATCCACGCAGGAAAGCAAAGAGTGGGCAGGTTCGGGTGAAGGACCCTCCCCTGCTGGTGCGACAGAGGATCCTATGGAAGGTGCAGCCTGATCAGAGGATCAATACTCACGCTGAGAAGCTCGGGATACCAGACTCCCCGTGCCCAATATGGTGCCCGGTCACTCCTGATTTTCTTGAGAATCCTGGGCAGAAGTGGTATGGGCGGAAAGGCATTCGGGAGGCCTGAGCTCCAATTGAGACAAAAAGCGTCTCCGAGCAAGAGCCGCCTTGGAATCTCCAGCTTGCATAACTGCTGACATTGCACGTTCTCGACAGAGGCGAACAGATCTAATCAAGGCTCTCCCCATTGCTGAAAGTGACCTTGCGCAACCTCTGGTTGGAGACACCATTCATGATCTGCTAGGAACTGGCAGCTTAGTTCGTCCGTCCTGCAGTTCAGGGAACCTGTCAGGTGTTGAACCACCTGGGATATGCCCTGCTGTTCCAGCCATGTCCAGAGACGCAGGGCCCCTTGACAAAGGGTCCACGACTCCACCCCGCCCTGCTTGTTGCAGTACCACATGGCAGTGGTGTTGTCCGTGAGCACCTGCACTAGCTATCCCTTGATGGAGGGTAGAAAATCCTTCAATGCCAATCAGATCACTCGGGGCAGGTTCAAATGGAGCCCGGATTCCACTGCAGACAAGAGTTCTCTGATCTCCACCACTCCCAGATGGCCGTCCCATCCCAGGAGTGACGCATCTGTCACTACTGTGAGATCTGGTTTAGGAAGATAAAGTGGTCGGACTCTGAACCAATTGCACTTTGTTAGCCACCACTGCAGGTCTCTTGCAGTTCCCTCTGAGATCCAAACCATTTCAGAGAGATTCCCCTAGTGCTGCGCTCACTGGAACTTCAGTTCCCACTGCAGAACCCGCATACACCATCTGGCATGTGTCACGAGCAGGATGCAGGATGCCATGAGCCCCAGCAACCTAAGAGTCATACTCGCCGAAATCCAAGATATAGGCTGACAACATTGGTAATATAGCCTGAATATCCCAGACTCGCTGCTGGGGAGGATAAGCCCGAAACTGCACTGTGTCCAGAGCAGCTCAGATGAAAGGGAGCGTCTAGGGAGTCAGGTGGGACTTCGGCACGTTGAAAGTGAACCCTAGCGAATGCAGCCAGTCCACGAGATAGGGGAAGACTGCCACCCCTGATCGGCGCAGATGAGCTGCAACCACCGCCATCACTTTGGTGAAAACCCGAGGGGCGCAGGAAAGGCCAAAGGGGAGCACCAGGAACTGAAAATGCTCGTGGCCTACTGTAAACCGCAGGCAATGCCGATGAGCAGGCAAGACTGGGGATGGGGAAAATAGGCATCCTGCAAATTCAATGTTACCATCCAGTCTCCTGGGTCCAGGGCTTACAAAACCTGAGCCAATGTGTGAACTTTTCCTTTCTCAGGAAGAGGTTGAGGGTTCTCAGATCCAAGATAGGGCGAAGACCTTTGTTCTTTTTGGGGATCAGAAAGTACCGGGAATAGCAACCACTGCCTACTTCTGACACCGGAAAACTCTCTATGGCTCCCTTGGCCAAAAGAGATGTGACTTCCTCGTGGAGCAAGGACAAATGATGCACCATCAGCCGGTCTTGAGATGGAGGCAAAGCGGGAGGGAAGGATTCGAAAGGAAGTGAGTAGCCCCTTCGAATAATCTGTAAAACCCACCTGTCCGATGTTATGGACTGCCAGTGGTGGAGATAATGGCTGATTCAGCCACCAACAGGATGCCCATGATCTTTTAGGGCAAGATTAGGCGGGATTACAGGTTGCGGCTGCAGGGGGATTGGTGGTTCTGTCAGGCCTCTGGCTATCCGACCCACAGAGTCGGTATGAACCGCCCCTTCCCCCCTGTACAGTCTGGGAAGCTTGCATGGGGTGGTGGCTAGAATATGGTTGACTCGGTTGAAAGACCCTTTCATAGCCACGAAAGGGGCAATAGGCAGACTGAGAATTTCGCGGGCAGCTGCAAGGCCCAAAAACTTGGCCGTAGCCTGCGAGTCCTTAAAGCGTTCCAGCGCTGAGTCTGCCTGGTCTCCGAAGAGACGGCTGCCATCAAAGGGCATGCCCATGAGGGAATCCGGAGGGATCCCCTGAAAAGCCAGGCGTGGCGTATAAGTGCCACCGTCGACGAAACCGCTCTGCAAAGCGAGTCGGTCATATCCAAACAACACCTAATGGTGAACCTAGCTGTGTCTCTCCCATCCTTGACCGCTTGGGAGAAAACGACACGGGCCTCCTCTGGGACCGGGGCAGCACTTGCACAACCTTGCCTCCCAGAGTGTGGGAGAAACAGCCCAATAAGCATGCGGTGTTCACCAACTGCAATGCAAGGCTAGTGGAAGAAAACATCTTACCGAAGCTATCCAGCCTCTCCGATTTCCTGTCCGGGAGGTGCGGCAGGGAGCGCGTCATGGGATGTAGAGGCTTGGAGCACCATGCTCTCAGAGGTAGGGTGTTGAGTGAGGAAGTTCGGGTCCCCATGTGCAGGGCGGTGGTGGCGGGCAATTGTCCTGTTCACAGGAGCCTCTGCGCTGGCCATGGACCAGGTTACCAGTAGGAAATCTGTTAGTGCTTCATTAAAAGAGAGCAGGGGTGCGGAAGCTCCAGTTTGTAGAACTTCTGTCAAGATGTTAGACTTGACCTCCACAATGGGAAACTCTAGGTCCAGGGCCTCAGCTGCCCTCTTTACCACTATGGAATATGATGCTACCTCCTCCGTAACCATGGTAGGGGGAGAAAGCATACCGGTATCTAAAGAGGTGTCCAGAACACTGGCCTCACCGATTTCCTCACACCAGTCCATATCCTGTTTTAACTGGTATTCTAAAGGGTCCAGTGACTCCTCCCATTCTTACCCCATGCCTAGCCCTTCAGAATAGGACTCGGGCTCTGACCTACGGCGCGGGGGTCCTCTCAGCAACGGCGTCGGTCAAAGCGACTCGGTGTCGTCAGGTATAAGAATGGGGCTGGCACTACCATCAGGAGCATCGGCATCAGGTCGCAGTGGTACGACAGGCACCGGTCCGAACTCATGACCAGATCCATGGGGGCCCATCGGAGCAGAGGCCGGAGCCACCACCGCGGAACCAGATGGGGCCCCCACCAGCCCTGCGGGCCCGAAGGTGTGCAGGAGTGATCGGGCCACTCTAATACACGGCACATGGCCTCATAAAATTCTATTATCTGAGCGAGGTTGTTTCGGCTCTTGGAAAAGCTGGGAGGCTCGGAGTCTCCACTGGCAATGATTCAGAAGAACCGTGCCTCAAACTTCGATGCTCCTTCGTCACGCCAGCCGACGGATGAGGGGAAGTGGAACCACGCTTCAACTTCTTGTGCTTCTTCCTCGAATCTCCTGATGACCTGGAGCGGGAGGAAGACGACTTGGGGCTCCTTGAGTGTTCCTGCAACCTCCCTCTCGATCGGGACCAAGATCTCTGCGGCGTCATGTAGGAAAGTGGATTTCTGTTGCAGTAACCCCCCCACTTTTTGCCAGACTACTGATGCACTTTTACTTGATGTGCCCTGGGTCCCTGCCAATCAGGTTCCAAAGGACTGTGTTCTTTCCCCAAAACTAACCCAATTGGCATCTTTGGCCATAGGTCAGCCCCTGGTAAATGGTACCACAGGTACCCTGGGCACTGTGACCAGGGAAGACCTCTAAGGGCTGCAGCACTTAGAGGTCCATTAGAGGCCCTGTACCTTCACACACCTACACACACCTACACACACCTACACACACACACACACATTATTATTATATTATGTTTGTTCTACAAGAAATGTGTTTGAAACAAACGACTTCATTTGCCTGAACCCCTCACTGTATACTGTACGTCTTTTTTTTTTTGTCAAGTTGGATGCAGGCTTGCGTCCCACTATAACTGTTTCATGTTCATTGTTTGCAAATATTATTTTTCGATTGTATATTAAATATCTGCCTGGCTGGACAGATTCCTATAATATAGTACTGATTGGGTCTATATTCATTGTTCACACGAATTTTTTGTCTGGGGACCACTGTCTTTATTACGAACTCCACAGCACCATAATGGCTGCACTAACAACTGGGAAGTTTGGTATCAAACTTATCAGCACATTAAACCCACACTGATGCCAGTGGGGGAGTTAATGAAAAATGCACACAGAGGGCATCTTAGAAGATGCCCCCTGAAACCTAACCCACCTCTAGTGTCCAGGCTGAGTGGCTGCTTTCAGCCGCCACCACCAGACATGTTTCTGGACCCCTGGGTCGAGAGCCTGCTGCTCTCTGGGGCCTGAAACAATGCACATCCTGGGACGAGGTGCCAAGCCTCCTCCCCCAGGATGGGCAGGGTTCACGAAGGGGAAGCTTCAAAGGCTTGCCGCCTTTGTGAGCTTACCCAGGCCACTTGCTGCTTTCAGCAACTGGTCCCCACTGGTTCTGACCCCCACTTTGGGCGGGAGAACCGGCGGGAAAAACAAGTAAGGAAGAGAGGTTTGCCCACCTCTGCCAACTCCACCCCTCAGGTGTGGGAGGCGAGGTGAAGCACAACTCCCAGTCCCCGCATCTTGCAGATGGGGGACTCAGCCAACCAGGGACAGGGTCATGCCCCCTCCCACTGGAGGGTGGCATAATAGGGGATATACCCACCCCAGGGAAGGGACCCATTGGTGCCTGCCTTTTACCTACCTGTAACGCCCCTAAATCTAGTATTTAGGAGCACCCCTGAAACTTGCTTCCTCAGACAAGAACCTGCAAGAAGAAGAAGAAGAAGGACCGAACAGCCGTGCAGCAGCTAACAAGAGGAAGACGCCCACTGACTTGGCCCCAGCCCTACCGGCCTGTCTCCACCTCGAACCTGCTCCGGCGAAATCCCGGTGTGTCCTGCAGCCAGCAACCTCGAAAACCCCGGAGGACCCGCCTGCCTTCAAGCACAAAGACTATGTCTCCTGTGAACACCGGATTTGTTAATCTGCAACCTCTGGCTCAGGCCGGACACCGCGGATCCGCCCCACTCTGCACCCGCCGTCCACGGCCCGAGCTCGATTGGGCAAACACCACGAGGAGGTCACCCTGGCGATCCTGACCCGAGATCCGGCGACCCCTGACCTGCCTCAAGCCTCCAGCCGACGCCTGCAGCCTTAATCCAGAAGGCCCCTCTAACCGCGACCAGGAGCTGGTAAGAAGATCCGACCCCAAAACGCACCCCTGCACCCGACGCCCCACGGCCTTGTGTGCCCAAACCAACGGTGCCTAGCCAACCCCTAACTTCCCAACTTACCTCTCGAAGTGGTGGTCGCACCCAGAAGACCTTCGTCCCAGAGCCTGCAGTGCCTTTGCAAACCGGAGGTTTCCCATTGAAACCAACAGGGCACCCGACGTCGAAACAGCACCCTGCACCCGGCCGCCCTAGGGCCGCTGAGGGTGCACCTTTGGTGCTAATTTGTTTCCCCATTTGCCCTGAGCTAAAGTCCAGGAGTTTTGCTCCCACAACCCAGTGGCCTGCTTGCCAGAAGCCACCAACCGGAGGCCCCCTATCCCCCATTGGATAACATTGGGCCTCAGCACTCTGCCCCCGGCCGCCCTAGTGCCGCTGAGGGTGTAACGAGAGTGCATCCTTGACCCTGGGGAAACCCTTGTTCTAACTCCAGAAGTTCAACTCCAAAGACCGATTACTTACCTGGTAACCGTTAACTTCATTTCTCTCCATAGGAATCCATTGTCTATTTTTCTCTGAAAAAATGTTACAAGTGTGGAGTTGATTTGTATGGAAACCTGAAAAATAACAATTTTCCAAAACTGATTTTACTTACCTTTTCTCTAGGAAATGTCCCAGTGTGATATCTAGGCATATCACACTGAGTAGAAAAAGTAATCTCAAAAGTAATCTCAAAAGTAACGTAAAAGTAACTTACCTGTAATTTTCATTGCAAAGTCGATACAAAGTATATGTACAGCATTTCACAGTATTGCATTACCAGTAATTCAAACTGTAACCATTTCAAAGTACATTTACAATTGCATTTCAAACTGTATATTTACTGCAAAGTATATATCAACTTACCTGTGCCAGGCTTGCTTGGTTCTAGACTCACTTTGGTATAGTATATACAGAGCCAGCTTCCTACACGTCACCTGCAGGGCTGCTAGCAGCTTCAGGGATCACTCCTTCAAAGCCTTCTGTGCCATGGCCCGGCAGTCCAAGCACGACTTCGAGTCATGTTGTCCTCTACTGATACACAAGATGTGGGTCTGTAACCGAAATGGTGCGATTGAAAGGCGCCACACGGTTTAAATCCTGTATTTCTCGAAGACATCTGACACAACCAGGATGAAGAATTCCTCAAAAAAGAACTGAACAAAATGCTGCAAAAATTCTGTCAAAAACCGAAAGAGGAGTAGCTCTCTCTCCAGATCAGCGCTAACTGGCACTGAAAGAAAAGACCTGACACTAGAGTGCCATGGTGGCATCTATATAGGTGATAGGGACGTCACATCCGGTGTGGACAACGCCAATGAGCGGAGCTGATAGATGCCACCTACCAGTGCGCAGGCGTACCGCTCACGCATAACTCTTCAGGATCCAGTCTGACACCTGGGAAATTTAAGGGTAAGGAAGATGTCTCTATCAGATAACGGAGATATATGCTCGAGTTGCCGCCAGAAGAATGTTTAGTTTATTTGCACTTCTCACCAAAATACTGTGAAAAGTGGTTCTCATCTACTGGTAAGATTCTCGCCGGAGAAGCAGCAACAGAAATCAGTGTGTACGACATGTATTATAAGTCACTAGATGCGGAGGGTGCTTTAGATGGTGGTCATGTACATTTAGATGGCGAGATTTGTCATGCGGTGGTGGCGGTGCATGAGTCAAAGGAGGAACAGGTCTGCTAACCAGCGATGACACATCTGTCTTGACACCGTGTTTATTACTGGTAGTGGTAGTTCTGGAGTAGCATGTGGATGAGGAGGAGGCAAATCTAGATGGGCCAAAGAGTTTGCAGTGGGTCCTGTAATGGGATCCCAATCGGATATCAAGAAACTATTAGTGGACGTGGAGTGTCCTCCTCAGAAAGTCTCAGCTTCTCTTTAGGAGTAAATGAAGAAGACTAAAATCTGGAAGATTCCAATCTTGGAGAGTGTAGAGATAAAACTGAATGAACGGATGGTGAATAAGAGGTAGGGAAAAATGTGGAGTGCATTGATTAAGACATCAGTGTCGATCAGTACTCTCTCACAATCAAAGGAGACATGTCTTTTTGATGTTTTGGTGATGTTTTCATCGTCAGTCGTTGCTTTTTCCACATCGATGAAGGTACAGAAAGGGATCTGTATCTTTTTGACATCGATCTAAACGGTGAAGTGGTTGAAGGTAAATCTTTCAAGGAACTTGATATTGACTATGCCACTGGCCTTCATCTTGCACGTGATGAACCTACTCTTGACTGTGAACATGTTGGCATCGATTCTTTCAACATTTTCAACGTTGTACAAGAAAGTCTTGAATGGTGGCAATGACAGTTTGTCATCTTTTTTCCTTTCCATCTCAGATGTTTCTCTTGGACAGTCTACTTGTTGGGTGACTGGCCCTGTGACTTCTCAAAGCATTTCTTCCTCCTCTCTTCTTCAGCCATAATTTCTTCAAATTTCCCGTGAGCCGGATGCCTTCTCTGTATTTTAATATGCTCTTAAACATTAAAAGGCAAAACTTGCATTCCTTGTTTGAATGTGAGGAATGTGAACACACCACACAGAGTTCATGTGAGTCTGATGCTGCCTTTTTTCTTCCATACGACGGGCACTTCACAAAAAATGGAAGCATTTTGATAGGAAAAATATGTCAAGTCTTCAGGAAAAAAAAAGGATTACTTGAGGATGATATGTAAAGATGTAAAGTAAAGAAACATTTGAATTCGGAGGGGAAAAAAAGCACAGGTGAGAAACCTCCATGGTTTCCAGGATCTTTCTCTCAAAAGCAGGAACAATAACTGTCTGGAGGGAGGCATCACGCCGGGATGCATCATGGATAGTTGCTCCTGGACTGTTGAACAAGTTACTTGCCTTCGGTAACGATTAATCTGTAAAAACATAGGTTAGTTATAGATTATTTTACCATAGAATTACCCCCAGGCGTCAGACTCGATCCAGAGAATTTTTCGTCAGCAGTACCCTTCCGCGTCGAAAGGTGGCGTCAGTCGGCTCCGCGTTCGTCGTTGGCGTCATGGTCGCCAGGATGACGTCGCGGTAGCTACTTAGACGCTGCCCTCGCGCGCTGACGTCAGTTCTTTTACTGACATTCCACGCCAGAAGCGCAGAGCCATACAAGACACTGACCACTGGTGCACAAAACTAGGGCCCTGAAAGGGATTCCCTGACCCTAGAAATCAGTTCGCAGAACGGGGAGGATGGGTGGGGCGGTAAGGAATCTATAACTAACCTATGTTTCTTACAGATATATCGTTACCGAAGGTAAGTAACTTGTTCATCTGAAAGAAACAGTTATAGATTTCTTACCTTAGAATAGATACCCCAGCAATACCAACCCTGGAGGTGGGTCTGCGAAACAAGTTCACACCAGAAAGTCCTGGAGGACAGAACGACCAAAGAAGCAGTCTCTCCGGACTTGACTATCCAGGCAGTAGTGTCTAGTGAACGTGTGCAGAGATGCCCAGGTAGCTGCCTGACAGATGTCATTAAGGGGGGACTCCTCGTCCCAAAGCAGTAGTAGCTGCCTTCGCCCTGGTGGAATGGGCGCGCAGCCCAACTGGAGGCTCCTTCTTTGCCAAGGAATAACCAGCCTTAATGCACAAAACGACCCACCTAGAGATGGTCCATTGTGCATGGCCCGACCTTTCTTAGCGCCCACGTAGCCCACAAAGAGCTGATCATCCACCCGGAATTGTTTGGTGCGATCCAAATAAAAGGAAAGCGCCCGTTTTGGATCCAGACGGTAGAGCCTCTCTTCTTCTTTTGAAGAATGCTGAAAGAAGGTGGGCAAAGTGATGGTTTGGCCAATGTGGAAAGAAGTAACCACCTTGGAAAGAAAGGATGGTCTGGTGTAGGAAACTGGCTCTATATATACTACACCAAAGTAAGGTATAGTGTGTATAGAGTCCAGGTAACCCCAGAGGTAGGCAGAGGTTAAAGTTAGATAGAACCTTGCTCTCTATTTGTTGTAGAGTGGTCGAGCAGTAAGGCAGTATCAGAGGACAGTGTTAAGCATTTGATGTACCCACTCAGTCAGCAAATGAATTCACACACTCAAGAACTGAACTCTAGGCCAATTGTTTTTGTATAAAAATATATACTGTTGTTTTATTTTTAGAACCAAGCAAGCCTGGCACAGGTAAGCATTAAATACTATACAGTAATAAGTTGCTGGTTGTAGAACAGTTTGAAAATGCAATAGGAATTGTACTTCGTTTGATTTACAGGGGATGCAGTTGGTTGCAATACTTAGCAAATACAGTACATTGAAATGAATGGGCTTTTTCAGTAAATTGCAGGTAAGTTACTTTTTACGTTACTTTTCTAACTCAGTGCTGGATACCTAGATTCAGCACTGGGACATTTCCTGCAAACAGGTAAGTAAATACTTTTTGGTTATTCGTGCGATTTTTAAAGAATATTTTTAGATTTCAAAACTCCACACTTAGAAACTTTTTGGAAGGAAAAGTGTCCATGTTATCCTGAGGAGGAAAAACAGGTTATCGGTTCACAGGTAAGTTATCGACTGTGGGAGTTAAGGTTCTGGGGTTAGACTCACGGGTCCCCCAGAGTCAGTGATGCACTCTTGTTACACCCTCAGCGGCACTAGGACGGCCGGGTGCAGAGTGTTGAGGCCCATTGTTATCCTATGGAGGATAGGGGGTCTCCGGTTGGTGGTGGCTGGCAAGCAGGCCACTGGGTTGTGGGAGCAAAGCTCCTAGGGTTAAGGTCAGGGCAAATGGGGAAACAAAGTAGCACCAAAGGTGAACCCTCAGCGGCACTGAGGCAGCCGGGTGCAGAGTGCTGTTTCGACGTCGGGCGCCCTGTTGTGTTCTATGGAGAACCTCCGGTTTGCAAAAGCACTGCAGGCAGGGAGACGAAGTACTTCTGGGTGCGACCACCACTTCGAGAGGTAAGTTGGGAAGGTAGGGATTGGTTAGGCACCGTTGGGTTGGGCACACAAGGCCGTGGGGCGTCGGGTGCAGGGGTGCCTTTTGGGGTCGGATCTTCTTACCGGCTCTGGGTCGTGGTCAGGGGGGCCTTCTGGATTTAGGCTGCAGGCGTCGGCTGGAGGCTTGAGGCAAGTCAGGGGTCGCCGGATCTCGGGTCAGGATCGCCGGGGTGACCTCCTCGTGGTGTTTTTCCACTCGAGCTCGGGCCGGGTTCGGCGGGTGCAGAGTGGGCTGGATTCCGGGTCTCCGGCTGCAGCCAGAGGTTGCAGTTGAACAAATCCGGTGTTCACGGGAGAAGCAGTCTTTGGAAGTGAAGGCAGGCAGGTCCTCCGGGGTTTTTGAGGTTCCTGGCAGCAGGACACACCGGGATTTCGCAGGTTAGAGGGGAGACAAGCCTGAAGGGCTGGGGCCAAGTCAGTGGGCGTCTTCCTCTTGTTAGCTGGCTGCACGGCTGTTCGGTCCTTCTTCTTTTCGTTTCTGGATCTGAGTAAGCAAGGTTCAGGGGTGCCCCCTAAATACTAGATTTAGGGGCGTTACAGGTAGGTAGAGGGCAGGGACCAATGGGTCCCTTCCCTGGGGTGGGTACACCCCCTATCGTGCCACCCTCCAGTGGGAGGGGGCAAGAGCCTGTCCCTGGTTGGTTGGGTCCCCCCATCCTCAAGATGGCGGGGACTCGGAGTTGTGCTTCACCTCGCCTCCCCCACCTGAGGGGTGGAGTTGGCAGAGGTGGGCTCACCTCTCTCCCTCACTTGTTTTTCCTGCCAGTTCTCCCGCCCAAAGTGGGGGGTAGAACCAGTGGGGACCAGTTGCTGAAAGCAGCAAATGGTCTGGGGAGGCTCACAATGGCGGCATGCCTTTGAAGCTTCCCCTTTCATGAACCCTGCCCATCCTGGGGGAGGAGGCTTGGCACCTCGTCCCAGGATGTGCATTGTTTCAGGCCCCCGAGAGCAGCAGACTCTCGACCCAGGGGTACAGAAACATGTCTGTTGGTGGCAGCCTAAGCAGCCACTCAGTTGGGACACTAGAAGTTGGTCGAGTTTCAGGGGGCATCTCTAAGATGCCCTCTGTCGTACATTTTACATTAAATCCCACACTGGCATCAGTGTGGGTTTAATGTGCTGAGAAGTTTGATACCAAACTTCCCAGTTCTCAGTGTAGCCATTATGGTGCTGTGGAATTCGTAATGACAAACTCCCAGCACCATATACTCTTAATGGCAGCACTGCACTTACAATGTCTAAGAATGGACTTAGACACTGTAGGGGTACAGGGCTCATGCACCTGTACCCTCACCACTGGTATAGTGCACCCAGCTAGAGGAGTGACTACCCTATGCCAGGGCAGTGGTTTGTAGGCATGGCACACAGGGATGTGTGCCATGTCGCCTCTTCACTTTGTTCTGCACCAAGACACGCAGCCTGCAAAGGCAGTGGGTGAGTGAAAAGGTGCAGGGCCTCTAAGGGTGGCACAATAAGTGCTGCAGCCCTTAGGGGCCTTCCCTGGTCACAGAGCCCTGGGTACCTGAGGTTCCATTTACCAGGGGCCTACCTGTGGCCAGGGATGCCAATTGGGTTTAGGCTTCAATGCAGTTTTAGGGAAGGAACATAGGCCCTGGGTACCTGATTAGCAGGAGCCCAGGGCACACTCAGTCAAAGTACATCAGCAATTCAGCAAAAAGTGGGGGCAACCATG
The DNA here is from genome assembly GCA_963921515.1 of Calotriton arnoldi. Classification (NCBI taxonomy): domain Eukaryota; kingdom Metazoa; phylum Chordata; class Amphibia; order Caudata; family Salamandridae; genus Calotriton; species Calotriton arnoldi. Next base: position 1,173,245 of record CAWUFW010004507.1, on the reverse strand, counting down.
CAGAAAGGGCACTTTCTCACACCCATGAGTCTTGTAAGAACTATATTGAGATTCCACATTGGAGCAGGTGGAAGTCTGGGGGGAATGATTCTTTTAAGGCCTTCCATAAATGCTTAAATAGCCGGCACTATAAAAAGAGACAAATGCTGTCTGTTTTGTAGATATGCAGCTATTCCAGCTAGATGTAAGCGTATGGATGTGTACACTAAATTGGAACGCTGTAGATGTAATAGATAGCAAATGATGTTTTCGATCGAAGCGTCCAGCGGATTGATTTGGTTGTTGTTACAGTAAGTGACAAACCGCTTCCATTTTGCTGCATAGCATGCTCTTGTGGTAGGGCGCCTAGCCTCTTTGATATTATTCATTCAGTCTGGCGGAGGATTAAGATAACCAAACTCTAGGACTTCAGGTGCCAGATCGCAAGGTTGAGATGACTGGGATCTGGATGTCTTTTCTCTCCATGGTTCTGAGTGAGAAAATTGGGAGTAAGGTGTAGTTTTTGGTGAGGAACTATTGATAACTCCAACAGAGTTGTGAACCAGGGTTGACGAGCCCATGTGGGAGCCACTAGGTTTAGTGTCAGGGACTGCTGTCTGAGCTTCCGAACCACTAATGGAATGAGTGGGAGAGGCGGAAAAGCGTAAGCAAATATCCCTGACCAATTCTTCCATAGCGCATTGCCTTTGGACAATGGGTGTGGATACATGGATGCGAAGTTTGGGCATTTTGCGTTTAGGTGGGTGGCGAACAGATCTATCTCTGGGAAGCCCCACATTTGGAAGATTGGGAGAAGAATTTGAGGGTGGAGTTCCCACTCGTGGATCTCCGGTTGTTGACGACTGAGCAGATCTGCAATCTGGTCGTTTACTCCTGGAAGGTGCTCTGCAAGGAGATATATTTTTTGAGGTCTGGCCCATTTCCAGATGCTCTGCGCTAGCTGTGAGAGCTGGAGAGAGTGTGTCCCCCGTTTTTGTATGTAGTACATTGCTGTCATGTCTGTGCGAATCAGGACAGCTTTGCCTACTAGATGAAGTTGAAAGGCTTTCAATGCTAGAAAAATTGCTAGTAGTTCTAGATGGTTTATGTGGAGTTGTTTTTGTTGCAAAGTCCACATGCCCCAAATGGTATGTTTTTGAAGATGAGCTCCCCAACCAGTGAGCGATGTGTCTGCTGTTAGCACTATCTGTGGAACCGGGTCGATGAATAGCCGCCCTTTGGAATGGTGTTGTATATTCCACCACTGCAGAGAGCGATGGGTGCGGCCATCCACCAACACTAGATCTGATAACGGACCTTGAGGTCTGGTTCCACTGACATGCCAAGCATTCCTGTAGGGGACGCATTTGAAGTCTTGCATAAGGAACGATTAAAATGCAAGATGCCATCATTCCTAGCAATTGCATGAACACTCGAGCTGGTAATGAGTGTTGTGGCTGAAACTGTGCTATTAGAGTTTGCATGTTGTGGATCCTGACTGGGTTGTGACATGCTAGAGATTTCTCAGTGTTTATTGTGGCTCCCAGATACAATTGTGTGTTGGATGGTTGGAGATGAGACTTGGAGAGATTTACAGTGAACCCCAGGTTGTGAAGCAGTTGTACTGTTTTCCGAGTGTGTTGTAAGCAGCTCTGTTGCGAGCTGGCTTTTATTAGCCAGTCGTCTAGGTAGGGAAAGACGTGAATGTGCTGTCTTCTTAGATGAGCCGCGACTACTGACAGACACTTGGTGAAAACCCTGGGTGCTGTAGTTACCCCGACTGGGAGAACTTTGAATTGATAATGTTGTCAGTCCACCACACACCTGAGGTATCTCCGGTGAGCCGGGTGAATGGGAATATGGAAATAGGCGCCCTTTGCAGTCCAAAGTGGACAAAAAGTCGCCTTGCTGAAGAAGTGGGAGCACTTGTTGGAGTGTGACCATGTGAAAGTGGTCTGACTGAATGTACAGATTTAGTTCTGAGGTCTAGTACAGGCCTGAGAGAGCCGTCCTTTTTGGGAATCAAAAAATTACAGGGAGTATACCCCGGTCCCCTGGTATTGTAATGGGACTGGTTCTATAGTGTGTTTTTCCAAGAGAGTGAGAACCTCTTGCTTTAAGAGGGTGAGATGCTCTAGTGACATTGCATGTCATCTTGGAAGAATATTTGGGGGAGTGTCTGTAAGCTCCAGGCAGTAACCATACTGGATAATTTGTAGTACCCATTTGTCTGAGGTGATTGAATTCCAGACAGGCAGGAATTGAGAGAGTCGTCCCCAGACAGGAGTGGAATGATCGGGGATAACAGAAGGAAGTCACTGTTTGTTTGTGGGGGAAGTGCGGGTAGAGTTACCTCTGCCTCTTCCCTTACCATGGTTTCCTATAAAACCTCCTCTGAAATAACCTCTTGAAGAGGGGTATTGGTTGTTGCCCTTGTAAGAGGAGGATGGATTTTCAGTGGACACCGTCTTTGAACCACCCCTGTAAAAGGAGCGGCGAAAGGAACCCGTATTTGCAGGTAACTGCAAAGCCCCCATGGACTTTGCGACCTCAGTGTCTTTCTTCATCTTTTCAAGTGATGTATCAACCATTGGGCCAAAAAGATGCTCCTTATCGAATGGCTGGTTAAGGATGGAGGTTTGTACCTCCGGCTTGAAGCCTGATATTCTCAGCAAAGCATGCCTGCGTAACAGTATACTGGTGTTGACCGCACGAGCTGCTGTGTCTAGGGCACACCTAATGGATGTATTGGTAATAAGTTTACCTTCCTGAATAAGGTCATTAGCCTTAGATTTGTATTCATCAGGTAAATGTTGTATGAGTTTTTCTAACTCATCGTAATGAGCCCTATCATAACAAGCCAACAGAGCTTGAGCGTTGGCAATGCGCCAGTGATTTGCTGCTTGTAAAGCTACTCTTTTTCCCAGAGGCATCAATTAGCTTAGACTCCTTATCAGAAGGAGGAGCCTCACCTGTGGTTTGTAAATTAGCTCTCTTGCAAGCGTTGGAGACTACAAGAGAGTCCAAGGGCAACTGGCCTCTAATGTAAACAGGGTCGGTAGGAGCGGGTTTATATTTATTGTCCACCCTAGGTGTAATTATCCTTGCCCTTACAGGGTCTTTAAATACCTCATCTGTGTGTTTTAACATGCCTTTGAGCATTGGTAAGGTGTGAGTAACTCTTTGAGAAGAGGTAAGTGTCTCAACAAGGAAATCCTCTTCTAAAGGCTCCCTATGGAGCTCTACCCCATGATATTGAGCGGCTGTGTTAAAAAGCTCAATGTACCCAATGTTATCGTCAGGTGGGGAGGGTCTGGAGAGATACAAATCAGGGTCGTTGCATGTGATTGGGTGTGTCTGATAATCGTCCCAAGGGTCAGTGTCCTGTAACCTATCCTGATCTTCATCCCCATCCTCTGGGTCAGGTGAAAGTGGTGCTGGTGAATTTGCTGGTGAAATGAGCAAGTTGCGATGAGTGGAAGAAGGAAGTGGAATATAAGGGGGAGAAGGGTTAGTACCCACACTCTTCTTTTGAGGGGAATGTGGCAGTCCTCTAATAGGTCAATCTTCTGTTTCTTTGGAAGAGTGGCATGAATATGTCCTGTGTCAGGGTTGATCACCAGTTTTTTCTGCTTCGGATCCGAAGGCGGTGCATCGGTCCGAGGCTCTTTAGAGGGAGAGACTTTTCCTTTATGAGCCAGTTTCAGCGTCGAAGGATTTCGGCTCCGAGCCTTTTGGTTGTCGAAGGTTTAGGCTCCGAGCCTTTCGGTGTCGAAGATTTGGATTTGTGCTTCGGCGCAGAAGGAGTTGATTCGGCACCAGAGTGGGATTGGCTCGAGCCCGAGCCGGAATGCTTCTCTTTCGGAGCCGGGCCCGAGGGCGGGGCGTTGGAAACTTTGTCGGTGCCGACCTTGGCCCGAGGGCAGAGGAGGGACCAGAGCCTTTGTTTTAGGTTGAGGGGGCAAAGGAGTATCTTTACTCACGGTACACTGACCTGGAGTAATCTGCTCCTCTTCCTCCATGTCGGAGTCAGCTTCGGACATGGAGATATGTTGTTCTTCTTCGGCTTCTTGAGGTTGAATATGCGTGTCGGAATCTTCGCCGAAGATGTCCGGTGCTGAGCAGCTCTGGTGTTGCATTTCGTGTCGTCGAGCCAGACGGTCACGAAGTGTCTTTTTCGATCAAAACGATCGACACGTGTCGCATTCATTTTCTTCGTGTTCCGGGGACAAGCAGAGGTTGCACACTTCGTGCAAGTCGGTGCGTGGAAACTTAGCACGACACCCGGGACAGAGCTTGAAGGGAGTCCGTTCCATCGACTGCTAGCGCGGTCGGCGCAGGTAGGCTAGACGGCCTGCCACGAGTTTCCCAATCGAAGATTTTCCGAGGGGAGACGATGCGCGTCGAATGGAGAACCGCGATCGATAACACCACCGTCGAGGTTAGTGGATTGTGCATCGAAGGGGTCCGAAAACGGTACCGAACCGGAGCGCAGCAATACACATCCGAACCCGAAGGCGGAAAAAACCAATCTAAGGATGGAGTCGATGCCCATGCGCACTATCACCGAAAGGAGGAGTCACCTACCTCGTGACTGGAAAGACTTCTTCAAAGAAAAACAAAGTGCAAACATCCGGACCCAACACTAGATGGCGATCTATGCATAGCATGTGATCTACAGTTAACATGCCTCGAACAGGAGGTTTTGAAGAAAGAGCCTGGAGCTCACTCACCCTGCGAGCAGAGGTGATGCCAACCAGAAAAGCAGTCTTTAAGGTAAGAAGACGAAGAGGACAGTTATGAAGTGGCTCAAAGGGAGGGTAAGGTAAGTCAGAACCAAGTTCAAGTCCCACTGAGGCATTACGAAGGGAATAGGAGGAAAAAGATGAGTAATGCCCTTTAGGAAGCAATTTATAACAGGGGACTTGAAAAGAGAAGGCTGATCAGGAAGTCTAAGAAAGGCTGAAATGGCAGAGAGGTAGCCCTTAAGATTGCCCAGAGCAGAGCCCTGCTGGGCCAAAGAAAGAAGGAACAAGAGAACCTTAGAAAGAGGGGCAGAAAGGGAATCCACAGCCTTTGCTGCGCACCATGCCACAAATTTGTTCCATCTACAGGCGTATACCGTCTTAGTGGAGGGACGCCTGGCTGCCAAGATAACATCACAGACTTCGGGAGGCAGGTCAAACAACGTCAACTGCCGCCACTCAATCTCCACGCAAGGAGGTGGAGGCTGGACAGGTTCAGGTGGAGGACCGTCCCCTGCTGCTGCGACAGAAGATCCTCCCGAAGAGGCAGTCTTATCAGAGGATCGATGGCCATGTGTAGCAGCTCGGGATACCAGACTCTTCGTGCCCAATCCAGAGCCACAAGAATGACAAGGGCCCGGTAGCGCTTGATCTTCTTCAGCACTCTGGTCAGAAGTGGTATAGGCGGAAAGGCGTATAGAAGACCGCAATTCCACTCGCGACGAAAAGCATCGCCTAGCGAGTGCCGCCTTGGAAATTCCAACGCGCAGAATTGCTGACATTGCGCGTTCTCTTCGGTGGCGAATAGATCTAACCAAGGCTCTCCCCACTGTCGAAAGAGGCCTTGCACCACCTCCGAGTGGAGACGCCATTCGTGATCCATCATGCACCTGCGGCTGAGTTGGTCAGCCCTGGCGTTCAGCGAACCTGCCAGGTGTTGAACCACCAAGGACATGCCCTGATGTTCCAGCCATGTCCAGAGGCGGAGGGCCTCTTGACATAGGGTCCATGACACCACCCCGCCCTGTTTGTTGCAGTACCACATGGCGGTGGTTTTGTCCGTGAACACCTGCACTACTCTTCCCCGGACAGAGGGAAGGAATGCTTTGAGTGCAAGACGAATCGCCCGAAGCTCCAGAAGGTTGATGTGGAGCCCGGACTCCGCCGGAGACCAGAGGCCTCTGATCTCCGCCTCCCCCATGTGGCCGCCCCATCCCAGAAGTGATACATTGGTCATCACTGTGAACTCTGGTTGGGGAAGGGATAGTGATCTACCGTCGACCCAATCCTGGTTCGTTAGCCACCACTGCAATTGGTGTGCAGTGCCCTCCGAGATCTGGACGCAATCGGACAGTTTCCCCTGATGTTGTGCCCACTGGAACTTCAGGTCCCACGTAGAGCCTACATATGCCATCTGGAATGGTCCACCAGCAGGATGCAGGAAGCCATCAGTCCCAGTAGCCTGAGGGTCATCCTGACCGAAACCCGGGATAGAGGCTGAAAGATCGGAATCATAGCCCGAATATCCCGGACTCGCTGTTCGGGAGGATAGACCCGAAACTGCGTCGTGTCCAGAACCGCTCCGATGAAGAGGAGCTTCTGAGAGGGAGTCAGGTGTGACTTCGGCACGTTGGAGAACCCCAGCGAATGCAGGAGGTCGGCCGTAGTCTGGAGGTGGGAGACGACAGCCTGGGGCAAGCCCGCCTTCAACAGCCAGTCGTCGAGATAGGGGAAGACTGGAACCCCTGATCTGCGCAGATGAGCTGCGACCACCGCCATCACTTTCATGAACAGCCGAGGGGCGCTGGTAAGGCCAAAGGGGAGCACAGTAAACTGAAAGTGCTCGTGGCCTACCGTGAACCGCAGGTAACGCCGGCAGGACGGGGATGTGAAAATAAGCGTCCCGCAAGTCCAACGCTACCATCCAGTCTCCAGGATCGAGGGCAGACAGGACCTGAGCTAGCATCAACATTTTTAACTTCTCCTTACGGAGGAAGCGGTTGACGTTCCTGAGATCCAAAATAGGACGCAGGCCTTTGTCCTTCTTGGGCACCAGAAAGTAGTGGGAATAGCAGCCACGACCTACTTCTGGGACAGGAACTCGCTCGATGGCCCCCTTGGCCAAGAGTGCCGAAACTTCCTGTTGGAGAAGGGCCAGATGATCCTCCGACATGCGATGGTACGGAGGTGGCATGGATGGAGGGGTAGTCTCGAAGGGGAGGGAGTAGCCCCTTCAGACTATTTGCAAAACCCACTTGTCCGACGTGATCGTGCGCCAGTGGGGGAGGCGATGGCGAATCCTGCCACCCACTGGCGTTTGGTGGCCCTGAAAGGTCGGACTAGGAGGGTTTGGAGGCTGCTGCAGAGTGGGCTGTGGTGGACTGGCCCGCCCGCTGGCCCCCAGAACCACGGCGGTTGTTACCACGTCCCCGGCCACGCAGGGGCTGAACAGCTTGCGCTGGCCTGTGGCTCTGGGCGGGACGTGGCAGGGTACCCCTTCCGTAGCCACAAAAGGGGCGAAAAGCAGACTGCCCAGGGCGGGAGGTGGAGAGGCCCAAGGACCTGGCCGTAGCTTGAGAGTCCTTAAAGCGCTCCAGCGTGCTGTCTGCCTTGTCGCCGAATAGGCGACGGCCAACAAAGGGCATGTCCGTAAGTGTGGACTGGACACCCCCTGAAAAACCAGTCGACCTCAACCAGGCATAGCGAAGGGCTACCGACGAGGAAATCGTCCTGCCTAGTGAGTCGGTGGTATCCAGCCCACAGCGGATGGTAAACTTTGCTGTGTCTCACCCTTCGGCAACTGCACGGGACAGTACGGCAGGGCCTCCTCCGGGCACTGAGGCAGCACTTGCATCACCGTATCCCACACAGAGTGGGTGTAACGGCCCAACAGAAATGCGGTGTTTACCGACCGCAGTCCCAAGCTGGAGGAAGAAAACATCTTCCCAAGATGGTGCAGCTTTTTGGATTCCCTATTAGGTGGTGCGTTAGGGAATGCGCCTTTGGAGGTAGAGGCTTGGACCACCAAGCTCTCAGGGGTGGGGTGTTGGGAGAGGAAAGTGGGGTCGTCCGGGGCCGGGCGGTGGCGTCTGGCAACCATCCTATCCACAGGAGCCCCTGTGTTGGGCCTGGACCAGGTGGCCAAAAGGATGTCGGTTAGGGCTTCATTAAACGGCAGCAGGGGCTCCGAAGAGCTCGCTGCCGGTTGAAGCACCTCTGTCAGGAGGTTAGTCCTGACTGCCACCTTAGGTAGCTCGAGGTTGAGAGCCACGCCGCCCTACGCAACACCACTGCAAAGGACGCTCCCTCCTCCGTAGCCACGGTAGGAGGAGACAACATGCCAAGGTCTGGTGAGGTATCCAGACCACTGGCTTCCCCCAGTTCCTCTCTCCAGTCCGGTTCATAGCCTAACTGGTCAGTTAAAGGGTCTCCAGACCCTCCCAGTCCTCCTCACTCTCCTCTGGCTGCCAATCCGGTCTAGAAGAGCCAGGGTAGAACAAGGGCACAAAAGTACCCGCCGGCACCGTGTCTACATCGGGATGGAGGCCGGGGTCGACGCCGGCTGGGGACACAACCGGCATCGGCTGCGGACGTGGTGCCGGTGGAGGTGTAACTAGGTCGACCGGTGCCGATCCAGATCCAGGCCTGGATTCAAGTGGACCCTGCGGTGCCGAGGCCGGAGCCGCCGAAGGCCCAGGGCCCCCAGCAGAGTCTGCGGGGTCCGAAGGCGCGCCGGCGGAGTCGGGCTGTCCAAAGATGGCGTGCATTGCTTCATAAAATTGACGAAGCTGGGCAGGGGTCGCTCCAGGTCCCGGAAAGGGAGGGAAACCCTGAGTCGACCGTTCGGGCTCCGCACGCGGACCCGCGGGAGAGGCACCCTCCGCATCCCTGGTCGCATCGGCCGACGGACGGGGAGAAGTCGAAGAGTGACGATGCTTCTTCGACTTCTTGTGCTTCGACTTACCTGACCCAGAGTGCGAAAACTTGGAAGAAAAATGATGGTGGCCCCTCGACCTCCTACGCAACCGGGACCTCGAGCGGCGCAGAGATAACTGTCGAACCTCGAGAAGCTTTTGGGACTGCTCCCGCAAAGTTTTCGGATTCATGGTCCGGCAGTAGGAGCACTACTTTGGGTCGTGGTCGCGCTCCAGGCAGAATAGGCACATGCGGTGCGGATCCGTCACCGACATCAGTCGGCTACAGGAACCGCAAGCCATGAAGCACCAGGAGTCGACTACTCAAAAACGGTGTCGACAAAAGTCGTCAAAAAGTCAGTCAAAAAGTGACTGGAGGTACCGCTCTCTCCGGATCTGCGCTGGCTGGCGTGGAAAAAGAAAGAACTGACGTCAGCGCATGAGGGCGGCGTCTAAGTAGCTACCGCGACATCATCCCGGCTACCACGACGCCAACGGCGAACGCGGAGCCGACTGACGCCACCTTTTGACACGCAGGGGTACTGCTGACGAAAAATTCTCTGGATCCAGTCTGACGCCTGGGGGTACTTCTAAGGTAAGGAGTCTATAACTAACTGTTTCTTTCAGATAAAGGCACACCAGTCTTTCTCCACAGCTTCATAATGTAAACCTATCACAATGCATTTTTTCATGCAATGTTAGACCATCTGGCATGTTTTGCATTTCAAATACTCCAATTTAAATGAACTGAGTATTTTGAAGTCTACATTTTTGAAAAAACGTTGCCTTGGATAGGCTTCTGACGGGTGCTTCATTTCAGATGGACACACATATATATATATATATATATATATATATATATATATATATATATAACCTGTACATCATTTTATAAGGATAAATATGGATTAAAAGGGTTCCAGGGTCCAGGCACACAGCGGTCATGTGCATAACAAACCTGTGAATCATGTACGCAATTTTGGATGCTTACACAAAATAGCAATAAATCCCAACACATAGAACAATTGCTGCAATTACAATTTGAATTTTGGTTTCACCCCATCAACAAAGTGAGGGAGGTAGCTAAGCCTGCAAGCATGGCTGTCCCTTTGTGAAGAGCTCTGCTTACAGAGCAGTCAATCCGCCTTCACACCGCAGCTTCCCAGGATCATCCGACCTAGGTTGAGCTGTTTGGCGGTGACATCTGGAGCACCATCACGGAATTGCATATCCGGCGCAATTTGCCACCAGGAAGGAGTAATAGCCGCTCAGTTCGCACCTGCCATTTCCTGGAGCGAGTGGTGGATTTTGGCGGCCTGTGGAGGTGGTCGGTGAGGGGCTCTGGGCATTTTGGGGTCCAGATCGGAGGAGCATGTGAAGACACCTCTAACCATAAGGTGCTGCCTGTCCATTGCCCGTCCCTGTGGAGCCACCGGAGGGCGCGGTGGGCAGTGAGGGTCCGACGGAGACCAGGGGCGGGCCTTTTGGCTTCAACGACAGACTGCCCGGGATGCTGGGCCTGGATTGCGGCACTGCTGGGGCTGTCGGAGGACTTTGGGAGCAGGCCGTGGCTGCGGTGTGTGGCGGGACGGAGTCATTAGAGGGGGGCGGCTCTGGTGAGTCGCAAGTGGCAGACTCCTGCGTTTCCTTGCCCGCATCATATCGGTGAGTGCCAGGGGCCCCACCCTAGTGGTGTCGGCGAGGTGTTTTTTGAGAGGGGGCCACCCTATGGCTGGTACGGTAGGGGGCACCTGGGCAGGGCACCCCCCTGCTGAACTGACACTCGACTCTGGGAGCACTCTCCAACGCTGTGGCAAGGGAATAGGCCTATCGTGCTGCATAGTGGTGCCTAGTGACTAGGGGGCCCTAGTCGGGACTGGATTTAATATTGTTTCTCCCTCCGCCTGTTGCGTCTGCATGAGTCTGGTGTGGGTGGGCCCTGCATGGAGGAACAGTCCTTGGGGCGCTTGATGTGCGCTGCCTGGGGGACGTGGCCTGCCCAGATTTACGCCTGGCTCGCGCCTTCTGCCTCATGTTGCAAACAAATGTGTCACAGATACCCACGAGGTATGTCTCTGATATTTGAACTGAGCCATGACTTCAAGTTGTGCAAGGAGTGTGCCTCGAGGCACCCGAAGGTGATCCAGGAACGTGAAGCCAAGGTGTTTGTTACCGAGCACTGCCAGAATCGCATAGGTCCCATTCAAAGTCGAGGACAAAATCATTTCCCGCTCTATGGGCCCGTCTTATGATAGCTTTTTGCAAAGCTGGATCCATGGATCATTCACATCACTCAAGGAAACCACAACAAAATGCTCTTTTAACCATTAGTCAAACAGATTCTCTGATCCTACTCAGAACTTAAAAGGCAGACTCAACTTGCAGTGAGTATTCAAGACGCAGAAAAATATAATTTTTTCTTTGAGAGGAAAAAATAGATGTGTTCACAGACATAGTTGACCTAACCGAACTGTATGAACATAGCTGCACTGCGAACCAGAAAACCTTCTGAATTTATGGGATTCAGCTTGAGAAAATAATAGAACAACCATCTATAAAGTGCAAAGAGGCAGCAGAAAAAGGATGGTTCAAATTTGCTGGTATAAAGATACTTGTATTTCAAGATATGTGTCATCAACTTAGTTTATAAAAGAAAATCAGTGGAACCGAGTGAGTGCAGCCAAATGTTTAAGGCTGGTAAAGGAAGGCAGCAGCTCAGGAGATATTGGTGAGCTCTAAAGATAAAGGAGAGAGACCATCTGTGTTCTGTTGGAAATAAATGATGCGCAAACTGTGCTGCAAATCTACTCACTTTCTTCCATATTTCTTTTCATTAAAAATTATGTTTCAAACGCCAGTTTCCATAAATTATTCCACTGAATGTTTAATTGCCCATTATATAAACAAAAATACCTTTACTTAGATATGTTCTAGGTGGAGATATCCGATGTTCAGGAATATCAGTGATTTACTGGATTAATAACTGGTTACACTACTATAATGAATGAAATGTAATGGGCAATTTACTAATAAGCAATGTTAGGTTCCCCAATTCATCATGAGAATACCGACTGATGTACTTATCAGTGTACACACTTATAACAGTGCTCTGAACATTCACCTCGATATTATCTACCATCAAGCTTTTGGATGATTTTTAGTTAAGCTAAATACATGCAATGACTAATGTTCTGCTCGTATTAAAACACAATATAAAAAATGAAGCACTAAACATTGTAAATTAACTATGATCATGCTGCTACAAAATAAATGGAAGTTACTGATAAAAAAATATATATATATGAGCTCTCCCGCAAACGGATACATTGACCAGAATACAATAACACCATTTGAAACAGAATACCCATCCCTTTACCCCTTGGCTAGAAGAAGCAGGTGTTGACAGATGCCTCACCAGGTCCTCAGAGGCCCGTGCCTGAGCTCGCCGGAACAGCTCTAAGTCGTATTCACTGGTTAGGTTTTCCAGAAGTGGCTCCCTGGTGTTACCATAGGTTTGTCTATGCTCCTAAATAAAGAAAGCATAACTTACTCCTGTGACTCGTGTCCTCCCAGACCCACAGCTTCTCATTGTTATAGATAAAGAGAAAAACAGACAAAGTAACAACACAGCAATTATCCAAAGAAAAATGTTGATTAATTTTTGGCCTAGTTCTGCACCATGGGAATATTTATTTAAGTCAACTGCTTTGACTTATCGCCCACTGTCTCATTGGATTTGTAGCACTGTACCATAGATAGGTTGTTCATAGAGATATAGCATAAGGTGCTAAATTCCATTTGTCCATAGGATCAACAGCACCCTGTAACAGGCTATCAGAAGAGGATATTTTTCTGAAAGTCAAACAAGTTTACCCTGGCAACGTTTTAAATCTACAGTGTAACATCAAAGGTGTAAAGACAATATAACAAGGTGAAAAGAGTAAGAACAAATGTAACCTGATAGACTTCTATTGCAAACAGAGTGAAAAGACTAATGTCCCTTTTAGAACTCCAGGAGATTCCTCTACCCATGGTGCATTGTACTGGCGGTTTTGCCGTACACACTCAGTTTCTTTTCTTTTCTTTTTAATAAACAGAAAACTGAACCAGATCAGATTTTCCAATGCCCAACTCCATAGATTCAGGAAGGAGGGTTGTTTACGACCTCATAAAGACCAATGAAGAGTCCTATAATGCAGACCTATTACTATAAGTAACCTTTTCTTCTGCATCATATGCTCTTCATTGATAGTCATAAAAGATTGAACAGAATACAAGGCTTTAGTAATAAACTAGCAGTTGTTGGGCAGAAGGAAAAGACTTAATATGTCATAAAAAATACTTCCAGTAATGAACTATATCTAAATATATAACTAGATTATGCATAGGAAAATTAAACTGAAACATAAGTATACACATATAGGTACCTAAAATAAACAGTGTGCACTGTTTTTCACTATTTGAAAACCTTTCTTTGTGTTTCTTGCCCTAATATTGCTTCTGCTGGGGAATTAAGTCCAAAGCAATAATGTCTTCTGAAAGTGTGTATCAACGTCAAAGTTACTGCTTTGCAAATGTGAGAAATAGGTACTTTCCTTAACGACGCTGAAGTTGCCACCTTAGCTCTAGTGTGCACCACTGGCCTGCCTAGAAGAGGTTCATTTGATAGCTTATAGCAAGTAGTGATACACAAAAGCATCCACCAGCAATAGATTGTCTTGAAGTAGAACTTCCCTGTCTGAGCCCAGCAAAGCCAAGATACTCCAAGGGCCACCTGACTGGCCTCCTGTTCGCAGCACAGGGACACAAAGGCCCAAGAAGCATGCTGGGGCAAGGTGGTAGTCCAAAGTCTTCAAGTTGCTACTACCACTGCCGCCGTACATCACCAGGGACCAAGACCAGTGTTTGCTGAGCCTGGGAGTGCTGTCTGAGAGTTGATCACGACATTGTGCGACTGGTAGTCCAGTGGTGACTGGACTTCGGCCAAACCAAAGAGGACTTCGCAGGACGTTGACCCTACAACCAGGAGCCCCACATCTTCGTGTACAGAGGAGCACCTGCAGGGAAACCCCAGTCTGCCACGTCACATCCACAGCAACCTGAGTGTATCTTCTTCATCTTTCAACTTTGCATCAGGACCACTCCATGGGAATCAATTGCAACACGGATAAAATGCCTGGAGCTGCTTGAGGACTGCTCTTCTGTAGAGATAACGGTTTCAGTGGACCTTGCTGGCCACCTGACTAGCTCTTTGCCGGAGTATGTACTTCTACCCGACACCATTAACACTAACCAAAGTTTTCTTTGAAAAATGTCTAATTGTCAAATTCGTTGAATTTGCCAAGGCTCGTTTGTGGTCGAGTGAAAATGCTTTGATTTACTAAATCTGGTAAAAGCTACAAGCCTCCGGTGGATCATTTTTGTTCTGGTGTCTAAATTTATATAAAAATACAGTCTATTTTTATAAATTGTCATTGGATTTCTTGAGTGTTGTGTCGATTTCTTCTTCAATTGTTGTGGTGCTGCTTAAATGCTTTACACTAGTTACTCTGTATAAGCCTTGCTGCTCAGTGCCACAGCTACCCCAGATTGAGCTGAGGGTTTGACAGACGAAACCTACTGGTCCTAAAGGGGTTAAGCAAGTGTATTTTTTTGATTTTTGATGTCGAGATGAGGTCTGTAGAAAGTGTAGCCCACGCTTCATAGAGGTTGTACAGAACTTTGTCATTTAGCATCCTTTAGTGCCTTTCTTCATATTATCTGCTTAGAAAGTCTGTGCGAGTGTCAATTGTCTCTAGTATATGTATTGCTGTCAATGATCTTTTCCTTACCAAACCCCAGTGCCAGACTGACTGTTCTACTGATAAGGAAGCAAGAGATTGAGAACACTGTTAGTTGATGTAAAACATACTGGTCACATTGTACGTTCAAATATTGATTGTAGTGTAGGTTTTTTAGAGATGGAAAGGAAGATCTGAGAGCAAGGAGAATAGCTCTGACTTCCAATAGATTTATATGACAATTCTGTTCCTTTTTTGTCCATAAACTTTGGATGTTGAGATGATCCAGATGCCACCCCCCCCTTTCCCCGGACCTGATGAGGGAAACATCTATAACAACTGTATATTTTATTTTCTCGATTTTCCTTGTATTACACTGTTTGTGTCACGCCACTAGCTCAGAGAATGCTTTGCTGCAGTTGAAAGCATCAGATAATCTTCCCAGTTGTATTTGACTCCACTGAGCCTCTAGACACTGCTGGAGCAGTCACAAATTAAATCTTCTATTACGAAGAATGTAGATGCAAGACGTCATAGAACCTAGAAGCGATGTTATCTACCTCAGTCTCTCCTCCGAATGATACACTTTTTCTTTACTGTAGCCAGAGATGCTCCTAGATAGATTAGTCTTTGAATTGGGGTCAAGTGTGACTTCAGATATTTGAAGCCTTACATTGTCTAACAGTCTTCAAGTTTGTTCAAGAGCTCATCTCACATTCTGATGAGTACATGCTTTCAGAAGCCAATCGTCTAGATGAAGATCAATGTATATCCCTTTTTTGAGTTGTTATGCATTTAGAAATGTTTGCGTTGCTGACTTTAGGCAAACAAGAGAACTATACATTGTTTTAATGCGGATGATCTACTACAAACCTCAGAAATTTTCTATGATGCATGTTTATCTGGATATGAAAGTATTGAAGGTCTATTAAACAGAATATTTTGATTTATTTCTTTAATGTACACAAGTCTAGCATTGGTCTGAATCCTGCTTTTGGATCTTTCTTCAAGAAATATCCTGAATAAAAGCCTGGACCTTTCTGGTTGCATGGAACTTTTTCTATGGGTTTTTTCTAAAGCAGTGCAGAAATGTATTTCCACAGCATTTTTAGCAGGTGCTTGTTTGTTGCATTTGGTGGTATAGATGGAAGAATCATTTTGAAATAAAGAAACTATCCGTAAGATACAATACTTAACACCTATTTGGGATTATGTTGTTTTTTTTGATCAGGGCGGTGCCAATTAGGAGAGCACAATGGGTAGTTCCTCACACGCCAGCGTTGATGTTCCGGGAATCGGTGTAGAACGAGGCACAAAGATGCCAGTAGGGGCCCGGTGGTGGGCTCAGAGCGTCCAACTAGAGCAAAGGTCAAGCCCACTGTTGGTATCCCAGATGGAGGACCTCTCGGTTCCATGCGCCTGCAGGCATGTCATAGGGAGTCAGAAGGGATCCGAAGCTTAAGAGCATAGACTTGCGGAACTCTTGGATCTGCCTCAGTGACTATGGTTGTGCCACGACATGAGTCAGGATTGGCAGGGACGAGATCGAAAGGCATGACCCTTGCACCTTCTTGGGGGTACAAGAGTGGTGTGAAGTTGACGATTCCCACTTGGATTCTTATGCTTTTTCTTCTACTTACCCGAGGATTTGCAGCGCACCAACAATCAACCTAGAGACCAACTTTTGTACCTGGAACAGGATCAATACCGACCTGTGGACTTGGAACGGTCCGGACCATAGGGGTCTTCCGATGCTTGATGACGTAGAGTTAAGCCTCGTGTTCTAGGTGGCCTTTGGATTCGTTGACACGCAGTCACTGCATGCCTTCGAGTCGTGAGTTGACCCTAAACACCACAGACAAACCTGATGGGGATTTGTCAAAGATATCAATCCCTACAGTGTTTAAAACCTGTTGCCTTGGGAGAAGACATTTTCCCTTACACACTGGTTTTGGGAGTTTTTTTTGAGTGTGGGTGTTTTTTTTGAGGGGACATTGTGCACATGAGACAAAAGGTAGCTCTGGCTCCACGTCTGGAGGCACAGAAAGAAATAAGCTGATGTCAGAGTGCAGGAGTGGCACCTCTATTGGCTCCGATCATCATTTCTGGAGCAGAAGAGCATCAGTGTGGAGCCACACTGCGCCACCTACCAGTGTGCAGAGGTTCTGCAAAAAAAATTACTGGATCCAGTCTGAAGCCTGGGGAAGTATTCAAAAGGTGAGCAATCTGCAGTTAGAAGTCTCGATCAAAAGGGAAAATATTATTTTCACACTTTTAACCTGGTTTTGTATCCAAGATGTTGCAATGTAGTTTTAAAATGTTGCCAGAGTAAGCCTTTTGGCTTTTTCAGAAGAAAATCCATTTCGGATAGACTGCTACATGGTGCTGTTCATCCTATGGAAAAATTGAATTTGGCACACTGTGCTCAATAGCTATGAACAACATCTATGACAGTGTCCCAGACCAACACAGACAGAGGAAGATCATTCCAAACATTTAAGATGATCATTGAAGATGCTACAATGCAGAAAGTAAATGCATATTACGTCTCTAACTGTACCCTGCCCCAGATTCCCCTGGACTCTTGTCTTAGTTTTCCTCTTTTCTCTCCCACCTCTGACAACAAAATACATCCACACCACTACTGAGATGCCAATGTTTTGGCATTCATAAAGTCTGATACAATTTTGAAAAAATATTTTGGCCTATTGTCCGATTCATTGATTTTCAAGGTACAGAATTTGGACCAGGCTGTTTTGATGTTTCTTGAGGTTTTGTCTGCTTTCAAATACCGTCTCCTCCAGATTCTCTCAAGCTTTCTATATTTTATCCTTTCTGCGCCTAGTTCAGAAGAGAACCAAGCAGCAGTAGGATTGGATCCATGCTTCCAAATAGTAAAAACATGGTTAGGGGCAATGTTGTCTGCCACCTGAAGGAGCCACTGATTGTCTAAAAAGATGCATCCTTGTTGGTGTTTCCCGACAGTACGGGTGTGGAAAGAGTTAAAACGTCCTGTAATTTGGACATGCAAGCCTTATTCCATGGCCTTGACAGAGCCGTTGGAGCTGCTATGTGTGAAAACCCAGGCAAACTTTAGTAGGAAGTGGTCAGACCAAGTTACTTCAACACGGGTCTATGAGACAATCGACGAGTTTGACACAATTTGGTCAATGGTGTGCCCAGCCCTATGAGCGGGACCAGATGGAATCCGTGAGAGGTTGAGGGAGGCTGTGGTTTCTAAAAAAGCTCTGGCCATTTTGTCTTCAGAGATGTCTAAATGGAGGTTTAAATCACCAAGAATAGTGAAGTTGGAATATTTTATCACAAAAGGAGCCAGGGCCAAATCTAAAGAATCTATGAATTCTCCTGCATGTCAGGAGGGTTCGGGGTGATATAGTAGAACCCCTGCGAAAGAGGATTGAGCTGAATGAGAAACAAAAACTAAGTGCTTCAGACCCTTTCACATCCTCTATGGGAAAGGGAGATAAGCATTTGCAATGCAATAGGTCTCGCATTTGCGAGAGTTTAAGCTACTGGCATTGTAAATGACAATGCCTTTTATTTATCGGTTTAGCCAATTAACACAAATAAAAGGCATTGTCATTTACAATGCCAATTGCTCAAACTCTTGTAAATGCGAGACCTATTCAAAGAAGCGGCCGCCATTGTCCCGGGCTGCTCCGAAAGTGAAAGCACGCATAGCGCGCTGAATGTTGCAGGAAAGCATGTCGTGCCTGCAGTAGGAGAAACTCATTAAACAAAATAGTGCTTAGAGTCTAAATAAAAAAGACCCACCGTGTGACAACCGAAGTAAACGGGCCAGTCCTCATGGGAGGTTACAAATGAAGACAAGGCGGTACTAAGGAGGGACCAATAAGCCTACTAATGAATCAGAAGCCAGCATTTATGAAGGACAATGACACAAGCCAATGACAAATATAGGCGGAGAGTGGGCAGGGCTTCTATTCCATACTCCAATACAGCATGCCACAGGGCAGCGCATGCGCTGCCCAGGCTTGACCTCAAAAACATATATGATTTTTGAAGGCAATAGCTAAACTAGCCCCCCATTTTCCTATCCAATCCCTGTGAACACAAACAAAATTTTCAGGGAAAGCTAGAACAATGTTAGGGGAGGAGTCTTCTTTCATCCAGGTCTCGGTCATAAATAATGCATCACATTTTGAGTCTATAAGCAGGTTATAAATATTTGTGTATGTTTATGTAATGTCTAAACTGGGGTGGCATGGTGAGCAAAAGAATGATGGATTTAACCCAGATCTCTTGACTGGGGGTGAATGTTTTGATTTGTTCTGCATTCCGTCCATTAATTGTCTTTTGCTTTCTCGCCCTAAATGCGCCGGGTATGCCCAGACGTGGGTCCCGGGCTCACTGTGCCACTGGATTCAAGCTATCCTGGCTGATGAGGGGTGAAACCCCGAAACCGGTCCTAGGATGCTCGTTTCCGGTCCAGGGAGGACCTGGCTTGGCAGTTCAGGCTGGACTGTTCCCATGAGGCACAGGGTCAAGACTGATTTGCATATGGCCAGGTCTAAACTGGGGTGGCATGGTGAGCAAACGAATGATGGATTTAACCCAGATCTCTTGACTGGGGGTGAATGTTTTGATTTGTTCTGCATTCCGTCCATCAATTGTGTGCCTTTTGCAAATGTTAAGGAGGGCGGCCTTGAGCGTGGTCTTCACCCACCTTCTGTCCCCTTTATCCTCAATACCTGTGTTTACGAAGTGTAATCAAGCTTTACAATTTATACAGCGATTTTAAGCCCGAGTTTAAGGTTAAGTGTGACTTTCAGGTATTGAGCTCCCCCAGTGTTTCAGAGGTATATCTGACACAGGCGCCTTTGTCATAAGAGAAACCGGAATGTTGGCTGGCGCTGGCAGAGGACAGGCCCAGACGGGCTTGACTTCGGTGCACTCGCACTGCAGCCATGTTTATATGTTCTGGGCTCATCAAGTAAGAATGTCTGCACCTGCAGCCTGATTTCACAACCACTAGAGTGCTGCCCTCAGAGAAAAATGGCGTCTCTAGGCAGAAACCAAGAGGAGGTGAGAACGAGTCCACACCTACGCCCTCAGGTTGAAAAAAAAACAATGTCCCAGCAACAAGGAGCACGTATAGGTAAAGTGCACAGTGCTAATTTAAAACATTAGAATTCTAAAAAGATGTGGGTTTGTATTTCCGATTAAAAATCAATTTCATGTCAAATTCAAATAACATTTATTACTTGCGATTCATATGCTGATTTATCAATCATTTGCAACTGTAGTTCTGGTCACAAACCGTTGATCAGTTATAGACTCCCAAGTTAAGGTGGTAACTGGTTTGCAAAAGGGAAGAGGTCATCTTTGGACGCCTTCCATTTTGTGAACATTTTAAAAAGTTTCAGGCAGAGTAGGCAGCAGTCCATGGGACTACTGCCAAATCTCAGTGAAACATATTTCTTTTTTTAATTTAGTTCTGTTGGAAAACTGGCTGCGTTTTAAAACATGGCGATCTGTTGACCCTTGCAGGCTACTATTTTTGTGATTGTGGCAATCACATGGGGGCACATACTGCGACTTGCCTAATGAATAATAATTTAATCAATATGGGATTCCCTGCGATTTTGTCATTTGTGAAAACTGCCTATTTGTACACAGGGTGAGTCTCAAAATAAGGTTGCATTAGTAAAAAGTAGGTGCAAAATATGTCACCACTTTTTGAGAAAATAACATTAATAGGTCAGGCCCCTAGTCCTTCATCATGTGTGTTCTCTCTGAATTCATAAGTAACAATTTGCTCATCTTTGGTATTGTTCTTTCTGGTGGATACCCTCACCACAGATTACTCACCACAGTAAATACTGCACGTGCTGGACAGTATCTGGAATATTTTGTAGCTATGCTCCTGCACGAGGCTAGGCAGCATTGTGCAGCTCTGCTTTGGCTCTAAACCACCCCACTACGGCATAAGCCAATATAAGATAAGAACTTAAGAAATTTAAGCTGCCAGAAACATGCACTGGCCCCTTTGGAAGTCTGGTCTTTCAAAGAGGTCTGAATCAAGATAGATAACCAGACTGCAGACTACTCTACAGGGAACAGAGAAATGAACCATTTCCTCCGGCTAGCCGATTTCATTTATTGACATAAGCGGCTCTGTATAGAGTTTAGCTTTAAAAGGTTTATAGACATTCATTAGCATAGCGTCTTTAGAACACTGGAGAGAAAAGGAGCAGAATCAAGCTGAGAGTTTGGAGTGCCGGACAGTTGGAACTACATATCACCAGCATACAAATCAAAAAAGGACACCCAACAAACAAAGTGGGAGTTCAAAAGGAGTCAAATAGATGTTAAACAACAAATGTGAAAAGATAAAAGCCCAGGGTCACCCTGCATCCTGTAGGTTTGGTGCTAGAATTAAACAGAGGAAGCAAAGTCATCTGCGGGAAGTGAAAAATGATTAAATCCATTCAATAGACAGATGGTGCCAACCTCAGTTCCTACTCCTTTCAACAATGGAATGTTGATGCTACCAAAAGCCGCCAACAAATCCAACGGGACTAGTAAACTAGTGCCTCTGTTATCCACCATTAGTCGAAGGTTGTGCTCATCTTCGTGGTAAACTTTGTTGGGCAGCTGAATGGCACGTGTATCTGAACCAAAAAGATCCAAGCCTGCCACACTACAAGTCAAATGTCTATAAGAAGGTTTCATCATCAACAGCGAAGCTTTACCTCTAGATTGGACTACAATGGAATTCATCTTTGGATCGTTTTCTAAACTCTGTAGCAGAGCCAAAGTTGGCGCCCATGGCATTACAATGGTACCAATATCATCAGTTGTGACACAAGGTGGTAGAAAGGAATTGGCCAGGGGCCAACCATAAGCCTGAGTCGAGGGGCCCATGGACTTCTTGGGGCGAGCATGTGCACTAGAGGAAATTGGAGTGGAGCAGAGTGGAAGAGGACAAGCATTGCATGGGTGAATACTATGATATGCGCTGGGTAAGCGGCAAGGAGGTGCATTCTGGAAGTAGAGCAGGGAGATCCAGGTCTGGAGGTGGCACTGGGACCGAATCCACCATCAATGGAATCTCCAACAAATCCATATCCAAAGTAGACAGAGGCCAGGGTCGGGGAATGAGGACAAAGTGGAGGGTCGAACCCTTTGAGTGGGAGAGACACCGAGGCGCTGAAAAATAATTTCTGTAGTATTTCTTGTACTTCTTGGAGGACTTGTCTTTTGCTTTGGATGTGGCCGCTTTGAGTTGGAGTAGGACCTGTATCTTGAAAAACACCATATTTTGAGGGCACTAGCATACATGTGGCCACATTTGTTACATGATCTGGAGACCAGAGACAGGCATTGTCCAATCAGAGATCAACATCCACCTGCTGTAGGAATCTCTTAAACCTTACAAATTTTCTATTGCATTGCAGAAAAAATATTTTATATGGAACAATCAAAGAGGAAATTAAGTTTCAGGGTGCCTGCCTGGAGCCAGACCCCCTCCTCTCTCTTCTTCTCATGCTGGGAGTGGAGCCACGTACGCCTGGGCGGCTGCACATACTGCTCTTCCCTGCGGTCCCTGCCCTGGGCGCTACTGCTCAGGGAGGAGGAGTCCTGCTGGGACTACCTGGAACACATCACGGACAACTACATCAGGGGGCGAATCGCCTGCTTGGAGCCCAAACCCTGGCTCCAGGGCCGGGCTGGACTGGCCGTAGCAGGCACCAGACGTTTTCCCAGTGGGCCGGAAGGGTGGGGGCCGGTTTTGGACCGGTGGGGACCGGTTTTGTTACTGCAATATCGAGCCCCAGTAACAAAAGCAGCAGCAGTGTTGCCTACCAGTGCCAGAAGTTTACTTTACCTAAGTGGAGGAGCGTGTGCATACTTTACTATGGCATGGAAAAACCCTGCACACCCTTCTAGAAAAATTATGATGGGGTATATGAAAGGGGCAATAGTGCTGTAGATACTACTGAGACTCCTACTTGGTGGCAATCAAGGATTAGGCATTCTATCTGCAAGAAGAGATTGCCGATCAAATCAACATACTGAGATGATTAAGAGGTGCAATTAAGTGGCACAATGGACAGGCCCTACATGCACGGAGGGGCTTGCATGGATGGCTGCAACAAAATCAAGAGGGTAGCAGGTTCAAGTGAGAAGTGAAACAACTCGGAGTGCCAGACATTCCTTGAAAGAGGTCGGATAAGTCCTGGTTTTCAACAATGGGATAGGCTCTTCATAAGAAATTGATATACAGACAGACATATGAAGAGCTCAAAGTAGAATTCGGCCTCAACAAGACAATCTCAGTTCTTCACATATCAATTATCTACAACTCAGACATGCACTCCTCAAATAAAAACAATGTTTTAAAGGAAGCACTGGACTGGTTCCCTCTATAAAACACAAGTCCTTTCTGAGGTCATACAGACAATGGCCATATCATTAATATATAGAACAATGATTAACAACGCACCCATTCACATGGGAGCAGTGGTCTTCAATGGGAGGGAGTCCTGAAAAATCAAGAGGACTCCGCGATGGAGGCGGCAACATGGGCACCCGAAACAGCTAAAAAGGCAGGCTTCCGTCTAGTGCAGCTTAAACTACTTTATCAAATATACTATATAAGCACAAGGCTAAACATTTCTAGTCTAATTAGATCAGACCAGTGTCTCAGGTGAGGTGGAAGTAGGATTGGATTCCTGCATTTATGGAGGGAATGCATGCACATTAACATAAGAGGGTGGGCAGAAACCTATTTGATACGGTTCATACCAAAATAAACATGGACCTGCAAATTACATTGTTGGGCATATTGAGGAGGGGCATAACTTATTGCTACCAAAATATAGCAACATATTCTATAATATTTTTCAGTCAGAACTTAACAGGTGCGATTGATGTCCGAGAGGGAGTTTGACCAGTGAAGTGCCACGCCTTCGGACATCAGACGCCAGTTTCAGCGAGCAAGCGGAGGTAGCGAGCCATTGAGGCCTGTGCCTCGAGGGTTTCGTGGTGAGCGGAGTGGAGGAAGCGGGCGAGTGTCCTCTGTGCTCCTGGGGAGGAGAGTCCGAGTTCTGTGCCCGCGTCCTGAGCCCGGAGGAATTCTTGTTAGGTATCAAGCTGAGCCCCACGGCCATTCTTCAGGCTTCTTAAAGCTCTCCAGACTCCTTGCGGAGGGGGTCCTCTGACTGCTGCGGGTCGCAAGTCACAAGCCATGAGCCAGCCACCGTTTCTGTTAGTGAACAGCAGGAGAGTCCTTCAGTAGAGGGGGCATTTGGCTTAGCCACCAAATTTCTTTATCAGCTAGTTGCGGTATCTTCTTCCAATCCGAAGGCGGGAGGCAGACAGCAGTGGTGGGGTCAGGGATGCAAGGCAGTGTTTATTTATTTATTTATATAGCGCCTGAATCGACCCCCGAAGGGGTATCTCTGCGCTTTGGGCGGGCGGCATGGATGGAATGCGGATTTAATTAAATCAGAGACAAAGACAAAAGAATCAAAGACAGAAAAGGGTGGTCTTAAGCAGCTTCCTGAAATGCAGATAGTCTGTACATTGTCTCAGGAGTAATGGAAGTTCATTCCAGTAAGGCGGACCAAGATGTGAAAGGGCCTTTCCTCCCAGTCTAGCCTTTCTGACTCGAGGTACCACCAGAAGATGTTTGGAACCTGAGCGCAGAGATCTCGAAGGTAAATACGGAGTAAATTTCTCTGAGAGGTAAGAAGGGCCCAGATCGAACAGTGCCTTGTGTATTATGCAACAGACTTTAAATCTTATCCGTTGACGGACAGGAAGCCAATGAAGTTGCAGAAGCAGAGGGCGGGAGTGAGTCCTGGGGGGGGCATTGAGGACCAATCGCGCTGCCGTATTCTGGACTACTTGTAGTCTGCTGAGCGAAGCCTCAGTGTTGGTGAACTGGCCAGTGGGATCTCATTCTGCAGTGGCATTTTGTGTATGCATTTTAGTGTGGAGTAGAGGCTCAGGCCGCAGATCCCCTCGGAGGAGGCCTGCATTTGATCGGTGAGGCTTGTGCCTCCTGGAGGGGAGCCTGCTCTCTGCACTCATTCACATTTTCATCTATTGTCAACTCACTGCTTACCACCTGGGCTTCTCTTGTTGCCCGTTGTTTGCCTGCTCTCTTATTCCTCTCTCTGCAAATTTTGTTACCAGTGCCATCTATGCCGGTTGTATATCGCCCCGTCTGAAAGCGACCACTGATTAAAAGTCGCTGGTGCCCTTTTTGAAGTGGTATGGTTGACACAGGTTTAGTGTCCTTTTGGTACTGCCGAGTGTCATATACTGCGAGTCCTTGATCAGCGCATGTAAGAAGCATCTTTTCGGACTGCTCCGCTCCCAACAAACTTGTAGGTGAAGGCCGTGAAGAGGGTTGTGCGAGTTGGGTGAGAATACGATGACTCTGAAGAAATTGCACTCTGGGAGAGGAATCTCTTCTTCCCCTAGCCAAAATCCAAAAGTAAGGAAATCTACTAGATGCACTAGAAGCTCCCAGCAACTTATTTTTAATTCCCATCCAATTGTTAATGTTTTCTGGAAAATGCCCAAAGCTGCCTCTGAAGCAGTGTCAGAAGATTTTAGTTGTGGTCCCATTGTCTCACCACTCTTAGCTATGGCCTCTTCCTTGGCCCGTGGGTGTTCTAAGAGGGCCAGTGTTGACACTGGGGCTGCGTTGATTGGCGGGACTCAAGAGGGTTTGGTCCATTTGACTCCAACGGTTATTTCAGCGTCTCCTGTCAAGTCAAAGCTTTACAAGCCCTCTGATAGCATTTTAAAAGTTGGCTGTTTTCCAAGCTCATCTCTGGAGGGTGGCAACTGTGGGGGTCTATGTGTAGCCTCCACTACAGAAGTTTCTTTGAGAAGTGAAACCTGTGAAGACACAGTGACAGTTGCCTGCAAAGAGGCAGTGATTGGTGAAGATTTCACTCTACCGGACAGCGACATCGATCTGCACATGGTGGGTTCGGGGGATGTCAGATGAAGGGGGTCTACCTAATTTAAATCCCCTCTCTTGCTCTCTGCGTCCACCTCTACCTCCACTTTATTGTAGTTCTACTCCATTGGAGAGTTCACTCTCTGAATTAGATCATGACGTTTTCCTTCCGAGTACGCAAGTGAATACTGACAATGGAGGGGAGGGTGCTCCATCTGAGATCCTATTTTGCACTGAAGATCCCATTTTCTATTGGATCAATATTGGAAAAAACCAGTGCTAAGTTCTAATCACGTACTGAAAATGATGTCTGCAATTCTGTTTGAAGTACAGAACGTAAATATGTTTGGCCTTTCCAAGTTAAAATCAGCAGTAAATCCCTTTAAGGACAATATTGTGAAATGTAAGTCCAAAATGCTTGTGCCCTCAGGAGGATTAAGAGAACTGCCTCTTCAAGCTGGTATACCATTAAGTCATTTGCTTGCCACAAAAATGTATTGCAATCTTGAAAATTAAGAGCTATGTCTAAGTATGTTGTTTGGGGACCCGGATCAGTGCTCCTCCTTGGGTAAAGCTAAGATAGAGATTTTCCCAGTGTTCAAAAAAGGGATTAAAAAAGGAACTAAAAAAGCTGGGAAAGGTAATGGATCAGCTCTGCAGTCAGGTGTGGGGCTGGAAGGGGAGCCGGCAATTGCCAGTACATTGATTGCACTGCATGATACTGTGCTGGAGTCAAGTGGTGTGCCAAAAACGGCTTCGATGGAGGGTAAGATTGAGTCTTCTGCAAGGAGTCAGAAGGGTATGACCAAGAAAAGGAAAAATAAAGAAGATTCCCTAAACAGAAAACAAAAAAAACTGAATTTCCCTATGGATATTGAAATGCAGAGTTTGGGGGTGGGGTGGGAGGGCTTGTTGAAATTCCCCCCTAAAGGTAGTGCCTTGATTACTCCTACAATGCAGAATTTCCTGCAGGATGATCTTGTTGGGGTGGAGGTGAGAAATGGAGCAGTGCTGGCTATTCCTACTCCACCTTCCCTCGCCCTTCTGGGCGCTTCACTTCCTTTATCCAATATTACGTCTGAGCCTCCTAGAGGAGGAGTGGGAACGGTAAGTGGGGTGACCCTGCCTTTGCCGGAGTTAGGTTGTGGTGATATTAGCAATCCGGTTGGGTGGTCTTGAATGGAAAGTCCCCACCAAGGCGGGACAAATAAAGGCTACAAGGTGTCTAATTCACAGAGTATGAGAAATGTAGATCATGGCACCACAGTAGCGTCTGCCTCGCACCCTTGTTCCTGGCCTACTCATGGGGCAAAAACCTTTTGTCCGAGGGACAGGGAACCTTTATGGATTCCCTCGATGGCAAAGGACCTGTGGGGAGCAGAACGCTATATCTTCTGTTTTGGATTTTATCTTGTTATTTGACAACGAATCTCCTCTGGTAAATAGAAGCTCTATCCTAAATTCCTTCACGAAGATGGACGCCCTAAAATTGGTGAAAAGTGGCGATATTATAAATGTAACTATTCATTCGTCTTGTCCGTCCCACTATTCCAGAGTCACCTCTGGCTCCTTGGTTATCACAAATTTGGTCGTTCAGAATTTTGAGTATTTGCTAAAGCGAGAGATTGTTGTTTCTGTTGCGGAGTATTGGGACTCCCCGTTCCAACAATCAAAGTCAATGGCGACTGATGCAGTAGGGCCCGATTCGGATCTTATACGTGGGAATCCCAAAGATATAGTAATTTCTCTAGGGCAAAAGGGTCGACTAAACAATATGTTGACATGTCCTGTAACACATCCCTGGGCTACTGATCTGAAGGACGAGCCCTTCCAGTGGAGCTGGGTGGAGGGTGCTTTGAATTTATCCGCCCTTTATCTAGGATCAATGAGTCGTTGAGGTAGCCTGGGTGGGCTATTTCTGTCATGGAATATGTACGGGTTGTGACAAAATGAGGAAAAATTAAGGGCCCAATTTAGATCTTGGCAGATGGGTTACTCTGTCACAATGTTGACGGATATCCCATCCGCCGAAATATAAATCTCATAGGATATAATGGGATTTATATTTCGGCGGACGGGTTTTCAGTCAACATTGTGACAGAGTAACCTGTCCGCCAAGATCTAAATCAGGCCCTAAACCTTTTGAAATCTGTTAATACCTTAATCACGTACCTTCCCGAAACTTGGTCTTGTATAGAGTTTAATTGCAGTGGTTATTTTGCATTCTCCTGTAATGCAAAGCGTTCTCAACGGGGTCCATGTTGCTCAAGAATATGTTTAATTTGAATCATGTGGATTATACACATCCCTAAAATTTGTTGACAAAGAAGATATATGGTCCATTCCTGAGATTTTGTTCCCTGAGAAAATTAGAACGAACAAACGTGGGTTCCTTATAACTGAGACTCTTAGAAAATTTGACTTGATTATATTAAATCGGTGAACTCCTGCGGGTGAAGCTGCTTCATATAACTTTCATGTTTCCTCTGTTCAATGTCTACTTGATTATGTGGTAGTCTCCTTCCAAATGTTTGGGGACTGTGAGAAACTCAGTTTTTCCATCTGATACGAGTGATCATAGTTTAGTTGGTACATCTGTGGCTTTTAACCTCCAGGAGTTGAATTCTGGGAACCCCCGATTGGGTGTGATTGGTTTTAATAAGTCGAATAGTTGTTCCTTTTGCACGTGCTAAAATCAAGGGAGTTTGTGACGATCCGGTGGGACTTGTTTGTGTGATCCAATTCTTATTTTCGCATCCCATATGGAGGAATTCCGTAAATTAAGCTCCTGACCCGTTGGTCCTCGGTTGCCAAAAAAGTGTAAATCCTCACTTAAAGAAATAAAATCAGGAAATAAATGTATCAACACGAAAACAGCATTCGCTGTTTTCCTTGGGTCCATAGCATGAAACTAACCATCTAAAACGGTTAAGAACTCAACGGAAACTCCTTGAAAGTAGAAGGGAATGCGATTTAAAATAGACCAATCTAAGAGAGGCTGAAAGTGCTAAAGACACCAGGAAGCACTGGAATTTGATCGCCAAATACTATGACTCTAGGGTGAATGTGCAGGCACTGCCAATTCCTGAAAATACTTGTGTGGATTATATTTCCCAGTTGTATGCGAGTAATTACGAGTTAGACTTCCACGTGACTCTTTGTGTGGATGAGGTATCGTACTTGGTGTAGGGTGCCCCCTCTGTGGATGAGATAGTGGGGTGTATAAAGAATTCCAGATCTTCTGGCGCTTTGGGGCCTGATAAGGTTCCCATTGCGGTTTTTAAAAAGGAGGCTGTAGCTTGGGGATCTTTCTACGCACCACTTTTTTAACTATTGCTACCGTTCTGGGGCAATCCCCCAGTCACGGAAGGGCTGTGCCATTGTACCGCTGTATAAGAAGGGCCCTAAATCCTCCCCGGCAAGTTTTAGACAGCTAGCATTGCTGGACGCTCCTGGCAAATTATTTGCCAATAGCGTACTCTGTCATTTACAGCAGTGGGCTCAAGATCAGAATATCATTCCCCTGGAACAAGCCGGTTTTAGGAAGAATCATAGTACACTGGATAATAATGCGGTCCTGCAAACTTTTGTGAAAAAATACGCTTTTTCTTGTGGTATGCTGGTATATAAGGCGTTCATTGATTTGATTTCTCCACAGCGTTTGATAGAGTGGATCACCAAACGCTGTGGAGGAACCTTCTTTTGGGTGTTCTGCATCACCTTTTGGCTCTTATTATGGAGTTACACACAGATACCTGTAGTCCAATTTTAATGGGAGGGGCGCAGGGTTTATCCCGCAAGGTCAAAACACATAATGGTCTTAAGCAAGGCTGTTTGCTGGCTCATCTTATTTTCTTTATATATTTGTGACCTTCCAGACACCTTAAATTAAGGGAGGGGTGATCCTCCCAGAATTGGAGCTATGTCCACTGGCTCCCTACTATATGCCGATGATGTAGCCATTATAGACGTAGCATTGTCAAAGTTTGCTGAAGCCCATTTTTTGAAGATCAATATTTCCAAAAGCAAAGTTTTTGATATTTCGTAAAAATGGGTTAGGACTAAAGAGGACTTTTCATTGGTATTTGGGTACTGATAAACTTGAAACAGTGGACTCATATCTTTCTCTTGGGAAGGTTTTCGCCACAAATGGGCAGGATATCGATCACGTGAAGCTTTGGTGAGCAGGGCCCTCTCGCAGGCCCATGCGTTGTATAGAGGTTACAATATTTGTGGGAGTTGTCATTTTGGAATGTCTTGTCAGTTTACAGGGCCAAAATCCCTCTCTTCAAGTTATGCATGCAATGTTTTGGATATGAGTTACTGGACTCTTTCAGAAGGGGATCGAAGGCCGAACTTTCCGTCCATTTTTGGGCTCGAAATGAATACAGATTCTTTCATGCCCAAGTCCGCCCTGAAGAGCTTAAAAAAGGGCACTGTGTCCAAAATAAGTTTGTGCAGAAATATTGCCTTAAGCCGGTCAAATCAGCGTAATCAGGTGGTGGGTGAGAGCAATCTGGGGAATAAACCTCAGCCCCATCTAATATGGAATTTGCCCCATGGGATCAGAAGGTTGATTCTATTGCGGAGATTGGGTTTGCTCCCTTTACGTGTGATTACTGGTATTTGAAACAAAATCCCGAAAAAGGACAGAAGATGTGAGTTGGTCCAGTTATATATTTAGGATCTTAATCACGTATTATTTGTCTGTTCTGTGTTGCAGAATGTTTGTTGCCATTTTTTAAGGCCCATGTTTATTAAATATAACATACAATTTCCCTTGGAGACTCAAATTTGTTTTGCCTACTTCGAATGAAATGATATGGAATAAGATTTACCCATTTTTAAAATTTGTTTAAATATCCATTATGGTTATGAAATCGGACCCGTGGGCGTTTAAACATTTTCTAAGATCCTCTTAGAATATCTATCAGGGCTTTGGTGCATTATCGGTGGGTGTTTAAAACTAATGTAATGTTTCTCCTGAACAACTATTACAGGATGGCTGAGCGTGACAAGTTTTTCAATTTTGTAAGATTCTCATTGTACCCCTATCTGTTCATATTTTTTAGACATACAATACCGGTACTTGCTAATTCTGTGTATATATGCTGCTATTCTTTAAGGTTGCATTAATAAGAATGTATTATGAATTATTTGTACTTCACATACTGCACTACGCACATTGCACTTTACAAAGTTTGAAAATGAAGTTATTGAATAAGCTCTTTATATGTTATATTTGCTTTTCTATTCTCTTGGGAATAAGTGAGCTTAAAATGCTTCTAGTGTGTTGTGAATTGAAATGTGATGTTTATACCTTTTTTTTTTTAATGCATGATGATATCTTTTAAGCAGTTGCACCCATAGAATTGAAGTCATAGTATATTTTTTGTGATGCTATGTATGTCGTCACTTTATATAGGACAGTTAATGTCGTTCTTAGATGATGAGATGATGTATGTAACAGACTGGAGGTTTTCTACTTTTAATTGTTGATCTTAATATGTACCATGTTCCATTGTTTTAGCTCGGTTTTACATTATGTGGAACTCTGTAGGAGTTCCGTATTATAATATAGTTAAACTGTCAAATTGTCAAAACTGTAAAATAATAGGCTTGTGTTAGCGAGACACAACATACCAGCGGATGGGGAAAGCGCCAGCTTGGCTCCCAGTGTCAGAGAGTTGTGCAAAGACATGGACGGGTGCATGGCTGCAGAAAGGGAGATATACCAAAGAAGGCATTGGGGTTGAAAGAGTGTAAATTAACAAAGATATGGGACAGATGGTGCAAGGCCCACAGACTACCCTGAATGAAGTATATACTGAGATCCCTAAACCATCAGCTGAGAAAGTGTGTGAGAACCAAAGATGTGCGGTGATTGGCGGTTGCAACGTTGTGAGTTAACGAGGTATGGCTTGTGTATCTTGTCTATCTTTTTATGCCCTTTTTATAGATTTTTGGAAAGAAAAGAAATAAAAGTAACAAAGCTTCAGGACCCAATTTGAGACAAAAATCAAATGCTTTGAATGGATAATATTTTTGCAAATTTTGAAAATTTGTAACTCTTGCTTTTGGTAACATGAAAAACAGGAGGTGTCATACAAATCCAGAGCACACATTCAATTGCCCTGTTGGAGATGTGAAAAAATTTGCTAGCATTTCCAATTTTTCGCCCCCATTTGTTCACCATTTTGCAGTTCGAAAAATATTGCAAAACGCTTGCTTGGAACACTTCTTTGCCAGGTAATAACAGAAGTAGAATCCTTTGCTGTCCTGTTTTCTATGAACTGGTTCAATCACATCTTTCTCTAAAAGTATTAAAACCTTCTGTACCAGCTGTTCTATCATTGCAGAATATGAACCCCCCCCTCAGTGAAAAACCTGATTTTCTACCCATTCTGCATTGATGTAGATATTGACCTAGCATTTGTTATGCAGGGAGATGGTTGGAGATCCTTTCCACACCTCCGCCCCACAGTGCTGGTCAGTAGAGGCAGGATGAAGGAGTTATTGTTTTACAGAACATTTGCCCTATTGTGGTGGAAATCTGCTGGCCATTCCCTCTCATTTGAGAAAACGTCTTCCTCTGACAGAACTGCTGTTGCTCCCGTTCCTAGATCTGAATGGATAAGTTACTTACCTGTAATCCTAGTTCTCTTCCAGGGGTATTCTCATCAAAGTCATAAGCACATGAATATTCCCGCCCATGCGCGGGACCCATGGGCGGGAATATTCATGTGCTTATGACTATTGATGAGGATCCCCTGGAAGAGAAGGATAAGTTACTTACCTGTAATCCTAGTTCTCTTCCAGGGGTATCCTCAAAGTCATAAGCACATGAATATTCCCGCCCATGGGTCCCGCGCATGGGCGGGAATATTCATGTGCTTATGACTATTGATGAGGATCCCCTGAAAGAGAAATGCATTTTACCTCGGTTATAAAACTTGGTCTGCGAACGGGAATTCCTTCCTCTCTAGGCGAACAGACTTAATAGGTTTCTCATCCATCTTCCAATTCTTGACTTAATCTGGGTGAATACCAAAAAAGAGACTGTCCATTGAAGGGCAACTCCACGTCTTTTGTTGTGCATGAGGGATCAAAAATGTAAGCCTATGTCAAGAGGGGTGTCTTACCAAAATCTGATGACAAACTGTGTAACTCAACATTGACCCAGAAGTCTCTGAACCCCTCAATGCTGATGTAATGGTATGTTTTATAGTTAAATGCTTTCCTGTCAAACTCTTGTCTCTAGACGTCTGTTGGCTGCCTCAAACAGGATCAGGAGCACCAGTGACAACTAGTTGCTGCCACTCACCTCCAGAAGTGGCATTATGGAAGGAAAAGAGGGTGGGAATTGGAAAGTCTGCCCTCCGGGGCAGAATTAAATGATGCATATAACATCCTGTGTCTAATGCCTCATTTCTTTTCACTGCAGGGAACCGCATCCTCGTTACTCGTCATCCTATATGAGAGTTTCCGACAAAACCCAAAGTCCTTCATGGAGTGAGAGTCGGGAAAACAAACCATGCAGACCTCTAGGTCATCATTCCTCCATATTTTCCCTCTACAATCTGGCCATTAATGAAAAGGACTGCCATAGTGGCCAAGAGAAAAAGGGAGGTGAACACCACCAGGAACAGAAGGAAAAATATATACTTTCCACAAAAAAAGGTTTTAAAAGAAAGATAACACCCTCTGACTTTGAATGAAAGCGAAAAACTTTAGTGTTAGCAGCAAAACACAGTGTGCTGACCAAATAGCCGGGTACCACAGAAAGGTAAGTCAGTAATTTTTGTTGTGCATCTGGTTTCAGGGTGGTTAGTGTTAACCAGGAAGCTCTGCGGAGCACTAACCTATAGCAGTAACCTGTAGCAGCTAATTCTGCCGCACCAACAGCTGCATTTATAACCTGGTTAGACACCAGGTATCCTTCATTGACCAGCTTTACAAACTCTTGTTGCTAGGTTTCGGAAGGTCATTTATGAAGGATTATAAACCTTCCCAGGTTTCCCTGTCATATCGGCCAGGGAGAGCTGTGTAGCACTCATTTTTTTTTAAATTCTATAGTTACGGTTTTGCATATCCTTTTACCTTCGCTTTGTGGAGCAGAACTGGTCTCTAGTGCTGATGCATGATTTCAGGATCCTCCAGCGGGGGTTAAATTCTTTTGCAGTCTAGGAGTGACTACTTTCACAGTGGCCGGTGTTAGGACTTTAGGTTTGGCTATTCCTAGAAGTTATAGGGATGCTCTTGGCTCAAGAGTCTCAAGAGTAACTGAGGCGGATGTTTGAGGTGCTTCCAGAGGATTATTTAGTTTAGTTTGCCCCTCTCACCTAAACATCATGAACAATGAGTTACTCACATTCAGTAATACTTGTTCTGATTGTGTACTCTGTCTAGCCACAGATTCCTCACCTTAAAAATATCCCCAGGTGCCAGACTAGATCTGGAATGCTCCCAGAGGCCAGTAGATGGCATCGCCCTGGAAGTGACTAACGGAGCCACATGCAAGCGTCACCCTTGCATGCTGAGATCAGCGTCTTTCTTGCCTCTATCTGTGCCCTCGGCCTTGGAGTTTTACAGTAATCAGATATACCAGTGTTGAGATGACTAGATTGGTACCATTCCACAGAAAGGTGAGAGTGGTGTGGAATCGGTATTTAGATAGATTATCCACCAGAAAAAATGTATTTCTCTTCTGATAGATCCTTCTAAACTCAGATTCTTCAAAGCAGTACCTCCCAAGATGGTGGGTCTGTAGAATGACTCAGGCCAAAAAGTCCTGCAGATGTCAAGAACAGACACTTTATGTGCCAGCAAAGTGGTAGAAGCCTTGGCCCTGGTAGAATGGGCCCTTAAAACCTTCGGAGGTTGTTGCTTGGCCAGCACATAGAAGGTCTTAATGCAGAGGACTATCCACCTTTACAAAGTCCTTTTCTACACTGCCTTGCCTTTCTTTGCCTCCAGAGAATCCCACAAATAGCTGTTCCTTTACTTGATGGTCTTCGGTATGATCGATGCAAAAGCTCAAATCTTGTAGGGTCCAGCCAATGGATTCTCTACTCTTATTTTGAGGAGTAAGGGTGCACAAAGAATGCTGGGACAGTGACGGATTGTTCACAGGTGAAAAGCAGTAACAACATTTGGTTAAAAGGCTGTCTTGGTTGGCACTCCCACTTTGCCTGTGAAAAAGGTGCTATAAGGTGGTTGCACTGAGAGAGCCTGTAATTTACAAGAGAAATTGGACAGCTGTGCATGGATTTAAATGGCATACACATTAGGAAAGTGAAACCAAATTAAGATCCCACTGTGGCATCAGAACGGGTTTTGGAGGAAATAAATTAATCAAATCTTCCAGAAATCTCATCACAACAGGTGATTTAACAGGGTTGTTTGGTCCAATAAACATTAAAAAAAAGCCAGAAATGCCAGACAGATTATCTTTTACAGTGACCAATGCAGAGCCTAAGTTGAGATAAAGTGAACACATGACAGTTTGGCCAACAAGGGATGAGTACTGCAGGTGCCACAAAAGGATACAAACTTCTCCTAGCCCCCAGAGCGCAGCCAGGATGACAGCCAAAACTTGGCAAGGAAAATCTAATGCAATCAACTGCCGTCACTCAATTTCCATGCATGAAGGTGCTAATTGTACAGGTTCGGGGGCAGGACCGTGCCATGCTGCAATGACAGGATGCCCTCTCGAAACGGTAGCCTAACTGCAGGATAAATGCTAGTGCCCAGAAGATTCCTGATACCACATTCTTTGCAGAAGCTGGGGCCACTAAGGTGACTAGGGCCCAATCGTTCCTGATCTTCAGAACTCTGGGCAGGAGAGACAGTGGTGGAAAGGCATACAGGAGTCCCCTACTCTACTCTATCTGAAAATAGTATCCAAGAGAGCCGCCTTAGGCACTCCATAGCGCAAATGTTTTGGCATAGCATGCTCTCTGTGGTGGCAAAAAGACAACCAG
Source organism: Calotriton arnoldi (assembly GCA_963921515.1). Taxonomy (NCBI): domain Eukaryota; kingdom Metazoa; phylum Chordata; class Amphibia; order Caudata; family Salamandridae; genus Calotriton; species Calotriton arnoldi. The sequence goes on along the minus strand of CAWUFW010004507.1, from coordinate 1,137,878 downwards.
CTTTCTCCCCATAGCTGGACGATCACCTGTACCACCTCCGAGTGTAACTGCCATTCGTGATCCGCAAGCTGAACTCATCCGCTCTGGGGTTCAAAGATCCGGCTAGGTGGTTTACAACCATGAAAATGCTTGTTGCTCCAGCCAGCTCTAGAGACGAAGCGCTTAATGGCTCAGGATCCAGGATCTCACCTCTCCCCAATTGTTACAGTACCAAATAGCTGTGGTGATGCTTAAATAGACTCTTCAATGGACAGTAGGAATGCCTTCAGAGCCAGGCAAATGACCTGCAGCTTCTAGAGGTTGATGCTCTGACAGGTCTCCACTGGAGACCAGAGTCCTTTGAACTCCACCTCTCCCAGATTACCTCCTTATCATAGCAATGACTCATCTGTCACCATCGTCAGCTATGGTGGTGCAGGTGGAGGGGTCTGCTGCTGGTCCAATTGTGTCCGAGCAGCCACCACTGCAGATTTGTACAGTCTCCTGCTAAACTTGGATGAAATCGGACAGGCTTCCTTGGTCTGAGCCTACGAGAGTTCATATCCCACTGCAGAGCCCGCATATGCGATTTTGCATTGTTGATTAGCAGTAACCTAAGAAGCCTCAGAGCCATTCACACTGAGACCCACGACCGCGGCTGAAGCATCAGGATCATAGCTCAAATGTCCAGGTGTTGCACGGGAGGACTAGTACAAATCTCCCCTTGATGGATAGTAGGAAGGTCTTCAACAGCAGACAAATAGCCCACAACTCTAATATATTGATGTGGAGCCAGGCTTAAACTGGAGACCAGAGCCCTCTGATCTCCACCTCTTACAGAGTTCTATCCCCAACCCAGCAGTGACGCATCCGTCACCACCATCAGCTCAGGGTGTGGAAGGATAAGGAGTCTGCCACTTGTCCAACTTTGGTCGAGCAGCTACCACTGCAAGTCTTTGGCAGTCTCCTTCAAAACCTGGATGGAATTTGACACAGACTTCAGGTTCTACTGCAGAGCCCGCATATGTAGCCTGTAATAGTCGTTGAGGAGGGTCCAGGATGTCAACATGCCCAAAAGCCTCAGTCACTTCCTCAAAGGACCAGGACTAGGGCTGAAACATCAGGATCATAGCCAGAATGTCCTTCTCTTGTCCTGGTCGTGGGAAGGCCTGAAGCTGCACTGCATCCAGGATGGCTCCAAAGAATGAAAGCCTCTGCGAAGTACGACTTCAGCACGTTGATCGAGAACCTTAATGATCTCAGGAGGTTCGCTGTCTGGAGGTGGTCCATGACTGCCTGTAGCAAACCCGCCTTAAAGAACAAGTTACTTACCTTCAGTAACACCTTATCTGGTAGAGACTATCTACCTGCAGATTCTTTACCTTAGAATTATCCCCCAGGCATCTGACTGGATCCAGAAATTTTTCATGACCATTACACCCTGCACGCCGGTAGGTGGCTTAGTTCAGCTCCGTTGGTGTCGTCCGCGCTCGAAGTGATGTTCGCGGTGCCTATATAGGCGCCACCAGGGTGGGCTGACGTCAGTTAGTTACTTTTCACGACTTTAAACACCAGAAGCGCGGAGCCATGAAGTATACGGACTATTGATGTAGAAAACTAGAGCCCTGAAAGGGGGAAAAACCCTGTCCCTAGAAATCTGTTCGCAGAGCGAAGAAGATGGGTGGGTCGGTAAGGAATCTGTGGCTAGATAGAGTCGCTACAAGATACGGCTTTACCGAAGGTAAGTAACTTGCTCATCTGAGAGAGACTTCTCGCTGCAGATTCCTTACCAAGCAATACCTCCCATGAGGACCAATTTCACACGAGGATGTCCTGCAAGACCGAACAGGCAAAGTGCACATGCCTATGGACCCGACTTCTCAGACAGTAGTATTTGGTAAACGTGTGCATGGAAACCACAACCGGAACTCCACATGCTAACGCAGTGGTTGCACCTTTAGCTCTGGTGTAATGAGCACACAAACCCTTAGGGGGTTGCTTCTTAGCCAATACGTAGCAGATTTTAAAGCAGAGCACGATTCATCGGGAGAGGGTCCGCTTCTGCACAGCCTTGCCCTTCTTCGCTCAGACATACCCCACGAAGAGTTGGTTGTCCACCCAGAACTCTCATGTGCAGTCAAGGTAGAACGAGAACGCTCTTTTTGGGTCCAGACGGTGAAGTCGCTTCTCTTCCTTGGAGAGATGAGGCGGAGCGTAAAAGTAGGCAGAGTGATGGTTTGGCCAACATGAAATGGAGTGACTACTTTCGGAAGAAAGGAAGCTCCCGTACGGAGCACCAGTTTGTCTGGGTAAATGTTAAGATAAGGAGGCTTGGATGACAAGGCCTGAAGTTCACTAACTCTCCAGGCAGCTGTGATTGCCATGAGAAAGGAAATCTTGATGGCAAGGACCCTAAGTAGACAATTGTGCAGAGGCTCAAAGGGAGTGCACTAAAGGAAAGTTAAGCACGAGATTGAGGTCCCAATGGGGAGTAACAAAAGGAGTGGGAGGAAATATATGTTGCTAACCTTTCAAAAACCTACGTACAATAGGGGACTGGACAAGGGAAGGTTGGTCAGGCAACCGAAGAAAAACAGATTGCAGAAAGGTATCCCATAACAGTGCCCAGAGCAGAGCCCTGCTGGGCAATGGAAAAAATCAACAAGAGAACCTGAGAAAGGGGTGCAGAAAGGGGATCAATATTTCTTTATGTACACCGTTCCACAAATTATGTCCAACGGCAGGCATAAACCGTCTTCATAGAGGGACGTCTGGCTGCCAAGATAACATTATAGACTTCGGGCGGAAGGTTAAAAGAGGTCAACTGTTGCCACTCAATCTCCATGCAAGAAGTCGGAGCGTTGACATGTCCAGGTGGAGAACCCTCCCCTGCTGCTGTAACAGAAGATCCTCCCGTAGGGACAGCCTGTGACCATGCAACAGCTCGGGATATGAGACTCTCCGTTCCCAGTCCAGAGCCACAAGAAGGACTTGGGCCCAGTTATTCCTGATCTTCTGGAGAATTTTGGGCAGGAATGGTATGGGCAGAAAGGTGCACAGGAGGTCTGAGCTCCACTTTAGACGAAGAGAGTCTCCGAGCAAGAGCCGCCTTCGAAACTCCAGCATGCAGAACTTCTGACATTGCGCGTTCTCGGCAGTGGTGAACACATATAACCAAGGCTCTCTCCACTGCTGAAAGGGACCAAGCACCACCTCCTGACAGATGCCATTATTGATCTGATGCACAAGTTACTAACTTGTGTAACGATATATCTGTAAGAGACAGTAGTTAGTGACAGATTCCTTACCTTAGAATATCCCCAGGCGTCAGGCTGGATCCGGAAAGTTTTTGCGTAGCAGTACCCTTGCGCGTCGGTGTGCGGCTCCGTGTCCGTCGGCGTTGTGATCGCCGGGATGACGTCGCGGGCAGTACTTAGGCGCCGCCCCTGCGCGCTGACGTCAGTTCTGTACACGACTTTCCGCGCCAGGAACGCAGAGCCATGCAAGAAGCTGACATAGGTGTCTGAAAAATACTAGGGCCCTGAAAGGGATGTCCTTAACCCTAGAAATCAGTTCGCAGAACGGGGAGGATGGGTGGGGCGGTAAGGAATCGGTCACTAACTACTGTCTCTTACAGATACATCGTTACACAAGTTAGTAACTTGTGCATCTGAAAGAGACACGTTAGTGACAGATTCCTTACCTTAGAATAGATACCCCAGCAATACCAACCCCGGTGGTGGGTCTGCGAACAAGGATCAGACAAGGAAGTCCTGGAGGACAGAACGGCCAAAGAAGCCGTCCCTCCGGACCTGACTGTCAATGCAGTAATGCTTTGTAAACGTGTGCAGCGAGGCCCACGTAGCTGCCTGACAGATAACCGGCAGCGGAACACCGCGGCCCAAGGCCGTGGTAGCAGCCGTTGCCCTGGTGAAATGGGCACGCAGCCCAACAGGAGGCTCCTTCTTAGCCAAAGAATAGCAGGTCTTGATGCACAAGGTAACCCAGCGGGAGATGGATCTCTTGTGCACCGCCCGACCTTTTTTGGCGCCCACGTAGCCAACAAAGAGCTGGTCATCCACCCGGAAGTGTTTTGTGCGGTCAATATAGAAGGAGAGCGCACGTTTTGGGTCCAGGCGGTGGAGCCTCTCTTCCTCTCTGGAAGGATGCGGAGGCGGAAAGAAGGTGGGCAAAGTGATGGTCTGCCCAATGTGGAAAGCAGTAACCACCTTTGGCAAGAAGGACGGACGCGTATGAAGAACAACCTTGTCTGGATGAACAGACAGAAAGGGAGGTTTGCAAGATAGAGCCTGGAGCTCACTCACCCGCCGAGCGGAGGTGATGGCCACCAGAAAGGCTGTCTTTAGAGTCAGAAGACGAAGAGGACAGGTATGTAGAGGCTCAAAGGGAGCGCACATTAAAAAGGTAAGAACCAAGTTCAAGTCCCACTGAGGCATCAGAAACGGAACAGGAGGGAAGAGGTGAGTAATGCCTTTTAAGAACCTGTTAACAACAGGGGACTTGAAAAGGAGGGCTGATCAGGAAGCCTGAGGAAGGCCGAGATAGCACAAAGATAACCCTTGATGGTACCCAGGGCAGAACCCTGTTGGGCCAGAGAGAGAAGGAACAGAAGGACCTCAGAAAGAGGGGCAGAAAGGGGATTCACAGCCTTTGCTGTGCACCATGCCACAAATTTGTTCCACCTGCAGGCGTATACCACCTTAGTGGAGGGACGCCTGGCTGCCAGAATCACATCACAAACTTCGGGAGGCAAGTCGAAAGGAATCAACTGCCGCCGCTCAATCTCCACGCAAGCAGGTGTAGACTGGACAGGTTCGGGTGGAGGACCGTCCCCTGCTGCTGCGACAGAAGATCCTCCTGAAGAGGCAGACGGATCGGGGGGATCTACGCTCATATTGAGTAGCTCGGGATACCAAACTCTTCGAGCCCAGTCCGGAGCCACAAGAATTACTTGGGCCCGGTCGTGCCGAATCTTCAACACTCTGGGTAGAAGTGGTATAGGCGGAAAGGCGTACAACAGACCGCAACTCCACTCGCGACGAAAAGCGTCGACGAGCGAGTGCCGCCTTGGAAATTCCAACGCGCAGAACTGATGACATTGCGCGTTCTCTTCGGTGGCGAATAGATCTAACCAAGGCTCTCCCCACTGTAGAAAGAGTCCTTGTGCCACTTCTGAGTGAAGACGCCATTCGTGATCCATCATGCACCTGCGGCTGAGTTCGTCCGCCCTGGCGTTCAGGGAACCTGCCAGGTGTTGAACCATCAGGAACATGCCCTGATGTTCCAGCCATGTCCAGAGGCGCAGAGCCTCCTGACAAAGGGTCCAAGACCCCACCCCGCCCTGTTTGTTGCAGTACCACATGGCGGTGGTGTTGTCTGTGAACACCTGCACTACCTTCCCCTTGAGAGAGGGAAGGAATGCCTTGAGTGCAAGTCGGATCGCCCGAAGCTCCAGAATGTTGATATGGAGCCGGGACTCCGCCCGGAGACCAGAGGCCTCTGATCTCCGCCTCTCCCATGTGACCGCCCCATCCCAGAAGGGACGCGTCCGTCACAACTGTATGCTCTGGCTGGGGAAGGGAGAGGGATCTGCCCATGACCCATTGCCGGTTCGAGAGCCACCACTGCAACTGTTTTGCAGTCCCCTCCGAGATCTGGACGTGATCGGACAGGTTGCCCTGGTGCTGCACCCACTGGAACTTCAGGTCCCACTGCAGAGCCCGCATATGCCATCTGGCATGATTGACCAGCAGGATGCAGGAGGCCATGAGGCCCAGCAGCCTCAGGGTCATCCGTACCGAAACCCAGGATAAAGGCTGAAAGATCGGAATCATAGCCTGAATATCCCGGACTCGCCGTTCGGGAGGATAGGCCCGAAACTGCGTCGTGTCCAGAACTGCTCCGATGAAAAGGAGCTGTGGAGAAGGAATCAGATGCGACTTCGGCACATTGATGGAGAACCCCAGCGAGTGCAGGAGTTCGGCCGTAGTCTGGAGGTGGGAGACGAGTGCCTGGGACGAGCCCGCCTTCAGCAGCCAGTCGTCGAGGTAGGGGAAGACTGAAACCCCTGCCCGGCGCAGATGAGCTGCGACCACCGCCATCACTTTCGTGAACACCCGAGGGGGCACTGGTAAGGCCAAAGGGAGCACGGTGAACTGAAAATGCTCGGGCCTACCGTAAACCGAAGGTAACGCCGGTGGGCCGGCAGGACGGGGATGTGGAAATATGCGTCCTGCAAGTCCAACGCTACCAACCAGTCTCCAGGGTCGAGGGCAGTCAAGACCTGAGCTAGGGTGAGCATCTTGAACTTCTCCTTCCGGAGGAAGCGATTGACGTTCCGGAGGTCCAAGATAGGACGCATGTCCTCCTTGTCCTTTTGGGCACCAGGAAGTAGTGGGAGTAGCAACCACGCCCTACTTCTGGGGTCGGAACATACTCGATGGCCCTCTTGGCCAAGAGGGCCGTGACTTCCTTCTGCAGAAGTACCAAGTGATCCCCTGACATGCGGTGGAATTGAGGTGGCATGGCTGGGGGGTGGTCTCGAAGGGGAGGGAGTAGCCCCTTCGGACAATGTCCAAGACCCACCTGTCCGAGGTGATGGTACGCGGGTGGGGAAGGTGATGGCGGACCCTGCCCCCTACTGGCGTGCTGTGCACCTGAAAGGAGGGACTAGGAGGGCTTGGAGGCCGCGGACGGGTTGGAGGTGGTGGCCTGACCCGCACGCTGGTTGCCCGATCCGCCACGGCGGAATCCACGTCCTCGGCCACGCGAAGACGCCTTCTGCGCGGGCCGGTGGCTGGGCTGCTGACGTGAAGGGGCGCCCCTACCGTGGCCACGATAGGGGCAAAAAGCAGAAGTCAGCGGAGGGCGTGTAGCAGAAAGGCCCAGGGACTTGGCAGTAGCCCGGGAGTCCTTAAAGCGCTCCAACGCATGGTCTGCTTTGGACCCAAAAAGACCGACTCCATCAAAGGGCATGTCCATGAGAGTATTCTGGACATCCCCTGAAAAACCAGTGGTTCTCAGCCAGGCGTGGCGTCGCAGCGTCACCGTCGATGCAATAGACCTGCCCAGCGAGTCGGCGGTATCAAGGCCACATCGTATCGTGTATTTGGCCGCATCCCTTCCTTCCGCAATGGCGCGGGAAAGCAGTGTCTGGACCTCCTCAGAACACTGGGGCAAAACATTCGCCACCGAATACCACAAGGAGTGGGTATATCGGCCCAAAAGACAAGCGGTGTTGATGGACCGCAAGCCAGCACTGGAGGAAGAAAAACCCTTCTTCCCAAATTGATCCAGGCGTTTGGATTCCCTATCCGGAGGGGCGGTAGGGAAGGCGGTTTGGGAAGCGTAGGCTTGGACAACCAAGCTCTCAGGAGTGGGGTGGACAGAGAGAAACAGGGGGTCGCCCGGAGCTGGGCGATGGCGTCGGGACACGTTCCTATCCACAGGAGCCCCTGTGTTGGGCTTGGACCAGGCGCCCAAAAGAACGTCAGTGAGGGCGTCGTTAAACGGCAGCACAGTCTCCGAAGAGGAGGCTGCCGGCTGAAGCACCTCTGTCAAGATATTAGTCTTGACCGCCACAGTAGGGAGTTGGAGACGTAAGGCCCCAGCCGCCCTACGCAACACCGTTGCAAAATTGGCTCCCTCCTCCGTAGCCACGGGAGGAGACAGCATGCCAGTGTCAGGGGAAGTATCTAGACCACTGGCATCCCCTAGACCCTCTGTCCAGTCCTCATCGTACTGACGCTGTTGTGTCAGAGGGTCATCAGACCCCTCCCAGTCCTCCTGGTCCTCCTCTGGTTCAAAATAAGGAGGAGGTGGGACATTTGGGACCCAAGGTCCCATCGGCGCCGGAACCGGCGTCGAGCGACGTCGGTCCGGGTCCATGTCCGGAGCCGGAAGGAACTGGGGGACGACGACGCCCGGAGCCCCAGGCGGCGTCGAGAACGGCACCGGAGACATCGGCGCCGGCGGAGGTGTCGTTAGGTCTACCGGCGTCGATGGGGGTTGTGGAGCCGGGATCGAGGCCGGGGCCGGAGCCGGGATCGAGGCTGGAGGCACGGGCGACGCCGGGGCCGGAGCCGTCGGCGACGCCGGTGCAACCCCATCAGGGCCCGCGGGGCCCGAAGGCGCACCGGAGGGACCTTGAGGCCCGAAGAGTCGGGCCATGGCCGACAGGAATTCCTGTACTTGGGCCGGATCCGCCCCCGAACCCGGGAAGGACGGGTATTGCGGGGCGACTCCACAGGCATGTCCGGGGCCGCGGGGACGGTGCCGGGAGGGGCCTCAGCCGAGTCGCGAGACCGGCGAGGCGAAGTCCTAGAGCGACGATGCTTTTTGGACTTTTTGTGTTTGGACTTACCGGACGAAGAAGACTTCGATGCCGACGACCGGTGTGGACTCCGCGATCGACCCCTGGACCTCTCACGCGACCGGGGCTTGCGCGGAGCCGAATGCCGGGCCTCGAGGAGCTTTCGAGACCGCTCTCGCAAAGCTTTTGGGTTGAGGGCCCGGCAGTCGGAACAAGACTCCGTGTCGTGGCCTCGGCCGAGGCAGAAGAGACACTCCCGATGCGGGTCTGCGATGGACATCATCCGAGCACAGGCGCCGCAACGTTTAAACCCGGGCATCCCTATGACACCTTGAAGTCGATTCGAAGAAAAACAGTGAAAAAATTCACCAAAAAAGTTAGTCAAAAAATGACTAGGGCACTGCTCTTCCCGGATCTGCGCTTGCTGGCGCGGAAAAAGAAGAACTGACGTCAGCGCGCAGGGGCGGCGCCTAAGTACTGCCCGCGACGTCATCCCGGCGATCACGACGCAGACGACGGACGCGGAGCCGCACGACGCCGCCTACCGACGCGCAAGGGTACTGCTACGCAAAAACTTTCCGGATCCAGCCTGACGCCTGGGGATATTCTAAGGTAAGGAATCTGTCACTAACGTGTCTCTTTCAGATAGGTATTGTCAGTTGAGTTTGTCTGCTCTTGCATTCAGAGAACCTGCCAAATGTTCAACGACCAGGGCTACGCCCTACTGGTCCAGCCATGTCCCGAGATGCAGGGCATCTTGACAAAAGGTCCACAACCCCACCCCGCCCTGCTTGTTGCAGTACCACACAGCAGTGGTTTTGTCTGAACACTTGCACTAGCCTTCCCTGGATGGAGGGCAGAAAGGCTTTCAATGTCAATTGGATCGCCTGGAGCTCCAACAGGTTGATGTATAGTTCGGATTCCGCCGAAGACCAGAGGCCTCCGATCTCCACCTCTCCCAAATGGCCTCCCAATCCCAGAAGTGACGCATCTGTTACTACTGTCAGATCTAGTAGGGGAAGGAAGAGGGGTCTGCCGCTGACTCAACTGAGGTTCGTAAGCCACTACTACAGGTCCTTTACAGCCGCCACCAAGATATGGACCATGTCGGAGAGATTCCCCAGGTGCTGCGCCCACTGGAACTTCAGGTCCCACTGCAGGGCCCGCATATGCCAACAGGCATGTGTCACAAACAAGATGCAGGAGGCCATGAGGCCCAGCAGCTACGGAGTCAGTCTTGCTGAAATCCAGGATAGAGGCTGAAACATCTGTATCATAACCTGAATATCCTGGACTCGCCAAACAGGAGGATAGGCCCAAAACTGCACTGTGTCCAGAACAGCTTCGATGAAAGAGCGTCTGAGAGGGAGTCAGGTATGACTTCAGCACGTTGATAGTGAACCCCAGTGAATGCAAGATGTCCACGGTAAGCTAGAGGTGGAAGACCACAGCCTGAGGCGAGCCCGCCTTCAACTGCCAGTCGTCAAGATAGGGGAACTTGCACCCCTGATCTCCACAGATGAGCTGCAACCACCGCCATCACTTTGGTGAACACCCGGGGGTCGCTGGTGGCCAAAAGGGAGCAGAGAGAACTGAAAATGCTCGTGGTCTAGAGTGAACCTCAGGTTAACACCTGTGGGCAGGCACGACGGAAATGTGGAAGTATGTATCCTGCAAATCCAACACCACTATCCAGTCTCCAGGGAAGAGGACCTGAGCAAGGGTGTGCATCTTGAATTTCTCCTTCTTGCAGAAGAAATTGTGTGAGCGCAGGTTGAGGATAGGACAAAGTCCCCTGTCCTTTTTGGGCACCAGAACGTATTGGGAATAGCAACCACGACCTACTGCTGGTGCCCGACCGCTCTCTATTTCTCCTTTGGCCAAAAGTGCCGTCACTTCCAGGTGGAGAAGAGTAAGACGGTCCTCTGTCAGCCTGTTGTAAGCAGGTGGCTTGGAGGGAGGAGTAGTCTCGAAAGGGGAGGGAATAGCCCCCTCAGACAATATGCAAACCCACTTGTCCGATGTTATGGACAAACAGCGGGCAGGCAATGGCGAATCCAAACGTCCACTAGGTGCCCATGATGGTAAGCGGGCAGGATAGGAGAGTTTGGAGGCTGCAGCTGCTTAGAAGGTTGGTGGACAGACCAGACTGCTGGCCACCTGACCCACAGGGCTGGTAGGACTGCATCCACGGCCATGTAGAGGTTGAGAAAGTTTGCACGCTGTGGTGGCAGGGCGGGTAAAGACACGGTTGCCTTCTGTGACCACAAAAGGCAGATTGAGGCCATAGACAAGGGGCCATAGAGAGGCCTAAAGACTGGCCGTAGCCCTGCTGCCCTTAAAGCACTCCAGTGTCGAATCTGCATGGTCTCCGAAGAGATGGGAGCCATCAAAGGGCATGTCCATGAGGGAGGACTAGACATCCCCTGAAAATCCAGTCATTCTCAACCAGGCGCCGCGTTGCAGGGACACGGTCGACAAAACTGCTTTGCCTAGTGAGTGGGTGGTGTCTAGTGCACAGCAGATGGTGAACTTCACTGCATCCCTCCCATCGGCAACAGCATGGGAGAGCATGGCCCAGGCCTCCTCCTGGGCCGTTGGCAGCACGTGTGCAACCGTATCCCACAGAGTGTGAGATTAGCAGCCCAAAAGGTATGCAGTGTTCACAGACTGCAGTACCAGGCTAGCAGAAAACATCTTCCCAAAATTGTCCAGCCTCTTTGATTCCCTGTCCGGGAGTGCAGTAGAGAATGGGCCAGAATTTACATGGGACGTGGAGGCTTGGACCGCCAAGCAGAATATCAGTAAGTATCTCATTGAAATGGAGAAGCGGTTCCGATGGAGACACGCCCGGCTGAAGCACTTCCATCAAGACATTAGTCTTGACTGCCAAGGAGGGCAAACTAAGGTCCAGAACCTCAGCCGCCTTCCGCACCATCATTACGAATGACGCCTCCTCCTTTGTATCCATGGTAGAGGGAGAAAGCATGCCAGTATGTGGAAGTATCCAGTCCACCGGCTTCACCCAGATCCGAACACCAGTCCATTTGTCCCTCATAAGGCTGGAATTCCTCAGGGTCCAGCGACCCTTCCCAGTCCTCCCCAAATCCTAGCCCATAAGAATAGGGCTCAGGCTCTGGCCTGGAAGGCTGCCGGCAGACAAGGCCCCTCCGGCTCGGAGTCGGGGGATGGGAATGGCACTGCTGGGAGCGTCGGCCTCTGGATCGGTGTCGTGAAGGTCGAAGTGGTATGACCGGCGCCGATCCAGATCCATCTGTGGATCCTTGGGGCCCAACTGGCGCTGAAGCTGCTGACGTGGATCCAGTAGGGGCTCCTCCCTAACTCATGGGGCCCGAAGGCGTGCCAGAAGGAATGGGCGACCCAAAGATGAGGTGCATGGCCTCATAAAACTCATATGGGCGGGGGTCGCTCCAGCTCCCGGAAACTCAGGGAGGCACGGAGCTGACCCAGGTGCCGCCTCAACCTCGGAACCCGGCCTAGAATGGCGACGCTGCCTCGTCGGCTGATGGACAAATTAAGGCTGAAGCACACTTCTACTTTTTCTTCTTTTGGGACTTTGAAGTTACCCGAGTGGCTCGATGACTTGGAGTGAGACGGCGACCTCTGGCTCCGCGACCGCTCCCGGGAGATTCCTCTCGACAGGAACCTCAATCGCCAAGGCTTCGCATGTAGAGCCATCAAAAGTTTGAGGATTGCTCCCTCAAGGCATTCAGGTGCATGCCGCGGCAGTCGGGCAGGCCTTTGAGGCACCAGAGGCGCACAAGGTGCGGGTACGTTACGGCATCTGTCGGAGACAGGCGATGGAGGGCTTGAATATGGCCTTTTTTGATGACATACTGCCACACCAGGAGGTAAACCTAAAAAAAGACGTAAAAAAAAACCTAGGCAAAAAAAGACTAAGGGGTAGCTCTTCCGGGATCTGCACTGACTAGTGTGGGGGAAAAAAAATGACATCAGCTGGCCGGATTGGTGCCTATATAGGTACAGCGAACGTCAACAAGGGCGCTTTGGTGCATTTAAGTCACTTCCGGATCAGAATGTTGTTGGTGCAGAGCCCCAAGACACCAACTACCAGCAAGGGGGAGGGGGGGGGGGAGTATTGTTTATGAGTTTCCGGATCTAGTCCCACACCTGGGGAAATATAAGGTGAGGACTCTGCATTTAGAAGTATCCATCAGAATTGTATTACTAACAATGAAGACCCTACGATGCACAAGGAAAATGTTACTTACCCCAGAAGCATCTGTTCTTAGCATGTAGTGCTGTAGATTCACATGCTCTACGTTTAACTCCTGCTTTCTAGTGTTGGGCTCAGATGTTCGCAAGTTGTTTTTCTTCAGAGATGTATTTTGAGTCATGCGATGTAATGACTCCTCCCTTAGTTTGAAAAGCGCATGGGCATCAACTCCATGTAACATTGTTTTCCGATAGTACAGCATGTTGAGTGAACACTATATGATGCACGAGAGAAGAGATCTGTGATCAAATCCACAAGCGTCTAGAGAGGAAGGTGGACGCTTGTCAATCTAGCACCACATGCTACAAACAGATGCTTACAGGGTAAGAAATAGTTTCTTACCTGTAATCCTAGTTCTCTCAGGGGAATCTCCATTGAAAGAAGTGCTCTGGGGTCCCCGCATGTGGGCCGGACTGTTCAGTGCTTAGTATTTCAAAGTCAAAGTCAAATTCTAACAGTATCTTCGTATTAGTTCACAAAGGCCAGGAGATGCATATGACAAATGTAAAATGTAGCCTTAAGACAAGCTATATAGTCAACTCCATTAATTTACTTTAAAAGATGGAAGAAAAAGCATACAGCTTCTAAATGTCACTACAAATAAGCAAAAGTGACCTTTTAAAACATCCTCGACAAACTCTTTTTACTTTCTTTTAATGTGAATGTCCAGGAAGGATAGGGCAGTGTAACTGTACAGGCTTTAGCACTGAAACATTGAAAATAACATTCTGCTCCTTCTAGGGAACCCTGACCTCCAGTGTCCCATCATGCTCTGCAGGTGGCAGTTTACCCAGTTATTTTTGATGCAGTAAATAACAGGATACAAATAACCATACTTTATCTCTTCCATAGGGAAGCTAGAGGGTTGCTTACAATTTCAAATGAGGTACCCCTGAGAGTAAACTGAGAATACAGGTAAAAAAAACATTCCTTCTCTCTCAGGGGATCTCCATTGATAATCATAAGCAAAGAACAAATTAGCTAGCTCATCCCCCAAAAACACCCACAAAGTAAGAGGTACACAAGGTATAATGAATAACCCATTCGGTGCAGATGACGGCTCCAGGCAGTCAAAGCACCCGATTAAGAAATCCCTCCGGTGCAAGCACAAGAAGGATTTCCTTTCAATTATTTTAGCCTTAGGAGCTGACGAAGAGCTTCCACAGCTCCAGAGGCTATTTTTCTCTCTCTGAAATGATGATCGGCGCATGTGGATGTAATTCCAGAGAAAGTGAAATGAGCCTATCGGGTCTTAACACTTTCACTGCTTCGGTACTCGGGGGCATATCTCAGCCCCCCGAGCACCCAAGCAGACGGGAGACCTATCGTTGGAAAGGAGAGAATCTGCACTTTCCAATGATGCCTTTCTCTAGTGGATATCTGCTTGGGGATCACTGCAGGAGGGGGATCCCCAAGCAAAGATCCACTACACTAGACACCAGGGACTCTTTTTCTGAGCGGGAGGGGAGGAGAGGGAGCTGCCCCCTCACAATAGGCTAAGTGCTCACCCTCCTCCCTTCCCGGGCCTAAAAATCTTTCTGACCCCCACCCATTTCCCCTGGGAGGCAGCGTGGAGGTTGCAACTTGGCCTAGTGCGCTCGACCGACACAAATCAAACCAGGGTCAATTAGAGTTGCTCCGCGAGACTCCCATTGTTATGTTATGTTAAAACCACTTTTATAGCGCACAACTCACCCGGGGGCATCTCGGCGCTTGTGTTGAGACATACCAGAGGGACTGCCAGGAGTCCTAAAACAAAAAGGCTTTAAGTTTTTTTCTGAAGGAGCCATAAAATGGGGACTCACGAAGAGCCTGGGGCAACTTGTTCCAGTATTTAGGAGCAAGGTAGGAGAAAGCTTTCCCCCCCGTACGCTTGAGGCGTATTCGGGGCACCTGTAAGAGGCAGAGTGAACTGGATCTAAGAGTTCGGCTGGGAACATATTTTAATAATTTCCTCTGAAAGTACCTGGGCCCTTTGACCTTGGTTTGATGACTGACTGTTGGGTGCACCAGGCCCAGCCACACAAGTGTGGTAACATTTTGATCAGGACAAGGGGGATAACGCCGAGTGGTAGGAATTTTGTGGATTCCTGCTCAATACTTAAGGTCTCGTCACAGAAAAACAAGGAAATAGTGCAATTTTAGGCAAAGTTTGAGGTTTGGTAGGTTTCCCTGGGTGGCCATCGATCTATAGCCAAGAAAACGCTGCTACCCCCATTGCCAAATAAGATAAGTTTTGTAACAGGAATTGTTGAGGTTTCCACATTGTATTTTGGGGCTATTCCTGTTGCAGGTATTAGGCCTATCCACACAAGTGAGTTACCATTTTTATCAGAAGACTGGGTGGTAGGAAGTTTGTGGCTTCCTGCAGATTCCTGAACTTTCTATCACAGATATTTGAGGAGAATGTGTTTGTGTGTGTTTTTAGTCGAAGTTTGAGGTTTGCAAGGGATTCTGAGTAAAACAAGGTAAGAGCCACACAAGATAACCCCATCCTGGATTCCCCTAGGCGTCTAGTCTTCAAAAATGTACAGGTTTGCCAAGTCTCCCTAGGTGCTGGCTGAACCAGGGCCCAAAATCCACAGCTACCCACTTTGTAAAAAATGGGACCATTTTGAGAGGGAAAATGTGATGTATCCATGTTGCGTTTTGGGCCTTTTCCTGTCGCGGCCACAAGGAATACCCGCAGACGGGAGGCACCATTTTTATCAGAAGACATGTGGGAGCATAGATTAGTAGGTTATGTATTATTCCCAATTGAATTTAACTGCATTTGTGCCTTCCAACTGTAAGCCAGTGTGTAAGAAAGAAGACATTTTGAAAAATATCCTTTAAATCATGTTTGTACGGGTACCCACAAATTCAGACATGTACAAATAACAACTGCTCCTAAACTTCATATCTTGTATTTCAGAAATACATAGGTTACCTTGAGAACCTATTTTTCACTCTATATATTTCACCATATGAATTGGTCTATATTCAGTACACAATGAAAAACCATTGTACGATGCAACTCACCTTGGAGACCCTACAAACCCTATATACCCCCCGCACCTCCAACCAAAAGGGTCTAGCAAACGTAGTGGTACATTGCTTTTGAAAATCTGGCATTGTGACAAAGTTTCAGATGAAAACATCGTCACAAATGGCTGTTTTTTTCCTACTCGTTTTCAGTATTTCTTTATTTCAAAAGTTAGTTTCCTCTGGAAAAGCTTGAGGAAACTACACATATGCCTCCTTGCTGAATTCCAAATGTTGTCCACTGTTCAGAAATGTATAGCTTTCTTGGTTCACCCATGCGTTTCACACTGCTTTGCACTACAAACTGGAAGTAGGTTGAAAGCACAGAAATTAGGAAAAATGGGCTAAAATAATTTGTTGTTTTTGATTCAGATCTGCATGTTCCTGAAAGCTGGGAAGATGGTGACTTTAGCACAAAATACAGTTCGTGGATGCCATTTTTGAGAGGAAAAAAAAACCACCCTTTTATCCAGAGCACTTTTCCCCTATTTTTCCTCACAATGTAGCTATATTTTGGCTATTTTCCCAGTCCTCTCTAGGAGAATCTATAACCCCTGGGTACCTTTAGAATCCCCAGAATGTTGGAAAAAAGGCTGCAAGTTTGGCGTGGATAGCTTATGTGGACAAAACATTGATGCCTAAGCGCAAACTACCTCAAACAGCCAAAAAAGGCTTAGCACTGGGGGGAAAAGGCTTAGCAGCGAAAGGGTTAAGCAAAGAGATTTCTAAGAGAGGCTTGCCCTACTTAGCTATCTGCTCTCACGTCCGAATGAAGACAACAGTGACTTGTAAAGGAATAAACAAATTTCAAAGTTGCAGCTTTGCAGAGCTCAGAAATTGGAATATTTCTAAATAGTGCAGCAGTAGCCACTTTATTTCTGGTGAAATAGGCTTTAGGTTCCATGGTAAGGCGTTGTTGGCTTTCTGGTAGTAATACATCTGGGCAAGGATTGTTTAGAAGTGGCTAATGCTATTCGTTAAGGACCATAGTTTACAAATAGTTGCTTTGACTTTCTCAAAGGTTTAGTCTTATCCAGATAAAACTTTAACAACCTCCCAACATCGAGAGTATGGAGCGATCACTCTGCAGAAGATGTAGGGTTTTAAAAAAGGCAAGTTAGGAGATAGTCTGATTGACATGAAAATCCAACACTACTTTAGGGAGGAATTTAGTATTGGTGCTCATCACTACTCTATTACTGTGAAATACTGCATACGGTTTGTGGGAACATAGTGTCTGTATTTCGCAAAGTGTATGTGCAGAGATGATAGTGACCAAGAAGGAAGCCTACCAGGATAGGTGTTATAGAGAGGCTTAATGTATAGGATCAAAGGGAGGACCTAAAAGACGGGAACTGACAATATTCAACTCCTACGTAGGGGACTACATTTCTTAATGCCCTCAAGGAAATCCTGGACTATAGGAATTTTGAAAAAAGGATATTTGTGAAAGACAATCTCGATAGGCAGTGATTGCTGCAAGATGTACTTTAATAGAGGACAACTGCAGCTTTGCTTTAGCCCAATGAAAGAGGTATGAAAGAACTGCCTCTTCTTGGCCAGTGAGAGGATTAAAATTGTTTTGAGCACACAAGATGAAGAATCTTCTCCATTTAAAAGAATAGGATGTTCTTGTAGATGGTCTTCGGTTTTCTCTCAAAACATCCATACACTCCCGAGGAAGGTTTAGGGGACCATACTATATGAGTTCAGAAGCCAAGCTGCCAAATTCAATGATTGATGGTTGGGGTGTAGAATCTGACCGCCGAACAAAGTCTGGCCTGAGATGTGACTGCGGTTGTGACCCACCATACTCTGGGCCCCTACGGAGCAATGAGAATAATTCTGCCGTTTAAGTGAGACAGTTTGATGATCACTCATCGCAGTAGAGGGACTATGGGGAAAAGGTGCACAGAAATCTGCCTGACCAGTTGATGCATAATGCATTCCTAATGTGCCTGGTTGTTAAAACCTAGAGGCGAGGTCTGGGCACTTCTTGTTTTCTCCATCTGTGAAGAGGTCTATTTGAGGGCAACCCCATTCACAAAAGAGATCTCAGAGGACAGCGTCATTAAATGCCCATTTGTGATCTGCTTGAATGGTTCTGCTTAGAGTGTCCACTTGAACATTCTGGCTGCCTGACAAATGTACAGCTGTAATCCTGAGATGCCTGGAGATTAACAATTTCCAGACTGTTTGAGCCTCCAGGGACAGAGGTCTTGATCTCGTCCCTCCCTGCTGGTTCAGATAACGCATGGTTGTTGTATTGTATGACTGGACAAGGAGGGAGTTCATCTTGAAGGAAGGGAGGGAGGGAGGAAAGTCTTCAGAGCTAGCTGCACTTCTCTCAACTCTAGTAGGTGAATATGGTAAGTCTGTTACTTCGAAGACCACATGCCTTGGTTCGGAGGGTGTCCATGTGTGCATCCCAACCCGAGAGGGATTCAGCTACTATGTTTTGTGCTGGGATGTCTTGATGAAAATTCAGATCCTGGAGAAGGTTTTCTGAGCGACACCACCAGTACAGTGACTGTTTGACGTTGAGTTGATAGGATCACTTTGTCCTTCCATCTTCCTGAGAGCTGATCCCAATGCTCCTCCGTACACAGTTGGAGCCACTGCTGCAGCCGTCTCATGTACAGGCGTGCATTCTGGACCAGAAACATACAGGATGCTATTGATCCTAGAAGAGAGGATATTTGCCTCACTTTTGGATGGGCTGTTCTCTTCAGATTGTCACATTTCTGAAGGATAGATGATAGTCTCTTCCGAAGGAAACACTTGTGCGCACGGTCTAAAACTGCTCCGAGATAGTATATGGATTGTACTGGCATGGAGATGCATTTCTCGTGATTTACATGCAGACCTAGTCGATTAAGAATTACAACAGTCATCTGATAATGTAGGCACACTTGTTGGTATGCTTGTTAGTAAAAAGATGCCTTGATGATCCAGTTGTGTAGACATGGTAGACAAGTGTCTCATTTTCCTGAGGTGAGCTTCACTAACCGCCATGCATTTGGAAAAGGTCCAGGTGCAGATTTGAGACCGAAAGCAAGAATTTTGTATTGGTAGTGGTCTCTTCCTACCATGAATCTCAGGAATTTCCCATGTTTCATGGCCATCTGGATCTTCAAAAAAGCATCTTGCAGATTAATTAAGCATAGCCAGTCCCCCTGATGGAGTTGAGGATAGATCGGATTGAGAGCCAACATCCTGAAGTGTACTCTCTTGTTTTCTTTTTTCAGGCTTAGAATGGGTTGAATTCATTTTTTGGGCCATTCTTCTTCATGAATAAATTCCCATTCCTTTGAGAGGAGTTGGAACCTTTTTCACTACATGTTTTTGCAGGAGGATGGACTATAGTTTGTCCTGATGGAATGGAGATGATCTCTTTAGTGGTATTGCTGTTGGAGGATACTTGAATCTGAGACAGCAACCATTTTTTACAATAATCAGAACCCATTTGTAGCTTGTTATATTTTTCAACTCTTCCAGGTCAGATGATATGCTTACCCCTAATGAAGTGGAGAAGGGTGGAATAAGGGACTCATTCCTTGCCATCTGTGTTTGGCTTAGTGGCTTGGGCAGGTTGTCGTTGACCTCCTCTGCCTCTTGACTGACGCCTCTGTTGTGGATGCCTCTGCTGCGGCTGTTACTGCCCTCGAGAACAATAAGGGGTTTGAACTTTCTGCAGAAAATATGGACTGTTGCAGGGCCTACAGGAAGGTCTCCTTTATTCCTTATTTTTCTCCAGTCTGACTTCCCGGAGAGTGTTGAGTTCTGTCTTCAAGCAAGACATTGCATCATCACCATAAGTACAGAATGAATAGTGAGTCCTAGGGATGACAGGGAAGGCTCTTTTCGCAAGTGTGGATACACTTAACTATCTATCTAGCAAACCCCACCTTAAATAAGGGTAGCCGATTGTGGGGCTTTGCAAAGGCTACAAACAGTAGGTCTGCCTTGTAAAAAAGCTTTAGTTCTGTCAATGTAGTACACGAGTGCTCGCTTCACATCTTGAATATGGAGCACTCTGTCCGCTACAGTCGGGTGGGGGGGGGGGGACTAGGATCTCTATGGTCTGATTAAGGTGGAATGGGGAAACCACCTTAGAACGGAACTTAGGGTTCGTCCTGAGCACAACCCTGCCCATGTGAACTAGTAGGAAGGATTTTTACAGTGCGAGGGCTTGGAGGTCAATAATGTAGCATAATGAAGTAATAGCAACGAGGAAGACTACCTTCCAGAAAAGGTATTCGAGCGGCCAAAAATGTAAGAGATCAAATGGGGACACCCCCACAAGCCTGATAAGTACAACATTAAGTCTCCACACTAGCACAGGGGGAACCCTAGAAGGAATGACTGTTTTGAGGCCTTCCATGAAGATTTTGTTTACAGGGATACTGTAAGAAACTGGCTCTATATATACTGCACCAAAGTGAGGTACAGTGTGTATAGAGTCCAAGAGTCCCCAAAGGTCATCAGAGGTTAAAGTTAAATAGAACCTTACTCTCTAATAGTGGTAGCTTGGTCGAGCAGTAAGGCAGTATCAGAGGACAGTGTTAAGCATTTGATGTACACACTCAGTCAGCAAATTAATTCACACACTCAAGAACTGAACTCTAGGCCAATTGTATTTGTATAAAAATATACTGTTTATTTTTAGAACCAAGCAAGCCTGGCACAGGTAAGCATTAAATACTTTTCAGTAATAAGTTACTGGATATAGAACAGTTGAAAAATGCAATAGAAATTGTACTTACTTTGATTTACAGGGGAGCACTAGTATGCAACACTTAGCAAATACAGTACATTGAAATGAATGGGCTTTTTCAGTAAATTGCAGGTAAGTTACTTTTTACGTTACTTTTCTAACTCAGTGCTGGATACCTAGATTCAGCACTGGGACATTTCCTGTAAACAGGTAAGTAAATGTGTTTTGGTTATTTGTATGATTTTTAAAGAATATCTTTAGTTTTCAAAACTCCACACTTAGTCGTTTTTTCGAAGCAAAATTGTCAATGTTATCCTATGGAGGAAAAACAGGTTATCGGTTTGAAGGTAAGTAATCGATTGTGGGAGTTAAGGTTCTGGGGTTAGACTCAGGGGTCCCCCAGGGTCAGTGATGCACGGTTGTTGCACCCTCAGCGGCACTAGGGCGGCCGGGTGCAGAGTGTTGAGGCCCAATGTTATCCTATGGAGGATAGGGGGGTCTCCAGTTGGTAACTGCTGGCAAGCAGGCCACTGGGTTGTGGGAGCAAAGCTCCTGGACTTTAGCTCAGGGCCAATAGGGAAACAAGTAGGCACAAAAAGTGCACCCTCAGCGGCACTGGGGCGGCCAGGTGCAGAGTGCTGTTTCGAAGTCGGGCGCCCTGTTTTCTATGGAGAACCTCCGGTTTGAAGAAGCACTGCAGGCTCGGGGACAAGGATCTTCAGGGTGCGACCAACACTTCAAGGGGTAAGTTGGGATGTCTTGGGTTGGTTAGGCACCATTGGTTTGGGCACACAAGGCCGTGGGGCGCCGGGTGCAGGGGTGCCTTTTCGGGTCGGATTTTCTTACCCGCTCTGGTCGCGGTAGAGGGGATCCTCTGGATTGAGGCTGCAGGCGTCGTCTGGAGGCTTGAGGCAGGTCAGGAGTCGCCGGATCTCGGGTCAGGATCGCCGGGGTGACCTCCTCGTGGTGTTTTTCCACTCGAGCTCGGGCCGGGTTCGGCGGGTGCAGAGTGGGCTGGATTCGCGGTGCCCGGCCGGAGCCAGAAGCTGCAGTTTAAACACGTCCGGTGTTCACGGGAGAAACAGTCTTGGAAGTGAAGGGAGGCAGGTCCTCCGGGGTTTGTGAAGTTGCTGGCTGCTGGACACGCCGGGATTTCGCAGGAGCAGGTTCGAGGGGAGACAGGCCTGTAGGGCTGGGGCCAAGTCAGTGGGCGTTGTCCTGTTATCTCTGCACGGCTCTTCGTCCTTCTTCTTTTCTTCTTGTAGGTAAGCTGGATCTGAGGAAGTAAGGTTCAGGGTGCCTCCTAAATACTAGATTTAGGGGCGTTACAGGTAGGTAAAGGGCAGGGACCAATGGGTCCCTTCCCTGGGGTGGGTACACCCCCTATTCTGCCACTCTCCAGTGGGAGGGGGGCAGGAGCCTGTCCCTGGTTGGCTGGGTCCCCCCATCCTCAAGATGGCAGGGACTCGAGGTTGTGCTTCACCTCGCCTTCCCCACCTGAGGGGTGGAGTTGGAAGAGGTGGGCACACCTCCCTTCCTCACTTGTTTTTCCCACCGGTTCTCCCGCCCAAAGTGGGGGGTAGAACCAGTGGGGACCAGTTGCTGAAAGCAGCAAATGGTCTGGAAAGGCTCACAAAGGCGGCATGCCTTTGAAGCTTCTCCTTTGTAAACCCTGCCCATCCTGGGGGAGGAGGCTTCGCACCTCGTCCCAGGATGTGCATTGTTTCAGGCCCCCGAGAGCAGCAGGCTCTCGACCCAGGGGTCCAGAAACATGTCTGGTGGTGGCAGCTGAAGCAGCCACTCAGCCAGGATACTAGAGGTGGGTTAGGTTTCAGGGGGCATCTTCTAAGATGCCCTCTGTGTGCATTTTTCATGAACTCCCCCACTGGCATCAGTGTGGGTTTAATGTGCTGATAAGTTTGATACCAAACTTCCCAGTTGTTAGTGCAGCCATTATGGTGCTGTGGAGTTCGTAATAAAGACAGTGGTCCCCAGACAAAAAATTTGTGTGAACAATGAATATAGACCCAATCAGTACTATATTATAGGAATCTGTCCAGCCAAGCAGATATTTAATATACAATCGAAAAATAATATTTGCAAACAATGAACATGAAACAGTTATAGTGGGACGCAAGCCTGCATCCAACTTGACAAAAAAAAAAAAAGACGTACAGTATACAGTGAGGGGTTCAGGCAAAGGAAGTCGTTTGTTTCAAACACATTTCTTGTAGAACAAACATAATATATAGAAGACACCATTACACAAAAATTAGGGCATTTGCATAAAGCGTATATGGTGTACAAAGTGTCGACGGCGTTTCGATCCCTTAAGAGAATGCTGGGATCATCCTCAGGACATTATGAATGACATGCCTGTTTTCATATGGCTAAAATTGCTAGAACCATGGAAAAAGGATTGGGATGGGGGAGAAAAAGAGAAGGAGAAGGAAATTAGTAATTTACAGATAAAGGAATGTCGACGAGAAGTGCTCGAGAGAATGTCTCTAGTGCAGTCTCTAGTGGGATGCGTGAGGCTCCTGAACACGAAAGCAGGCACGTGATAATAACGTGCAATGTAGATTTCTAACCAAGGTGATGGAAAACGATAGAAAAATTGCCATCGATCTAGTTGGAAGCAAGATCTGGCGAGGGTGTTGAAAAGGTGAAGCTCTCTCTACTAGTAGCCGTGTTGACGGTGATGAACAATAAGAAAAAGACAAGGGTAACTGAGATAAAGGACGCGCTGTTGTTTGTAGTTTAATGCTGTAATGAAGCCCAGGGAGGTGACGGGACAGGTATCGCACAGAGGGTCCGCTTACCCAAGGGCAGGTGACAGACTTCCCTGAAATCAAGGAAACAGGACCAGCTACGTGGTACGTGAGGTCCAGGTGTTGGTGCGAAGGAGTGGGCCTCGGGGAACGGAAGCCTGCAGTGGGTGGAAGGGAATTAGTGGCGAAAGGAACAAGGGTAGCCGCGGAGTATGGAGCGCATGCGCTTACCAATTGTGGAAGTTCCAATGTAACTATTAAGTATATGACAAGCCGCAGTAGCGGTCTTGAATAGAGTTCCGGGCCAATGCTGGAAAAGAGGAGCAAAAAGGTCATTAGGATTATGACAGCATCATCTGTAGGAGTGAGAACCAGCATGCAGGGCATAAGCGCTTACCGATAGTAGTCCTTGGTCTGTCGCACAAGTTACTAACTTGTGTAACGATATATCTGTAAGAGACAGTAGTTAGTGATAGATTCCTTACCTTAGAATATCCCCAGGCGTCAGGCTGGATCCGGAAAGTTTTGCGTAGCAGTACCCTTGCGCGTCGGTAGGCGGCGTCGTGCGGCTCCGCGTCCGTCGTCGGCGTCGTGATCGCCGGGATGACGTCGCGGGCAGTACTTAGACGCCGCCCCTGCGCGCTGACGTCAGTTCTGTACACGACTTTCCGCGCCAGGAACGCAGAGCCATGCAAGAAGCTGACACAGGTGTCTGAAAAATACTAGGGCCCTGAAAGGGATGTCCTTAACCCTAGAAATCAGTTCGCAGAACGGGGAGGATGGGTGGGGCGGTAAGGAATCTATCACTAACTACTGTCTCTTACAGATATATCGTTACACAAGTTAGTAACTTGTGCATCTGAAAGAGACACGTTAGTGATAGATTCCTTACCTTAGAATAGATACCCCAGCAATACCAACCCCGGTGGTGGGTCTGCGAACAAAGATCAGACAAGGAAGTCCTGGAGGACAGAACGGCCAAAGAAGCCGTCCCTCCGGACCTGACTGTCAAGGCAGTAATGCTTAGTAAACGTGTGCAGCGAGGCCCACGTAGCTGCCTGACAGATAACCGGCAGCGGAACACCGCGGCCCAAGGCCGTGGTAGCAGCCGTTGCCCTGGTGGAATGGGCACGCAGCCCAACAGGAGGCTCCTTCTTAGCCAAAGAATAGCAGGTCTTGATGCACAAGGTAACCCAGCGGGAGATGGTCCTCTTGTGCACCGCCCGACCTTTTTGGCGCCCACGTAGCCAACAAAGAGCTGGTCATCCACCCGGAAGTGTTTCGTGCGGTCGATATAGAAGGAGAGCGCACGTTTAGGGTCCAGACGGTGGAGCCTCTCTTCCTCTCTGGAAGGATGCGGAGGCGGAAAGAAGGTGGGCAAAGTGATGGTCTGCCCAATGTGGAAAGCAGTAACCACCTTTGGCAAGAAGGACGGACGCGTCCGAAGAACAACCTTGTCTGGATGAACAGACAGAAAGGGAGGTTTGCAAGAAAGAGCCTGGAGCTCACTCACCCGCCGAGCGGAGGTGATGGCCACCAGAAAGGCTGCCTTTAGAGTCAGAAGACGAAGAGGACAGTTATGCAGAGGCTCAAAGGGAGCGCACATTAAAAAGGTAAGAACCAAGTTCAAGTCCCACTGAGGCATTACAAACGGAACAGGAGGGAAGAGGTGAGTAATGCCTTTTAAGAACCTGTTAACAACAGGGGACTTGAAAAGGGAGGGCTGATCAGGGAGCCGGAGGAAGGCCGAGATAGCACAAAGATAACCCTTGATGGTACCCAGGGCAGAACCCTGTTGGGCCAGAGAGAGAAGGAACAGAAGGACCTCAGAAAGAGGGGCAGAAAGGGGATCCACAGCCTTTGCTGTGCACCATGCCACAAATTTGTTCCACCTGCAGGCGTATACCACCTTAGTGGAGGGACGCCTGGCTGCCAGAATCACATCACAAACTGCGGGAGGCAAGTCGAAAGGAATCAACTGCCGCCGCTCAATCTCCACGCAAGCAGGTGTAGACTGGACAGGTTCGGGTGGAGGACCGTCCCCTGCTGCTGCGACAGAAGATCCTCCCGAAGAGGCAGACGGATCGGGGGATCTATGCTCATATTGAGTAGCTCGGGATACCAAACTCTTCGAGCCCAGTCCGGAGCCACAAGAATGACTTGGGCCCGGTCGTGCCGAATCTTCTTCAACACTCTGGGTAGAAGTGGTATAGGCGGAAAGGCGTACAACAGACCGCAACTCCACTCGCGACGAAAAGCGTCGCCGAGCGAGTGCCGCCTTGGAAATTCCAACGCGCAGAACTGATGACATTGCGCGTTCTCTTCGGTGGCGAATAGATCTAACCAAGGCTGTCCCCACTGTAGAAAGAGTCCTTGCGCCACTTCCGAGTGAAGACGCCATTCGTGATCCATCATGCACCTGCGGCTGAGTTCGTCCGCCCTGGCGTTCAGAGAACCTGCCAGGTGTTGAACCATCAGGAACATGCCCTGATGTTCCAGCCATGTCCAGAGGCGCAGAGCCTCCTGACAAAGGGTCCAAGACCCCACCCCGCCCTGTTTGTTGCAGTACCACATGGCGGTGGTGTTGTCTGTGAACACCTGCACTACCTTCCCTTTGACAGAGGGAAGGAATGCCTTGAGTGCAAGCCGGATCGCCCGGAGCTCCAGAAGGTTGATATGGAGCCGGGACTCCGCCGGAGACCAGAGGCCTCTGATCTCCGCCTCTCCCATGTGACCGCCCCATCCCAGAAGGGACGCGTCCGTCACAACTGTATGCTCTGGCTGGGGAAGGGAGAGGGATCTGCCCATGACCCATTGCCGGTTCGAGAGCCACCACTGCAACTGTTTTGCAGTCCCCTCCGAGATCTGGACGTGATCGGACAGGTTGCCCTGGTGCTGCGCCCACTGGAACTTCAGGTCCCACTGCAAAGCCCGCATATGCCATCTGGCATGATTGACCAGCAGGATGCAGGAGGCCATGAGGCCCAGCAGCCTCAGGGTCATCCGTACCGAAACCCAGGATAAAGGCCGAAAGACCGGAATCATAGCCTGAATATCCCGGACTCGCCGTTCGGGAGGATAAGCCCGAAACTGCGTTGTGTCCAGAACTGCTCCGATGAAAAGGAGCGGTGGAGAAGGAATCAGATGCGACTTCGGCACATTGATGGAGAACCCCAGCGAGTGCAGGAGTTCGGCCGTAGTCTGGAGGTGGGAGACGACTGCCTGGGACGAGCCCGCCTTCAGCAGCCAGTCGTCGAGGTAGGGGAAGACTGAAACCCCTGCCCGGCGCAGATGAGCTGCGACCACCGCCATCACTTTCGTGAACACCCGAGGGGCACTTGTAAGGCCAAAGGGGAGCACGGTGAACTGAAAATGCTCGGGGCCTACCGTGAACCGAAGGTAACGCCGGTGGGCCGGCAGGACGGGGATGTGGAAATACGCGTCCTGCAAGTCCAACGCTACCAACCAGTCTCCTGGGTCGAGGGCAGTCAAGACCTGAGCTAGGGTGAGCATCTTGAACTTCTCCTTCCGGAGGAAGCGATTGACGTTCCGGAGGTCCAAGATAGGACGCATGTCCTCCTTGTCCTTTTTGGGCACCAGAAAGTAGTGGGAGTAGCAACCACACCCTACTTCTGGGGTCGGAACATGCTCGATGGCCCTCTTGGTCAAGAGGGCCGTGACTTCCTTCTGTAGAAGCACCAAGTGATCCCCTGACATGCGGTGGAATTGAGGTGGCATGGCTGGGGGTGGTCTCGAAGGGGAGGGAGTAGCCCCTTCGGACAATGTCCAAGACCCACCTGTCCGAGGTGACGGTGCGCCAGTGGGGAAGGTGATGGCGGACCCTGCCCCTACTGGCGTGCCGTGCACCTGAAAGGAGGGACTAGGAGGGCTTGGAGGCCGCGGACGGGTTGGAGGTGGTGGCCTGACCCGCATGCTGGTTGCCCGATCCGCCACGGCGGAATCCACGTCCTCGGCCACGCGAAGACGCCTGCTGCGCGGGCCGGTGGCTGGGCTGCTGACGTGAAGGGGCGCCCCTACCGTGGCCACGATAGGGGCGAAAAGCAGAAGGCAGCGGAGGGCGTGTAGCAGAAAGGCCCAGGGACTTGGCAGTAGCCCGTGAGTCCTTAAAGCGCTCCAACGCATGGTCTGCTTTGGACCCAAAAAGACCGACTCCATCAAAGGGCATGTCCATGAGAGTATTCTGGACATCCCCTGAAAAACCAGTGGTTCTCAGCCAGGCGTGGCGTCGGAGCGCCACCGTCGTTGCAATCGACCTGCCCAGCGAGTCGGCGGTGTCAAGGCCACAACGGATAGTGTATTTGGCCGCATCCCTTCCTTCCGCAATGGCGCGGGAAAGCAGTGCCTGGACCTCCTCAGGGCACTGGGGCAAAACATCCGCCACCGAATCCCACAGAGAGTGGGTATATCGGCCCAAAAGACAAGCGGTGTTAACGGACCGCAAGCCAGCACTGGAGGAAGAAAAACCTTTCTTCCCAAACTGATCCAGGCGTTTGGATTCCCTATCCGGAGGAGCGGTAGGGAAGGCGGTTTGGGAAGCGGAGGCTTGGACAACCAAGCTCTCAGGAGTGGGGTGGACAGAAAGAAACAGGGGGTCGCCCGGAGCGGGGCGATGGCGTCGTGACACGTACCGATCCACAGGAGCCCCTGTGTTGGGCTTGGACCAGGCGCCCAAAAGAACGTCCGTGAGGGCGTCGTTAAACGGCAGCACAGTCTCCGCAGAGGAGGCTGCCGGCTGAAGCACCTCTGTCAAGATGTTAGTCTTGACCGTCAAAGTAGGGAGCTGGAGACGTAAGGCCCCAGCAGCCCTACGCAACACCGTACCAAAATTGGCCCCCTCCTCCGTAGCCACGGGAGGAGACAGCATGCCAGTGTCAGGAGAAGTATCCAGACCACTGGCCTCCCCTAGACTCTCTGTCCAGTCCTCATCATACTGACAGTTGCGTGTCAGAGGGTCATCAGACCCCTCCCAGTCCTCCTGGTCCTCCTCTGGTTCAAAATAAGGAGGAGGAGGGACATTTGGGACCCAAGGTCCCATCGGCGCCGGAGCCGGCGTCGAGCGACGTCGCTCCGGGTCCATGTCCGGGGCCGGAAGGAACTGGGGACGACGCCGCCCGGAGCCCAGGGCGGCGTCGAGAACGGCACCGGAGACATCGGCGCCGGCGGAGGTGTCGTGAGGTCGACCGGCGTCGATGGGAGTTGTGGAGCCGGGATCGAGGCCGGGGCCGGAGCCGGAGCCGGGATCGAGGCTGGAGGCTCGGGCGACGCCGGGGCCGGAGCCGCCGGCGACGCCGGATCAACCCCATCAGGGCCCGCGGGGCCCGAAGGCGCACCGGAGGGGCCTGAAGGCCCGAAGAGGCGGGCCATGGCCGACAGGAACTCCTGTACCTTGGCCGGATCCGCCCCCGAACCCGGGAAGGGCGGGTATGACGGGGCGACTCCACAGGCAAGTCCGGGGCCGCGGGGCGGGGACGGTGCCGGGAGGGGCCTCAGCCGAGTCGCGAGACCGGCGAGGCGAAGTCCGAGAGCGACGATGCTTCTTGGACTTCTTGTGTCGAGACTTACCGGACGAAGAAGACTTCGACGCCGACGACCGGTGTGCACTCCGCGAGCGACCCCTGGACCTCTCACGCGACCGGGGCTTCCGCGGAGCCGAATGCCGGGCCTCGAGGAGCTTTCGAGACCGCTCTCGCAAAGCCTTCGGGTTGAGGGCCTGGCATTCGGGACAAGACTCGGTGTCGTGGCCTCGGCCGAGGCAGAAGAGACACTCCCAATGCGGGTCGGTGACGGACATCATCCGCGCACAGGCGCCGCATCGCTTGAAGCCGGGCATCCCTACGACACCTGAAGGTGGAAAAAAACAGTGAAAAAATCACCAAAAAGTATGGTCAAAAATTGACCAGGGCACTGCTCTTCCCGGATCTGCGCTTACTGGCGCGGAAAAAGAAGAACTGACGTCAGCGCGCAGGGGCGGCGTCTAAGTACTGCCCGCGACGTCATCCCGGCGATCACGACGCCGACGACGGACGCGGAGCCGCACGACGCCGCCTACCGACGCGCAAGGGTACTGCTACGCAAAACTTTCCGGATCCAGCCTGACGCCTGGGGATATTCTAAGGTAAGGAATCTATCACTAACGTGTCTCTTTCAGATACACCATTCAGTGTAGCCGGTCACAGCACTGAGTGAACCGGGAGGAGGCGGTATTTAAGGAGCCATCCTATTGGGAGCAGTGGGTCAGATGATCAGGAATAGTAAAAATGAAAAAGAGACTATTGATAGCCAAAAGCGTGGCCATCTTGGAGTGTGAAGAGATACATGTGCTTAATAGGTAGTGGTTGAGAGAAAGAGGTAAACCAGGAAGGAGAATCTGGCCACCGTGCAGTACATTGAAAAGAAATTGAGCTCAATACATTAAGATAAAGGCAGAGTCGGCGATAGATTTTAGGATACATTTAGGAGACAAATCAAAACACCATAGAATATATTGAAGAATAATCAAGCTCAATACATTAAGATGGAGGAAAAATCGGCGATGGAATTTAGGAGAGATAAATAAAAAAGAAACATAAGACGTTAAAAAGGGAACAAAAACAGGGCAGTTACAATAGTCAATGTCTGTGTTGGACATGGCGCTGCACAAGGCGATCATGCCCTACAGGCACATTACAGTTCTTACTGTGAGAGGACGCTGGGGCTGAAAAAGAGGAATAAGCTGGCCAAAGGCAGCAAGCTTTTGAGAGCTGGTTAGGCTTAGCAGGTCATGGAATGTCGGACCGCTCCCAGAAAGGGTTGGATCTGAAGTGGTTCGAGGCAGGATTGCCTACGTTTATGGCCTGTATGGGATGTAACTGAGAAGGCGTTATCCCAACAGGTAACGTCCCCCGGTTGCACCGCTCACCTCCCGATGGAGGTTAATCCAATTTAAGTTTACTAAGTAAGAAATTAGTCGGGTTGAAATGAACTTTTATTCTACAACATGGTAGAAAGAAATATTCTCAAAGGAATTTCATTTCATTTGTCCCCACTTACCACTCTAATCAGCTTGAAATGGAAGTTAGCTTCTTCAAATGTATGCGCACTTTACGCCTCAAACACTTTTTCATTACCATTGAAAATCAACCTCATCAAGAGAGTGGAACCCTCAAAGGGTTAAGAACTAAGAGAAACTTCATTCTTCCGATAAGTCATAAAATCTGGGACTCCTTTGAAATTTTGGTTAAACAGGATATACAAAAATCTTCAAAGCTAAGAGAACCAAATATTCTAACCTTTCCATGAGGGAACGAGGAATCTTGGATAAACTCGCCAACAATCCTACTATTACATGTACTAACGCTGACAAAGGAGGTGCCCTAGTAATTATGGATTCTACATCTTATCAAGAGAATATTCAAGAACACATTTACGACCCATTAACTTACATGAAGCTGGATGGTAATCCGATTGAGGAATTCAAGGAAGTTCTCAAATGTATCCTTGACACGGCAGTTATGAACGGCACCATCACTGAACGTGATTAACAGTTTCTTTTTACAGACAATCCCAGAAGCCCGAGCATATATATGCTGCCCAAAGTTCATAAGAATTTGATGAAACCTCAGTTCCGCCCGATCGTATCAACTTGCGGAACCATTCAAGAACCCATTGGCAAATATTTCGACAAATATTTCCAATCTTTGGTCCAACAGATGTCTACATACATCAAAGACACCAACTACTTTTTGCTTAAAATCAATTCCCTCAACATGGAGGATGCTCATAACATGTTGCTTTGTAACGTGAAGTCATTATATACATCTATTCCGCATGAGATGGGCATCACCGCTGTTGAACACTTTTTGACCTCCGCTGAGTTGGATCAAGATCTCAAAATCTTTTTGCTTGAATTGTTGCACTACACTCTATATCACAGCTACTTCAAGCATGAAAATGAATACTTTCTCCAACTTAATGGAACTTCCAGGGGAATTGCGCAGCTCCCTGCTACGCCAATCTGTTCAAGTACAAATTCGAACTTGATCATATTCTATCAACAGACCCTTGGATTAATAAATTGGCGATTACATTTTTTAGTTATGGACGGGCAGTCATTTGGAACTGTCAATGGCTATACAGGATCAACCAGATCAACGATCGCATTGAATTTACTTCCAATATCAGAAATTCCACGATTAATTTTTCAGACGTATCCGTAGTTAACACAGGCACCACTTTGGAAACCAACACCTACAGGAAAGAGACCGATCGTATATTTTCAAAGTTTCCACCAATACTCTTCAAAAAAGCATCTGCCTTACTCTCAAATACTCCGAGTTAAACGGATCACTTCCAATCCCGCCAAATTATCTAAGAATACCAATGATATGCTTCAACGGTTCAGTAACCGAGGATACCCTCCTGAAATTCTTGATCTCGCCTTGACCAGAGCTAACACCAGGACCTGTGAAGACCTTTTGATGTCCACTAAAAATGAGAAAAAAGATCGGCCAGTTTTGGTTTCGAAATTTTCACAACAAGCAGTAAATTCTGAAAACCCATTGTACAACATTGGTCTATGCTTCAGTTTGAATCCGATTTTAAAGGGATTTTCATCAACCCAACTCTTTGCATATGAACGCAGCAGAAACATCAAAGACCAACTTTCCAAACCTATATCGACTAACGCTTCTTTGCATTATCAGGGTACCATTCCGTGCTTAAATTGTAACAATTGTAACAATATCATCAAAGGCACATATGTCACTCACCCACGCAAAGGCAACAAAATGAAACTGAAAGTGACAGCTATGAATGATACCAAAAATGTGGTGTACTTCTTGAAATGTCCTTGTGGAATTGGGTATGTCGGGAAAACTAAACGGGAGATAAAAACCCGACTGAATGAACACAAGAGTAACATCAGGACCATCAACCAAAAATCAGCCATTGCCACCCATTTTTTTTAACACAACATCAGTCAACTTCGATTCATGGTGCTTGAGACGGTTATCACTTGTGAAGGCCGGGACAATCGCAAATACCTACTCCAAAAAGAACTGTTTTGGACAAAACTCTTGGATACCATCATGCCCAATAGTCTTAATGATCGTGTTGAATTTAGCTGTTTTCTCTAACAATTTTGATCTATCTATTCCACCTGTGTACTCTACCCTTCTTCTTTTGTATTGCCCATTTATTTGTGGTTTCTTCTGTAATTTCTCTGTTGTCGTGAACCTATACTCATTCAGCACTGATTCCGTTTTTCTTCATTGTTCTTTTCTTCGTTGTGTTACTTTAATGTTTTTTATTGTTCTTCAATTCTCTTTATTGTTCTTTAGTGTCATCCTTCATTCTTTATTCCCTATTCATTATTCTGTATCTTTCGTTCTTGACCCTCGGTTTATTGTCCTCTTTCAGTACGCCTTCACTTTCGGCGGATTCTTATTTTCACGTTTTAACTATCCCAAGACCTATCACCTTTATTGCTCTTCAGTGTCTTATTTCATCGCTTTTTACTCTAATGCACAAGTTACTAACTTGTGTAACGATATATCTGTAAGAGACAGTAGTTAGTGATAGATTCCTTACCTTAGAATATCCCCAGGCGTCAGGCTGGATCCGGAAAGTTTTGCGTAGCAGTACCCTTGCGCGTCGGTAGGCGGCGTCGTGCGGCTCCGCGTCCGTCGTCGGCGTCGTGATCGCCGGGATGACGTCGCGGGCAGTACTTAGACGCCGCCCCTGCGCGCTGACGTCAGTTCTGTACACGACTTTCCGCGCCAGGAACGCAGAGCCATGCAAGAAGCTGACACAGGTGTCTGAAAAATACTAGGGCCCTGAAAGGGATGTCCTTAACCCTAGAAATCAGTTCGCAGAACGGGGAGGATGGGTGGGCGGTAAGGAATCTATCACTAACTACTGTCTCTTACAGATATATCGTTACACAAGTTAGTAACTTGTGCATCTGAAAGAGACACGTTAGTGATAGATTCCTTACCTTAGAATAGATACCCCAGCAATACCAACCCCGGTGGTGGGTCTGCGAACAAAGATCAGACAAGGAAGTCCTGGAGGACAGAACGGCCAAAGAAGCCGTCCCTCCGGACCTGACTGTCAAGGCAGTAATGCTTAGTAAACGTGTGCAGCGAGGCCCACGTAGCTGCCTGACAGATAACCGGCAGCGGAACACCGCGGCCCAAGGCCGTGGTAGCAGCCGTTGCCCTGGTGGAATGGGCACGCAGCCCAACAGGAGGCTCCTTCTTAGCCAAAGAATAGCAGGTCTTGATGCACAAGGTAACCCAGCGGGAGATGGTCCTCTTGTGCACCGCCCGACCTTTTTGGCGCCCACGTAGCCAACAAAGAGCTGGTCATCCACCCGGAAGTGTTTTGTGCGGTCGATATAGAAGGAGAGCGCACGTTTTGGGTCCAGACGGTGGAGCCTCTCTTCCTCTCTGGAAGGATGCGGAGGCGGAAAGAAGGTGGGCAAAGTGATGGTCTGCCCAATGTGGAAAGCAGTAACCACCTTTGGCAAGAAGGACGGACGCGTCCGAAGAACAACCTTGTCTGGATGAACAGACAGAAAGGGAGGTTTGCAAGAAAGAGCCTGGAGCTCACTCACCCGCCGAGCGGAGGTGATGGCCACCAGAAAGGCTGCCTTTAGAGTCAGAAGACGAAGAGGACAGTTATGCAGAGGCTCAAAGGGAGCGCACATTAAAAAGGTAAGAACCAAGTTCAAGTCCCACTGAGGCATTACAAACGGAACAGGAGGGAAGAGGTGAGTAATGCCTTTTAAGAACCTGTTAACAACAGGGGACTTGAAAAGGGAGGGCTGATCAGGGAGCCTGAGGAAGGCCGAGATAGCACAAAGATAACCCTTGATGGTACCCAGGGCAGAACCCTGTTGGGCCAGAGAGAGAAGGAACAGAAGGACCTCAGAAAGAGGGGCAGAAAGGGGATCCACAGCCTTTGCTGTGCACCATGCCACAAATTTGTTCCACCTGCAGGCGTATACCACCTTAGTGGAGGGACGCCTGGCTGCCAGAATCACATCACAAACTTCGGGAGGCAAGTCGAAAGGAATCAACTGCCGCCGCTCAATCTCCACGCAAGCAGGTGTAGACTGGACAGGTTCGGGTGGAGGACCGTCCCCTGCTGCTGCGACAGAAGATCCTCCCGAAGAGGCAGACGGATCGGGGGATCTATGCTCATATTGAGTAGCTCGGGATACCAAACTCTTCGAGCCCAGTCCGGAGCCACAAGAATGACTTGGGCCCGGTCGTGCCGAATCTTCTTCAACACTCTGGGTAGAAGTGGTATAGGCGGAAAGGCGTACAACAGACCGCAACTCCACTCGCGACGAAAAGCGTCGCCGAGCGAGTGCCGCCTTGGAAATTCCAACGCGCAGAACTGATGACATTGCGCGTTCTCTTCGGTGGCGAATAGATCTAACCAAGGCTCTCCCCACTGTAGAAAGAGTCCTTGCGCCACTTCCGAGTGAAGACGCCATTCGTGATCCATCATGCACCTGCGGCTGAGTTCGTCCGCCCTGGCGTTCAGAGAACCTGCCAGGTGTTGAACCATCAGGAACATGCCCTGATGTTCCAGCCATGTCCAGAGGCGCAGAGCCTCCTGACAAAGGGTCCAAGACCCCACCCCGCCCTGTTTGTTGCAGTACCACATGGCGGTGGTGTTGTCTGTGAACACCTGCACTACCTTCCCTTTGACAGAGGAAGGAATGCCTTGAGTGCAAGCCGGATCGCCCGGAGCTCCAGAAGGTTGATATGGAGCCGGGACTCCGCCCGGAGACCAGAGGCCTCTGATCTCCGCCTCTCCCAAGTGACCGCCCCATCCCAGAAGGGACGCGTCCGTCACAACTGTATGCTCTGGCTGGGGAAGGGAGAGGGATCTGCCCATGACCCATTGCCGGTTCGAGAGCCACCACTGCAACTGTTTTGCAGTCCCCTCCGAGATCTGGACGTGATCGGACAGGTTGCCCTGGTGCTGCGCCCACTGGAACTTCAGGTCCCACTGCAGAGCCCGCATATGCCATCTGGCATGATTGACCAGCAGGATGCAGGAGGCCATGAGGCCCAGCAGCCTCAGGGTCATCCTTACCGAAACCCAGGATAAAGGCCGAAAGATCGGAATCATAGCCTGAATATCCCGGACTCGCCGTTCGGGAGGATAGGCCCGAAACTGCGTCGTGTCCAGAACTGCTCCGATGAAAAGGAGCTGTGGAGAAGGAATCAGATGCGACTCGGCACATTGATGGAGAACCCCAGCGAGTGCAGGAGTTCGGCCGTAGTCTGGAGGTGGGAGACGACTGCCTGGGACGAGCCCGCCTTCAGCAGCCAGTCGTCGAGGTAGGGGAAGACTGAAACCCCTGCCCGGCGCAGATGAGCCGCGACCACCGCCATCACTTTCGTGAACACCCGAGGGGCACTTGTAAGGCCAAAGGGAGCACGGTGAACTGAAAATGCTCGTGGCCTACCGTGAACCGAAGGTAACGCCGGTGGGCCGGCAGGACGGGGATGTGGAAATATGCGTCCTGCAAGTCCAACGCTACCAACCAGTCTCCAGGGTCGAGGGCAGTCAAGACCTGAGCTAGGGTGAGCATCTTGAACTTCTCCTTCCGGAGGAAGCGATTGACGTTCCGGAGGTCCAAGATAGGACGCATGTCCTCCTTGTCCTTTTTGGGCACCAGAAAGTAGTGGGAGTAGCAACCACGCCCTACTTCTGGGGTCGGAACATGCTCGATGGCCCTCTTGGTCAAGAGGGCCGTGACTTCCTTCTGTAGAAGCACCAAGTGATCCCCTGACATGCGGTGGAGTTGAGGTGGCATGGCTGGGGGGTGGTCTCGAAGGGGAGGGAGTAGCCCCTTCGGACAATGTCCAAGACCCACCTGTCCGAGGTGATGGTGCGCCAGTGGGGAAGGTGATGGCGGACCCTGCCCCTACTGGCGTGCCGTGCACCTGAAAGGAGGGACTAGGAGGGCTTGGAGGCCGCGGACGGGTTGGAGGTGGTGGCCTGACCCGCACGCTGGTTGCCCGATCCGCCACGGCGGAATCCACGTCCTCGGCCACGCGAAGACGCCTGCTGCGCGGGCCGGTGGCTGGGCTGCTGACGTGAAGGGCGCCCCTACCGTGGCCACGATAGGGGCGAAAAGCAGAAGGCAGCGGAGGGCGTGTAGCAGAAAGGCCCAGGGACTTGGCAGTAGCCCGTGAGTCCTTAAAGCGCTCCAACGCATGGTCTGCTTTGGACCCAAAAGACCGACTCCATCAAAGGGCATGTCCATGAGAGTATTCTGGACATCCCCTGAAAAACCAGTGGTTCTCAGCCAGGCGTGGCGGCGGAGCGCCACCGTCGTTGCAATCGACCTGCCCAGCGAGTCGGCGGTGTCAAGGCCACAACGGATAGTGTATTTGGCCGCATCCCTTCCTTCCGCAATGGCGCGGGAAAGCAGTGCCTGGACCTCCTCAGGGCACTGGGGCAAAACATCCGCCACCGAATCCCACAGAGAGTGGGTATAGCGGCCCAAAAGACAAGCGGTGTTAACGGACCGCAAGCCAGCACTGGAGGAAGAAAAACCTTTCTTCCCAAACTGATCCAGGCGTTTGGATTCCCTATCCGGAGGAGCGGTAGGGAAGGCGGTTTGGGAAGCGGAGGCTTGGACAACCAAGCTCTCAGGAGTGGGGTGGACAGAAAGAAACAGGGGGTCGCCCGGAGCTGGGCGATGGCGTCGTGACACGTTCCGATCCACAGGAGCCCCTGTGTTGGGCTTGGACCAGGCGCCCAAAAGAACGTCTGTGAGGGCGTCGTTAAACGGCAGCACAGTCTCCGCAGAGGAGGCTGCCGGCTGAAGCACCTCTGTCAAGATGTTAGGCTTGACCGTCAAAGTAGGGAGCTGGAGACGTAAGGCCCCAGCAGCCCTACGCAACACCGTACCAAAATTGGCCCCCTCCTCCGTAGCCACGGGAGGAGACAGCACGCCAGTGTCAGGAGAAGTATCCAGACCACTGGCCTCCCCTAGACTCTCTGTCCAGTCCTCATCATACTGACAGTTGCGAGTCAGAGGGTCATCAGACCCTCCCAGTCCTCCTGGTCCTCCTCTGGTTCAAAATAAGGAGGAGGAGGGACATTTGGGACCCAAGGGCCCATCGGCGCCGGAGCCGGCGTCGAGCGACGTCGCTCCGGGTCCATGTCCGGAGCCGGAAGGAACTGGGGACGACGCCGCCCGGAGCCCAGGGCGGCGTCGAGAACGGCACCGGAGACATCGGCGCCGGCGGAGGTGTCGTGAGGTCGACCGGCGTCGATGGGGGTTGTGGAGCCGGGATCGAGGCCGGGGCCGAAGCCGGAGCCGGGATCGAGGCTGGAGTCCCGGGCGACGCCGGGGCCGGAGCCGCCGGCGACGCCGGAGCAACCCCATCAGGGCCCGCGGGGCCCGAAGGCGCACCGGAGGGGCCTGAAGGCCCGAAGAGGCGGGCCATGGCCGACAGGAACTCCTGTACCTTGGCCGGATCCGCCCCGAACCCGGGAAGGGCGGGTAGGACGGGGGCGACTCCACAGGCAAGTCCGGGGCCGCGGGGGCGGGGACGGTGCCGGGAGGGGCCTCAGCCGAGTCGCGAGACCGGCGAGGCGAAGTCCGAGAGCGACGATGCTTCTTGGACTTCTTGTGCTTAGACTTACCGGACGAAGAAGACTTCGACGCCGACGACCGGTGTGCACTCCGCGAGCGACCCCTGGACCTCTCACGCGACCGGGGCCTCCGTGGAGCCGAATGCCGGGCCTCGAGGAGCTTTCGAGACCGCTCTCGCAAAGCTTTCGGGTTGAGGGCCTGGCATTCGGGACAAGACTCGGTGTCGTGGCCTCGGCCGAGGCAGAAGAGACACTCCCAATGCGGGTCGGTGACGGACATCATCCGCGCACAGGCGCCGCATCGCTTGAAGCCGGGCATCCCTACGACACCTTAAAGATGGAAAAAACAGTGAAAAAAATCACCAAAAAGTATGGTCAAAAATTGACCAGGGCACTGCTCTTCCCGGATCTGCGCTTGTTGGCGCGGAAAAAGAAGAACTGACGTCAGCGCGCAGGGGCGGCGTCTAAGTACTGCCCGCGACGTCATCCCGGCGATCACGACGCCGACGACGGACGCGGAGCCGCACGACGCCGCCTACCGACGCGCAAGGGTACTGCTA
Organism: Calotriton arnoldi; assembly: GCA_963921515.1. NCBI lineage: Eukaryota > Metazoa > Chordata > Amphibia > Caudata > Salamandridae > Calotriton > Calotriton arnoldi. The sequence continues at coordinate 1,099,606 of CAWUFW010004507.1, read as the reverse complement.
CGCAAAACTTTCCGGATCCAGCCTGACGCCTGGGGATATTCTAAGGTAAGGAATCTATCACTAACGTGTCTCTTTCAGATACTCTGTACAGTTCCTCTCTTCTCTTTTTTTATTTCTTATTATTTCCTATTTGTTCCTCTTTATCCCTGGTTTACAATCTGTTTCGTCTTTCAGTATGCTTTTACTTTTGGCTTACTCACAGCATTGTGCTCTAACTATTCCAAGATGGCCTCCACGTTTTATCCTGTTTACTTTTTCTTACTGTTCTTTTACTTCCTCTTTCCTCCTTTCAATTTCCCATTATCTTCTTTTTGTTCCTCTTTATCCCTGGTTTACAATCTGTTTCGCCTCTTAGTATACTTTTAATTTTGGCTTACTTACAGTATTACGCTCTAACTGTTCTAAGATGGCCTCCACGTTTTATCCTGTTTACTTTCCTTTCTCTTTACTCTCTTATTACTGTTCTTTTACTTCCCCATCACTACCTTTTCCCCTCTCATTTTATAGCTCTCTGTTTCTATATCCTCTCAATCTGCCCTTAAGCACTTTTCATTACCGCTCCAACTCTTTACCTCATTTTTCATCATTGACGATTACAAGATGGCTCCCACACGCCTAGTCTCCTGTTCCCTCTTTGACCTTTATTTTTAAAATTCCTCTTGACCGTATCACTTATTTCCTTTGACCGTATATTTTCAACAGTTTTCAGTTTTATAGCAGCCCGTTCACTCGCTTTACTTTTTTATATTTTTTTTACACCTTTCTGTCACTGTTCCGCTCACCATTTTGCCGCGACCTCGGGTTCACTTCCGGGACCTTCGCGTCCTCCGCAATATATTTTCTGGCGTCTCTGCCTGCACTGATTATTCTTCAGCACACGGACATGCCTGTCCGTTTCATACAGGCGGTAAGATTTTTCACCCTGGTCTTTATTCAGAATCATGTTTTGCATCTTATCTTTTCACTGATGTTGGTTTCGCACTCAAAAGGAAAATGCTACTTACCCAGTATGCATCCGTTCTTGGCATATAGAGCTGTAGAGTCATATGCTTGTGCATAGATGGCCATCTAGTGTTGGGTCCGGATGTTTGCACTTTGTTTTTGTTCGAAGAAGTCTTTCCAGTCACAAGGTAGGTGACTCCTCCTTTCGGTGATAGTGCGCATGGGCATCAACTCCATCCTTAGATTGTTTTGCCATGAAGGGTGATGATGGAGTTAGTAAGAGTAGTAAAGAGACATGTCCATGTATATAGTATCTAATTAAGATATTACTGCAACAGGTAAAGGTACCCGGGGAGGCGGGTGGGCGCATATGACTCTACAGCTCTATATGCCAAGAACAGATGCATACTGGGTAAGTAGCATTTTCCGTTCGAGGCGCACAAGTTACTAACTTGTGTAACGATATATCTGTAAGAGACAGTAGTTAGTGACAGATTCCTTACCTTAGAATATCCCCAGGCGTCAGGCTGGATCCGGAAAGTTTTTGCGTAGCAGTACCCTTGAGCATCGGTAGGCGGCGTCGTGCGGCTCCGCGTCCGTCGTCGGCGTCGGGACCGCCGGGATGACGTCGCAGGCAGTACTTAGACGCCGACCCTGCGCGCTGACGTCAGTTCTGTACATGACTTTCCGTGCCAGGAACGCAGAGCCATGCAAGAAGCTGACATAGGTGTCTGAAAAAATACTAGGGCCCTGAAAGGGATGTCCTTAACCCTAGAAATCAGTTCGCAGAACGGGGAGGATGGGTGGGGCGGTAAGGAATCTCTCACTAACTACTGTCTCTTACAGATATATCATTACACAAGTTAGTAACTTGTGCATCTGAAAGAGACACGTTAGTGACAGATTCCTTACCTTAGAATAGATACCCCAGCAATACCAACCCCGGTGGTGGGTCTGCGAACAGATTCAGACAAGGAAGTCCTGGAGGACAGAACGGCCAAAGAAGCCGTCCCTCCGGACCCGACTGTCAAGGCAGTAATGTTTGGTAAACGTGTGCAGCGAGGCCCACGTAGCTGCCTGACATATATCCTGTAACGGAACACCGCGGCCTAAAGCCGTGGTAGCAGCCGTAGCCCTGGTGGAATGGGCACGCATCCTTCTTAGCCAAAGAATAGCAGGCTTTGATACACAAGGTGACCCAGCGGGAGATGGTCCTTTTGTGTACCGCCTGGCCTTTTTTGGCGCCCACGTAGCCAACAAAGAGCTGGTCATCCACCCGGAACTGTTGTGTGCGGTTGATGTAAAAGGAAAGCGCACGTTTTGGGTCCAGACGGTGGAGCCTCTCTTCCTATCTGGAAGGATGCGGAGGCGGAAAGAAGGTGGGCAAAGTGATGGTCTGCCCAATGTGGAAGGCAGTAACCACCTTTGGCAAGAAGGACGGACGCGTCCTAAGAACAACCTTGTCTGGATGAACAGACAGAAAGGGAGGATTGCATGAAAGAGCCTGGAGCTCACTCATCCGCCGAGCAGAGGTGATGGCCACCAGAAAGGCTGTCTTCAGAGTAAGAAGACGAAGAGGATAGTTATGTAGAGGCTCAAAGGGAGCGCACATTAAGAAGGTAAGAACCAAGTTCAAGTCCCACTGAGGCATTACAAACGGAACAGGAGGAAAGAGGTGTGTAATGCCTTTAAGAAACCTGTTAACCACAGGGGACTTGAAAAGGGAGGGCTGATCAGGAAGCCTGAGGAAGGCCGATATCGCACAAAGATAGCCCTTGATGGTACCCAGGGCAGAACCCTGTTGGGCCAGAGAAAGAAGGAACAGAAGAACCTCAGAAAGAGGGGCAGAAAGGGGATTCACAGCCTTTGCTGTGCACCATGCCACAAACTTGTTCCACCTGCAGGCGTATACCACCTTAGTGGAGGGACGCCTGGCTGCCAGAATCACATCACAAACTTCGGGAGGCAAGTCGAAAGGAATCAACTGCCGCCGCTCAATCTCCACGCAAGCAGGTGTAGACTGGACAGGTTCGGGTGGAGGACCGTCCCCTGCTGCTGCGACAGAAGATCCTCCCGAAGAGGCAGACGGATCGGGGGATCGACGCTCATACCGAGTAGCTCAGGATACCAAACTCTTCGAGCCCAGTCCGGAGCCACAAGAATGACTTGGGCCCGGTCGCGCCGAATCTTCTTCAACACTCTGGGTAGAAGTGGTATAGGCAGAAAGGCGTACAATAGACTGCAACTCCACTCGCGACGAAAAGCGTCGCCGAGCGAGTGCCGCCTTGGAAATTCCAACGCGCAGAACTGCTGACATTGCGCGTTCTCTTCGGTGGCGAACAGATCTAACCAAGGCTCTCCCCACTGCTGAAAGAGACCTTGCGCCACCTCCGAGTGAAGACGCCATTTGTGATCCATCATGCACCTGCGGCTGAGTTCGTCCGCCCTGGCGTTCAGGGAACCTGCCAGGTGTTGAACCATCATGAATATGCCCTGATGTTCCAGCCATGTCCAGAGGCGCAGAGCCTCCTGACATAGGGTACCCCACCCCGCCCTGTTTGTTGCAATACCACATGGCGGTGGTGTTGTCTGTGAACACCTGCACTACCGTCCCTTTGACAGAGGGAAGGAATGCCTTGAGTGCAAGTCGGATCGCCCGGAGCTCCAGAATGTTGAAATGGAGCCGGGACGCCGCCGGAGACCAGAGGCCTCTGATCTCCGCCTCTCCCATGTGACCGCCCCATCCCAGAAGGGACGCGTCCGTCACAACTGTGTACTCTGGCTGGGGAAGGGAGAGGGATCTGCCCATGACCCATTGCCGGTTCGAGAGCCACCACTGCAACTGTTTTGCAGTCCCCTCCGAGATCTGGACGTGATCGGACAGGTTGCCCTGGTGCTGCGCCCACTGGAACTTCAGGTCCCACTGCAGAGCCCGCATATGCCATCTGGCATGATCGACCAGCAGGATGCAGGAGGCCATGAGGCCATGAGGCCCAGCAGCCTCAGGGTCATCCGTACCGAAACCCAGGATAGAGGCCGAAAGATCGGAATCATAGCCTGAATATCCCGGACTCGCCGTTTGGGAGGATAGACCCGAAACTGCGTCGTGTCCAGAACTGCTCCGATGAAAAGGAGCTGTGGAGAAGGAATCAGGTGCGACTTCGGCACGTTGATGGAGAACCCCAGCGAGTGCAGGAGTTCGGCCGTAGTCTGGAGGTGCGAGACGACTGCCTGGGACGAGCCCGCCTTCAGCAGCCAGTCGTCGAGGTAGGGGAAGACTGGAACCCCTGCCCGGCGCAGATGAGCTGCGACCACCGCCATCACTTTCGTGAACACCCGAGGGGCGCTGGTAAGGCCGAAAGGGAGCACGGTGAACTGAAAATGCTCGAGGCCTACCGTGAACCGCAGGTAACGCCGGTGGGCCGGCAGGATGGGGATGTGGAAATATGCGTCCTGCAAGTCCAACGCTACCATCCAGTCTCCAGGGTCGAGGGCAGTCAAGACCTGAGCTAGGGTGAGCATCTTGAACTTCTCCTTCCGGAGGAAGCGATTGACGTTCCGGAGGTCCAAGATAGGACGCATGTCCTCCTTGTCCTTTTTGGGCACCAGAAAGTAGTGGGAGTAGCAACCACGTCCTACTTCTGGGGTCGGAACGCGCTCGATGGCCCCCTTGGCCAAGAGGGCCGCAACTTCCTTCTGAAGAAGCACCAAGTGATCCCCTGACATGCAGTGGAATTGAGGTGGCATGGCTGGGGGGATGGTCTCGAAGGGGAGGGAGTAGCCCCTTCGGACAATGTCCAAGACCCACTTGTCCGAGGTGATGGCACGCCAGTGGTGAAGGTGATGGCGGACCCTGCCCACTACTGGCGTGCTGTGCACCTGAAAAGAAGGACTAGGAGGGCTTGGAGGCCGCGTACGGGGCGGGGTTGGTGGCCTGACCCGTACGCTGGTTGCCTGACCCGCCACGGCGGGAGCCACGTCCTCGGCCACGCGAAGATGTTTGCTGCGCGGGCCGGTGGCTGGGCAGCGGACGTGACTGGGCGCCCCTTCCGTGGCCACGAAAGGGGAGAAAAGCAGACGGCTGCGTAGGGCGTACAGCAGAAAGGCCGAGGGACTTGGCCGTAGCCCGCGAGTCCTTAAAGCGCTCCAGCACATGGTCTGCCTTGTTCCCAAAAAGACCGATCCCATCAAAGGGCATTTCCATAAGAGTGTTTTGGACATCACCCGAGAAACCAGTGGTTCTCAGCCAGGCGTGACGGCGCAGCGCCACTGTCGTTGCAAGCGATCTGCCTAGCGAGTCGGCGGTATCAAGGCCACATCTGATGGTGTACTTTGCCGCATCTCTTCCCTCCGCAATGGTGCGGGAAAGCAGTGTCTGGACCTCCTCAGAACACTGGGGCAGAACTTGCGCCACCGAGTCCCGCAAGGAGTGGGAATATCGGCCCAAGAGGCAAGTGGTGTTGACGGACCGCAAGCCAGCACTGGAGGAAGAAAAGACCTTCTTCCCAAATTGATCCAGGCGTTTGGATTCCCTATCCGGGGGAGCGGTAGGGAAGGCGCTTTGGGAAGCAGAGGCTTGGACCACCAAGCTCTCAGGGGTGGGGTGTTGGGAGAGGAACAGGGGGTAGCCCGGAGCAGGGCGATAGCATCGGGCCACGTTCCTATCCACAGGAGCCCCTGTGGTGGGCTTGGACCAGGTGCCCAAAAGAACGTCTGAAAGCGCCTCGTTAAACTGCAGCAGTGGCTCCGAGGAGGTAGCCGCCGGCTGAAGCACTTCAGTCAGGATGTTAGTCCTGACAGCCACTGTAGGCAACTGGAGGTGTAAGGCCCCAGCTGCTCTACGCAACACCGTTGCAAAGTTTGCTCCCTCCTCCGTTGCCACGGAAGGAGGAGACAGCATGCCAGAGTCAGGGGAGGTGTCCAGACCACTGCATCCCCAAGCTCCTCAGCCCAGTCCTGATCAAACTCACATTGCTGTGTGAGAGGGTCATCAGACCCCTCCCAGTCCTCTGCGTCCTCCAATTCTGGTTCAAAATAAGGAGGAGGGACATGTGGGACCCAAGGTCCCATCGGCGTCGGAGCCGGCGTCGAGCGACGCCGGTCCTGCGCCGCGTCCGGAGAGAACCGGGGAACGACAACGCCCGGAGCCCCGGGCAGCGTCGGGAACGGCACCGGAGAGATCGGCGCCGGTGGAGGTGTCGTCAGGTCAGCCGGCGTCGATCGGGGTTGTGGCAGCACCGGAGCCGGGGTCGAGGCTGGGACCGAGGCTGGTGTGACAGGCGGCGCCGGGACCGGAGTCGCCGGCGGCGCCGGAGAAACCCCATCAGGGCCCACGGGGCCCGAAGGCGCACCGGGGGGACCTTGAGGCCCGAAGAGGCGGGCCATGGCCGACAGGAACTCCTGTATCTCGGCCGGAGTCGCCCCCGAACCCAGGAAGGACGGGTAATGCGGGGGCGGCTCCACAGGCACTCACGGAGCCGCGGGGACGGTGCCAACAGGACCCTCAGCCGAGTCGCAAGACCGGCGAGGGGAAGTCGTCGAGCGATGGCGCTTCTTCGACTTCTTATGCTTCGACTTACTGGAGGAGTGCGAAGACTTGGACCCCGACGACCGATGAGGACTCCGCGACCGGCCCCTCGACCTCTCACGTGATCGGGGCTTGGCGTGGCGCGGAGCTGACTGCCGGACCTCGAGGAGCTTTCGAGACCGCTCTCGCAAAGCCTTCGGATGCAAGGCCCGGCAGTCGGAGCACGACTTCGTGTCGTGGTCGCAGCCGAGGCAGTAGAGACAATACTGATGCGGGTCTGTGATCGACATCATTCGACCACAGGCGTCGCATGGCTTGAAGCCGGGCATCCCTACCGACACCTTCGGAGTCGAGAGACTTCGAGAACACAGTAAAAAAATCACCAAAAAAACGTAGTCAAAAAATGACTAGGGCACTGCTCTTCCCGGATCTGCGCTTACTGGCGCGGAAAAAGAAAGAACGGACGTCAGCGCGCAGGGGCGGCGTCTAAGTACTGCCCGCGACGTCATCCCAGCGGTCCAGACGCCGATGACGGACGCGGAGCCGCACGACGCCGCCTACCGACGCGCAAGGGTACGGCTATGCAAAAACCTTCCGGATCCAGCCTGACGCCTGGGGATATTCTAAGGTAAGGAATCTGTCACTAACGTGTCTCTTTCAGATATATGAGCTGTAGATCATATGCTTGTGCATAGACTACATAGCAGTTATCTCCCAAAGTGGTGGCTAACCTGTAGCTGTTGCAGTGGTCTGAAATAGTGTACGTAAAACTGCCTGGCCCACACTAGCTTGCTGTCTTGCTAATACATCTACACAATAGTGTTTTGTGAATGTGTGTGGTGTAGACCATGTTGCAGCTCTGCAGATGTCCTCTATGGGTATATTTCCTAAGAATGCCATAGAAGCCCCCAGTTTGCGTGTAGAATGCGCTCTAGGGGGGAATTGTTAATGTGCGTTTAGCTTTAATGTAGCATATTTGAATGCACTTAATTATCCACCTTGCAATACCCGATTTTGATATTGGATTGCCTTTATGTGGTGGAGCAAAAGCAACAAAAAGTTGCTTTGTTTTTCTGAAAGGTTTTGTTCTTTCTATATAGTATAGTAATGCTCTTTTGACATCTAAGATGTGAAGAGCATGTTCTGCAACTGAATCTGGTTGAGGGAAGAACACAGGCAACTCAACAGATTGGTTGATATGAAAGGCAGAAAGGACTTTAGGTACAAATTTGGGGTTAGTCCTTAGAACCACTTTGTTTTGGTGTATTTGTAAAAATGCCTCTTCTATGGTTAGTGCCTGAAGCTCACCCACTCTCCTTAGAGATGTGATGGCTATGAGGAAGGCTACCTTCCAAGTGAGAAATTGTAGTTCACATTTGTGCAATGGTTCAAAGGGTGGACCCATGAGTCTTGTAAGAACTATGTTCAGATTCCACACTGGAGCAGGTGGCAGTCTGGGTGGAATGACTCTTAAGTCCTTCCATGAATGCTTTAATAGCAGGCACTCTAAAAGAGATAAATGTTGTCTGTTTTGACGATATGCAGCTATTGCAGCAAGATGTAAGCGTATAGATGTGTACGCTAAATTGGAACGCTGTAGATGTAGTAGATAACAAATGATGTTTTGAACTGAAGCATCGAGCGGATTGATTTTATTGTTGTTACAGTAAATGACAAACCGCTTCCACTTTGCTGCATAGCATGCTCTTGTGGTAGGGCGCATAGCCTCTTTGATAATATTCATGCAGTCTTGCGGAAGATTAAGATAACCAAACTCTAGGATTTCAGGTGCCAGATCGCAAGGTTGAGATGACTGGGATCTGGATGCCTTATCTCTCCACGGTTCTGATTGAGAAGATTGGGAGTAAGGTGTAGTTTTTGGTGAGGAACTACTGATAGCTCCAATAGGGTTGACGGGCCCATGTGGGAGCAACTAGGCTTAGTGTCAGGGACTGTTGTTTGAGCTTCCGAACCACTCATGGAATAAGTGGAAGAGGCGGAAAAGCGTAAGCAAATATCTCTGACCGATTCATCCATAGTGCATTGCCTTTGGACAATGGGTGTGGATACCTGGATGCGAAGTTTAGGCATTTTGCGTTTAGGTGGGTGGCGAACAGATCTATCTCTGGGAAGCCCCACATTTGAAAGAATGGGAGGAGAACTTGAGAGTGGAGCTCCCATTCGTGGATCTGCTGTCGTTGACGACTGAGCAGATCTGCAATCTGGTTGTTTACTCCTGGGAGGTGTTCTGCAAGGCGATATATTTTCTGAAGGTATGGCCCATCTCCAGATGCTCTGGGCTAGCTGTGAGAGCTGGAGAGAGTGTGTGTCCCCCTGTTTTTGTATGTAGTACATTGCTGTCATGTTGTCTGTGCGAATCAGGACAGCTTTGCCTACTAGATGAAGTTGAAAGGCTTTTAATGCTAGAAAAATTGCTAGCAGTTCTAGATGGTTTATGTGGAGTTGTTTCTGTTGCAGAGTCCACATGCCCTGAATGGTATGTTTTTGAAGATGAGCTCCCCAACCAGTGAACGATGCGTCTGTTGTTAGCACTATCTGTGGAACTGGGTCGACGAATAGCCGCCCCTTGGAAAGGTTTTGTATGTTCCAACACTGCAGAGAGCGATGGGTGTGGCCATCTACCAACACTAGATCCGATAACAGACCTTGAGCCTGGTTCAACTGACGTGAATAAGCATTCCTGTAGGGGACGCATTTGGAGTCTTGCGTAAGGAACGATTAAAATGCAAGATGCCATCATTCCTAGCAATTGCACGAACACTCGAGCTGGTAATGAGTGTTGAGGCTGAAACTGCGATATTCGAGTCTGCATTTTGCAGATCCTGACTGGGTTGGGACACGCTAGAGCTTTCTGAGTGTCTATTGTGGCTCCTAGATACACGTGTGTTGGATGGTTGGAGAAGAGACGTGGTGAGGTTTACAGTGAACCCGAGGTCGTGAAACAGTTGGACTGTTTTTTGAGTGTGGCGTAGGCAGCTCTGTTGCGAGTTGGCTTTTATTAGCCAGTCGTCTAGGTAGGGGAAGACGTGAATGTGCTGTCTTCTAGGATGAGCCGCGACTACTGCTAGACACTTTGTGAAAAACCTGGGCGCTGTAGTTACTCCGAATGGGAGGACTTTGAATTGATAATGTTGGCCGTCTACCATAAACCTGAGGAATTTGCGGTGAGCGGGGTGAATGGGAATATGGAAATAGGCGTCCTTTAGATCCAGAGTGGACAGAAAGTCGCCTTGTTGAAGGAGCGGGAGAACCTGTTGAAGTGTGACCATATGAAAGTGGTCTGATTGGATGTACAGATTTAGTTGTCTGAGGTCTAATATAGGTCTTAAAGAGCCATCCTTCTTGGGAATTAAGTACTGGGAGTATACCCCAGTCCCTTGGTATTGTAATGGGACTGGTTCTATAGCTTGTTTTCCTAGGAGAGAGAGAGAACCTCTTGCTTTAAGAGTGAAAGATATTCCGGTGACATTGCATGTGGTCTTGGAAGGATATTTGGGGGATTGGCTGTAAGTTCCAGGCAGTAACCATATTGGATAATTTGCAGTACCCATTTGTCTCAAGTCATGGATTTCCAGACAGGGAGAAATTGGGAGAGACGTCCCCCGACAGGAGTGGAATGATCGGGGGTACAGGATGGAAGTCACTGTTTGTTGCTGGACGGGGAAGAGCGTGTGGAGTTGCCTCTGCTTCTTCCCTTGCCATTGTTATCTCTAAAACCTCCTCTGAAATAACCTTTTGATGAGGGGGATTGAGTATTACCCTTGTAAGAGGAGGAGGTAGTCTCGGTGGATATGTTTTTAGAGCCACCCCTATAAAAGGAGTGGCGAAAGGAACCCCTATTGGTGGGTGACTGCAAAGCCCCCATGGACTTTGCGACCTCTATCTTTTTTCATTTTTTCCAGTGAGGTGTCAACTGCTGGTCCAAAGAGATGTTCCTTATCAAAGGGTTGATTGAGGATGGAGGTTTGCACCTCAGGTTTGAAACCTGAAATTCTCAACCAAGCATGCCTTCGTAAGAGTACACTGGTGTTAATTGTACGGGCTGCTGTGTCTGCCGCATCTAGGGCACACCCGATAGAGGTATTTGTAATGAGCTTACCCTCTTGAATAAGGTCGTTAGCCTTAGTCTTGTGTTCGTCGGGTAAGAACTGTATGAGTTTCTCTAACTCATCGTAGTGAGCCATGTCATAACGAGCCAGCAAAGCTTGAGCATTGGCAATACGCCAATGGTTAGCTGCTTGTGAAGCTACTCTTTTGCCTGAGGCGTCAATGAGCTTGGACTCCTTATCTGGAGGAGGAGCTTCACCTGACATTTTGGGAGTTGGCTCTCTTGCAAGTGTTAGAGACTACAAGAGAGTCTAACGGTAATTGACCTTTGATGTATGTAGGGTCGGTGGGTGCGGGCTTATATATTTTTTTCACCCTAGGAGTAATAATTCTTGCCCTGACAGGGTCTTTGAAAATGTCCTCAGTGTGTTTTAACATGCCTTTGAGCATAGGTAATGTGTGAGTGAGACTGTGAGAGGAGCTAAGAGTCTCAAAGAGGAAATCCTGCTCTAATGGTTCTGAATGCAACTCCACCCTGTGATATTGAGCAGCCCTATTAAGGAGCTCAACGTATCCAATGTTATCATCTGGTGGGGAGGGTGTAGGAAAGTGTGTTTCTGTTGCAGTAACCTCCCTCCCACTTTGCCAGACTACTGATGCACGTTTACTTGATGTGCCCTGGGTCCCTGCCAATCAGGTACCCAGGGCCTGTGTTCTTTCCCCCAAAACTAACCCAATTGGCATCTCTGGCCACAGGTCAGCCCCTGGTAAATGGTACCACATGTATCCAGGGCACTGTGACCAGGGAAGACCTCTAAGGGCTGCAGCACTTATTGTGCCACCCTTAGAGGTCCTGTACCACTACACTCACACACTGCCTTTGCAGCTGCGTGTTTTGGGGCAGAACAAAGTGAAGAGTCGACATGGCACACATCTCTGGGTGCCATGCCTACAACCCACTGCCCTGGTATAGGTCAGTCACCCCTCTAGCTGGGTGCACTATACCAGTGGTGAGGGTACAGGTGCATGAGCCCTGTACCCCTACAGTGTCTAAGTCCATTCTTAGACATTGTAAGTGCAGTGCTGCCATTAAGAGTATATGGTGCTGGGAGTTTGTCATTACGAACTCCACAGCACCATAATGGCTACACTGAAAACTGAGAAGTTTGGTATCAAACTTCTCAGCACATTAAACCCACACTGATGCCAGTGTGGGATTTAATGAAAAATGCACACAGAGGGCATCTTAGAGATGCTCCCTAAAAACTAACCCACCTCTAGTGTCCTGGCTGAGTGGCTGCTTTCAGCTGCCACCACCAGACATGTTTCTTGACCCCTGGGTAGAGAGCCTGCTGCTCTCTGGAGCCTGAAACAATGCACATCCTGGGACGAGGTGCCAAGCCTCCTCCCCCAGGATGGGCAGGGTTCACGAAGGGGAAGCTTCAAAGGCTTGCCGCCTTGGTGAGCTTCCCCAGGCCACTTGCAGCAACTGGTCCCCACTGGTTCTGACCCCCACTTTGGGCGCGAGAACCGGCAGGAAAAACAAGTGAGGAAGAGAGGTGTGCCCACCTCTGCCAACTCCACCCCTCAGGTGGGGGAGGCGAGGTGAAGCACAACTCTCAGTCCACGCCATCTTGAAGATGGGGGGACTCAGCCAACCAGGGACAGGCACATGTCCCCCTTCCCACTGGAGGGTGGCATAATAGGGGGTGTACCCACCTCAGGGAAGGGACCCATTGGTCCCTGCCTTTTACCCATCTGTAACGCCCCTAAATCTAGTATTTAGGGGCACCCCTAAACCTTGCTTCCTCAGATCCAGACAAGAAACAAGAAGAAGGACCGAACAGCCGTGCAGCAGCTAACAAGAGGAAGACGCCCACTGACTTGGCCCCAGCCCTACCGGCCTGTCTCCCCCTCGAACTTGCTCCTGCGAAACCCCGGTGAGTCCTGCAGCCAGCAACCTCAAAAACCCCGGAGGCCCTGCCTGCCTTCACTTCCAAAGCCTGCTTCTCCCTTGAACACCGGATTTGTTCAACTGCAACCTCTGGCAGCAGCCGGAGACCGCGGATCCGCCCCACTCTGCACCCGCCGTCCACGGCCCGAGCTCGAGTGGGCAAACACCACAAGGAGGTCACCCCGGCGATCCTGAACCGAGATCCGGCGACCCCTGGCCTGCCTCCAGCCGACGCCTGCAGTCGAAATCCAGAAGGCCCCCCTAACCGCGACCAGGAGCTGGTAAGAAGATCCGACCCCGAAAGGCACCCCTGCACCCGACGCCCCACGGCCTTGTGTGCCCAAACCAACGGTGCCTAACCAACCCCTAACTTCCCAACTTACCTCTCGAAGTGGAGGTCGCACCCAGAAGTCCTTAGTCTCCCTGCCTGCAGTGCTTTTCAAACCGGAGGCTCTCCATTGGAAACAGGGCATCCGACGTCAAAACCGCACCTTCCACCCGGCCGCCCTAGTGCCGCTGAGGGTGCACCTTTGGTGCGAATTTGTTTCCCCGTTTGCCCGGAGCTAAAGGTCCAGGAGCTTTGCTCCCACAACCCAGTGGCCTGCTTGCCAGCAGCCACCAACCGGAGGCCCACTATCCCCCATTGGATAACATTGGGCCTCAACACTCTGCACCCTGCCGCCCTAGTGCCGCTGAGGGTGTAACAAGAGTGCATCACCAACCCTGGGGGACCCCTGAGTCTAACCCCAGAACCTCAACTCCAAAGACCGATTACTAACCTAAAAACTGATAAACATATTTTCCTCCATAGGATAACATTGACACTTTTTTCTGAAAAAGTTTCTAAGTGTGGAGTTTTGAAACCTAAAGAAATTCTTTAAAATTGTACGATTTAACAAAAACGCTTTTACTCACCTGTTTACAGGAAATGTCCCAGTGCTGCATCCAGGCATACAGCACCGAGTAAGAAAAGTAACTTACCTGCTATTTTACTGAAAATCCCATTGAAGTCAATGTACTGTATTTACAAGTGAATGCATTTCTCTGAAACAATACTGTAAGTCAAACCATAGTACATTTACAATTGCAATTGAACTGTTTTATAATCAGCATTTATTACTGTAAAGTATTTATTGCTTACCTGTGCCAGGCTTGCTTGGTTCTAGAAATAAAATAACTAAAAGAATATTTTTATACAAAAACAATTGGTCTGAAGTTCAGTCTTTGAGTGTGTGAATTAATTTGCTGACTGAATGTGTACAACAAATGCTTACCACTGTCCTCTGATACTGCCTTACTGCTTGACCACACTACCACAAATAGAGAGTAAGGTTCTATCTAACTTTGCCTCTGTCTACCTTTGGGGTTCCACTGGACTCTGTGCACACTATACCTCACTTTGGTGTAGTATATACAGAGCCAGCTTCCTACAGAGGGTCTGGAGGGGTACAAATCTGGATCATTATCCGGATCTGGATCAGTGTGATAATCCTGCCAAGGATCAGTGTCCTGTGGGAGATCTTGATTGTCATCCCCCATCTCCATCATGTTGTGGGTTAGGTGAAGTTGGTGGTGGTGGTGAATTTTCGGGTGAAATACGTAAATTGGGATTAGTAGGAGAAGTAGGTGGGATGTAAGGAGGGGAAGGGTTAGTACCCACACTTTTCTTCTTTAGAGGAATGTGGTAGTCCTCTGGTAGGTCTAATTTACTCTTTTTTGGTAGAGTAGCCTGAATATGGCCTGTATCAGGGTGAATCACCAACTTTCGGTTTCGGATCCGAAATGGAGTGATCGGACCGAGGCTCTTTCGACGGTGTCACTTTATCCTTGGTTGCCTGTTTCGGCGAAGGTTTCGGCTCCGAGCCTTTTGGCGCCGGTGGTGTCGGCTTGGACTTGTGTTTTGGTGGTGAAGGTGTTGGGTTGGCACCGAGATGGGGTCGGTTCGAGCTCGAACCGGAAGGCTTTTCTTTATGTTTCGGAACCGGGCCCGAGGGCGGGGCGTCAGAAACTTTTTGTCGGTGCCGACCTTGGCCCGAAGGCAGAGGAGGGACCGGAGCCTTTATCTTAGGTTGTTGGGGAGGGGGTGGGGGGGGGGGCAAGGGGTTGTCTTTACTCACGGTACGCTGACCCGGAGGAACTTGCTCCTTTTCTTTGATGTTTGAGTCGGCCTCTGACACGGAGAAGTGTTCTTCTTCGGCTCCTTGGGCCTGATGTTCGGAGTCGGAATCTTCGCCGAAGATGTCCGGTGCAGAGCCGCTTTGCTGTTGCATCTTGTGACGTCGAGCCCGACGATCATGAAGAGCCTTTTTCGATCGGAACGATCTGCACGCATCGCAGTCTTTCTCGTCGTGTTCCGGGGACAGAGTTTGCACACTTTGTGCAAGTCAGTGCGTGGAAATTTAGCACGACACCCGGGACATAACTTGAAGGGAGTCCATTCCATCGACTGCTAGAGCGGTCGGCGCGGGTAGGCCCGACGGCTTTCCACAAGTTGTCCGATCGAAGATTTTAAAGTTGAAACGATACGCGATGAAAGGGGAACCGCGATTGATAACAATACCGTCGAGGGTATGGATTGCGCATCGAAGGGGTCCGAGAAATGGTGCCGAACCGGAGCGCAGCAATACACATCCGAACCCGATGGCGGAAAAAAACAATCTAAGGATGGAGTTGATGCCCATGCGCACTATCACCGAAAGGAGGAGTCACCTACCTCGTGACTGGAAAGACTTCTTCGAACAAAAACAAAGTGCAAACATCCGGACCCAACACTAGATGGCGATCTATGCATAAGCATATGATCGACAGCTCATACGCCTCGAACATTTAATTACTCGATCACTGATCTACATTACTGACCAGGAATTCTTTACTCAGCATGGTCTCACTTGTGCATGCCATCTGGGTGCACTGTCCATTATTAACTTGACGCTCTCACTCGTACACTCTCGTATTTTCGTTTCACTCGGGTTTGTTATCCGTGTGCACTTCACTTTACTTACACGTTTCACGCACCTGCTGGGACACGTTAGTTTTCTTTTTGTCAATGCGCACATCAACCTAACCTGCACTGGGTCACTTTTTCTACCTTCTTGTTTCATCATTCAGAGTGAGCATTCATGATGTACCTAATTTTCTCATTCTAATTACCTGTGAATATCAGTGACATCTGTAGTTTTCCGTTTCATTTTTTAGATGTAATTTCCCCTGATGACGGGTTCGCCCGAAATGCATTGGGTTCGTTCCAATTGACCCACTGGGCTTGAATTTACTTGATCCAGCTATGTTGTTGATGAAACCCTTCCTTTGAGAATAATTGGAAGTCTTCTTTCTACCATGTTGTAGAATAAAAGTTCATTTCAACCTGACTAATTGCTTACTTAGTAAACTTAAATTGGATTTACCTCCATTGGGAGGTGAGCGGTGCAACCGGGGGACTTTACCTGTTGGGATAACGCCTTCTCATTTATTTGCTCCACGCTGGTGATCAGTCAGCGATACCCTGGTAGCACCCAGAACTTTATCTTAAATTATCTACCAGCAGTTTGTACTTTGGTGTGCATCTACCACCACTTTGTGATTCCTGTATGGGATGTAGGCACTGTTAGCTGCTTGCGCTCTGGATTGGCCAGACAGATAGGGGAAAACATGGATGCACCCTATCTTCAAGTGGAAGGCCACCAATGCAAGACCCCTGGGGCGGTGGTGACCCCGAAGGGAAGTACCGTGAACTGATAATGCTGGCCACTTACCGCGTAACACAGGTAGTGCTGAAGGGATGGATGGGGTTGTGAAAGTAGGCTTGCTTGAGGTCTAATGCATACATGTAGTTACCTTGAGTAGAGGTATCACATCCTGCAACGTCATCATATGGAAATGTTTCGAGAGAATATATCTATTGAAGGGCCTGAGATCCAGAATGGGTCTGAGAGAGCCATCCATTTTGGGGATAAGGATGTAAAGTGAGTAAACTCCTGTTCCCAGTGTCAGGTGTGTGACTGGAAGTGTTTTACCTTCGTTTTGACTGTGTGGAAAGTGTTTTCATGTCATGCGTGAGGACCACAGAGGTGGGGTTATATTGTTATGTGACACTGCACTTAGCGGTGAGATGAATGAAGAAGTGCGAGAGGGAGTTTATGGTTTTCAGTAAGCTGGCAGCTTTCAGCAGCTCTTCAGGTCCCTTTATGGTATTATTTTAATAGTCCACTTAGCTGGTTACTGCACTGGGTTATCCATTCTGAGAGATTTTGTTTAAAGTTTGTCCTTAGCAGGCATAGGCTGGAAGAAGACATGGGGGGTGAATCCTTGCTAGTCGCCCCACGGGTCATCAGTAGGCACCAGGTCATAAGGTGCCTTGTAGAGGTCAGAAGGAAAAGTGGACTGCCTTCCCCATAAAATGAGTGGGGTGACACTTCTGCTGAATTTGGAAGAGGAGAAGTGTGTGGTGGAGGCAGAGGAGGGGGGAGCAGGCTTTAATATAGGCAGTGAAGGTCCTTGTGGCTTCAAAGTTATATGTAGAATCTTTGAACTCGAAGGACACAGCCGTTTGGTGCCTGAAGAAACGAGTATTGTTGGCTCCGAAGGCTTGGGTCGGTTCGGAACATGGTCCAAGAGCAGTGGAGGCCCAGGTGGCTGTTTCTGAGAAACCAGGCTTGACTATCATCGCCTTCAGGGGTCGGTGGTCAGTCTTGACTCTAGGCATTTGTGCTGCCCTTAGCTGTGTGTCGAAGGAAATGGTACTCACGGCTGGAATCTTTAGCCATGTCTGCTCTTCTTCCTTGTCGGACTTGGAGGAAAATCTCGCTTCTGGGCTGGGAGATGAATGGATGAGCTGTGCCCCTGAGGGTTCGTATTTTTCTGCCTCAATGCTGTGTTGTCGTCAGACTCCTGCTTCTGCATTCTCCAGTGGGCTCACCTCTGCTCACTTCGCTACCAAAGGGTTTTCTTGGACCGTGATTGGGGGAGAGGCAGAGATTGCAGACTTGGTGGTAGTTTGTCTACAGAAAGATAATAAGTTACTTACTTGTAACTGTGGTTCTCCAGTACTGCCATCATTCACATGCATGAATAATTCCCCGTTGTCGAAACGGGATTCCCACAGTACATTTAAAAGCAGTATAGGTCAAACAAACCAGAAGGGCTAAAAAAACATTCACTTCAGTAACTTATCTACATCATTATAAAAGAACCAAACTCCAGCCAATCAGGTGACGGCACCCTCTAAAAACACTTCCCAGAGAGGCTTCACTCCCTCAGATTTTCAAAGCACTAGCGATAAAATAAACACATAGGGAGAAGGTGAGCCTCCGAGGTGAGGAGGGTGGGCTGCATGTAAATCTAACAAAGATGCAAGTACTGGAGAACCACAGTTACAGGTAAGTAACTTATTTTCTTCTCCAGTATTGGATCTTTTATAGATTCTCATGCTTGAATCAGAATAGCTAGCAGTTAAGCAAAACACCATCATGATTGTGTAGACAATATAGGAGACGATGGGATAATAAAAGAAATAAAGGCTTACCTTATTGTAATAAATGACGAAGGACTTTCTGTCCCACTGCCTTAAGTCCCAACAGTGGTGCTGGGTAAATGTGTGCCTGCTCTTCCAAGTAGCCTCTCTATAGATGTCCTGAAGAGACACACCAGCGGAGAGAGTAATTGATGTAGAAAGAGGTTGTCCAGCTTTTCGATGACGAAACTGGATAGCAGCAGCAATCCAACAAACAATACTTTGTTTGGAAAGCGGATATCCTTTTCAAGGTTTACCATAAGTGCATAAGTGACTAGCAAATGGTTGGATTTCCTAAATTGGTGTGTACGGTGCAAATAGAATTTTAGACATCTTTTAACGTCTAATGTGTGAGCATTCTTTCGACTATGTTCTGCGGATTTGGAAAGAATGATTGGAGTACGATAGGCTCATTAAGATGCAAATCTGTCAGCACTTTTGAGATGAATTTGGGGCTGGTTAGTAATATCACTATGTCCTCTCTGAAAAGAAAAATAGGGTACTTTAACTGTGAACGCTTGAATTTCACTTATTCTCAATTAAGGTTAGTAATAGTGCCATTTTCCATGAGAGAAAATCAGCTTTGTGAATGGGTTCAAATAGAGCCTTCATCAACTGCGAAACGACCAAATTAAGCTGCCAAGATGGAGGCGGTTGCTTTACTGGAAGAAAGACTCTGAAAAGCCCTTTAAGAAACTCTTTGATAAGTCTATTTGACCATAGAGATGATGAACCAGATGATCGCCTAAATCGGGATATAGCTACAAAATACACGTTAATTGAAGTATGAGCAAGGCCCGTTTTGGCTAGATGTAGCACATAGGACAGAATACGTTCTGGTGGAGCTGAAAGTGGATAAATCTGATTTCTGGCATCACAAAAAAAAAAGTGTTTCCACTTTAGCTGGTAAGTCAGCTCTGGCAAGAATTGTTTTTTACAGTCCTGCAGGATATTCAGGCTTGCAAATTCATTGTGTTCAGGAGCCATGCTGATAAGTGTAAGGACGCTGAATCCGGATCAAATATTTGGTTGTGATTCATTGTCAAAGGCAGAAAGAGCTCCAGGCGATTAGGATGCTTCTCCGAAAGCAGGATCAGTTCAGTGAACTAATACTGCCTGGGCCATTTGGGGCTATCAGAATTATCCTGCACAGTTCTCACATCATTTTGTTGAGAATCCGCAGGATTAAGGGATTGGGGGAAAAGCATAAGCATAGATCCCTGACCATCTTATCGAATATGCATTCGCCCATGATCCCAGTTGTGGATCCCAACTTGCGTAAAACCAGCATTTTCGATTCAGATTAGTTGCAAACAGGTCTAGACTTGGTTTGCCCCAAAAATGAAAAACATTGTCCAGGACATATTGGTTGAGCTCCCACTCGTGGCAGCTGTTCCTGGTCCTGCTTAAGGTATCCACTATAACATTCTTTATTCCTGGGAAGTGCTTTGCTTGCACCCAATGTTTTAGTGCCCATTTCCAAATCTTCTGAGCTTCTGGAGACAGCGGTGAGATCTTGTGCCTCCCTGCTTGTTGATGTAGTTAATACATGGTGGTGGTATTGTCCGCATGCATTAGCACCGACATTCCCTTGATTCTGGGGAGGAAAGCCTATAGACTCAATGCGACTGCCTTGAGCTCCAACAGATTTATGTGGAGTGGAGGCCACTTCCCTTGGATTTGTAAATACTGAAGTTGTGCACCCCATCCTTCTAGGGAGGCATCGTTAGTCACCCCAAAATCGGCTATTTGAGGCAGGAAGCTCAATCTTATGGAAAGATGCTTGTTTTGAGTCCACCAAGGGAGAGAGTCATGGTTGGAGTGATCTGGATGATGTCTTTGAAAGAGACGCGCGTTTAGAGCCATTGTTTGTCCAATTCCGCTTGCAGAGTTCTTATTTGGAGCAGGCAAAATGGTACTAGAGGAATGCATGGTGTCATCATGCCTAGAAGGGATATAAATAGGTGAATTGAAACAGACTTTCTTTGTATCAATCTTGCCACTTAGCCTGGTTTGTCGGTCTTCTTTTAGATATGCTTTGTCCTTAATGGAGTCTAGAATGGCTCCCAAAATCTTCATGGTTTTTGATGGATGAAGCAACGATTTTTGTGGGATGAGAGTTAAGCCTAGGTTCCTGAATAGAGTTAGACAGGCAGTTATCCCCTAGAGCGCTTCCTGGCATGTAGGGGTTTTTATAAACCAGTCATTAAGGTATGGAAATATTTGGTAACCTTTCTGCCTTAAGTGAGCTGCTACTGGATCTAGACCTTGTGTGAAAAAGCAGGGGGCCGATTTGAATCTAAATGGGAGGACTTTGAACGGATAATGAATGCCAGCTACTCCGAATCTTAACAGTTGTTGATGGGTGATTGGGAACGTGAAAATAAGCATACTGAAGATAGAGGGTCATCATGTAGTCTCCATGGTTCAGGATTTCTAGGAGAGTAACCATACAAAATGATTGTTTTCTTAGATATTCATTTACCCTCCACAGGTCTAAAATGGGCCTTCATTCCCTTGTCTTTTTAGGTCGAGCCTAGAGTAGCGCGCATGCGCTGCACTGCGAGACTTTATGTAGGTGGTTTTAAAAGCTGACCACACGCTCGTGCACAATGGCCTTTTCCGTGCGGTTACCCGCACGGCCGCCATCTGTTTCCAATTATCGTGCCCAGACGCTGGCGCGATAATTGAAAACACATGGCGCCCGTGCGGGTAACCGCAAGCAATAGGCCATGGTGCACGAGCGTGTGGTCAGCTCAGCACGCTGCCGCGCTCGCTCGCCCCTCTCTGGCGCTGCCGTCTCCGCTGTCCAGCGCTTCACTTGTGCTGACGCTGCCTCGTTTTCCACTTAGCATGCACTTCTATTTTACCGTCGATTGACTTTTTAAAGCTTGTAGAATCAAGGCCTAAACAGGCACATTTGTAGCTACACTTCTGAGAGGTTTTTGTACATCATTAAGCTGTTTTTTCGTACACAGAGCGTTTATGTGTTTTACTTCAACAGCTGAGCAAGACATAAACAAGGTCCACTAAAAGGTTTATCAGTCTGAAAGAATACTGAGAAAGCATTTATATCGCTTGCATAGCACTATGAGAAAACATTATTTTTAAATTCGATCTGATCCACAATCTCCATTGTTTTTTTTTCTTTTCAGTTCACCCCACAAAACTGTCCGCAAAATCCCTCCTCCCTTCGCTGATTTTGCTGCATGCACCTGATCTCATCCCCCCCCCCCCCCAACTGGTGGTGATCTGCAGCGGTGCATGTTCATCATTTTATATACACGAAAGCGGAGCGATATCTGCATCCTGTTGTCAGTACCATTATGGTTACAGCCATTGCTACGGTGTTGTCAGAGGGTCAGGCCTTTTAATTGCCACCCCGTCACAAAATAATTTGGCCGTGAAGTGGTGGAGAAATGTTGTCTAAAAGCAAATGTACATGGTGTTGACTTTAATTTAATCGGGACGAAACTGTTCCTGTTAAACAGCAATCAGCACGAATAGGTTCGTCGTGTTTTCTGGCAAATTGACAGTAGAGCCAAGTGAAAAACGATGTTTTGGGAATTCCGGAGACCTCTGCTGAAAACAAAGAGAAACTGGCTACTCTAGGTATGTCACTACTTTATTTTAAAATGAAGTTAGACTTTTAAGCATAGCGATTTTAAAATGTGTAATCTTTTTGCTGCCACAATAAGGGCCTTTTGCAGCACCCAAGACTCATATAGTTTAGTGACATATGTTATGTGTATTTGTATAGCGTAGAACTCATCCGGGAGGGTAGCCTGCCGTACCAGGATTCCCGATTTCCCTCGATTCTATAATTCTATTCTGTCAAAATGTTATCCACAAAATGTGGTATTTTTCCTGCATTGATGGTCTTGCTACTCTTAGTAATGTAGAGTCACAGAGTAGCAATCTCTATCAAAGTCTTAGTGGTTGGTCAGCTTTGCTCGAAGCTCGTGATAATAACAAAAGAGCACCAGTGTGTTGACGTCTGTAGATTGTTGGCATTTGTTTAGAGAACTTGAGCTTCGCACCAGTAATAAATGCGCGTTTGTAGTTGACATTTTGCATCTACAGAATATATTTCACCAGTTTCAGGGCAATGTTGTTAATGTTCTATAATTAAGTCTTTCAGTGTGCAACAACTGTTCCGTGGTGTTTATTGGAACGAGCTCGTGGTAACTTTGCGTCAAAATAGGAGGGTCTGTCTGTATTATTGAGATGAAATGAATGTGTTGGTTTTTGGGGAATGCTGTTAAGGTCCGTCCAAATTATTTTATATCACATTTGTCAAACTGGATTCCCGACACGCGAATGTTTCTGAAGTTTTTTCAATCAGTCTTTGTAGTTACATTGTACTTGTTTTAATCTGCTGTTTATATTGCACTTAACCAGGCCCTTTTCCATGCATGCCTCTTAATGATCTAAAAAGTAAATACCTTTCCTTTAAAAAATATACATGATCAGTGTTGAATGTCTAATGACTTTTACGATTGGAGTTCTTTATAAACCTAGTATAGTTTTCTGCGTATTGTATGGGCACGGCCCCAAGCCATGCTTTGACTGTCCTGTTGCAGTATGAAGAGATGTCTTTGTTCTTCCAGTATCTTAAACTTGCTTTTTGGTCCTGAGTTATTGTGGGAGTTTTTCACCACTTTAATGTGTACAGCAATCTACAGTTAATATTTGTCAGTTATTTAATTTCTATTTCTGTCTTTTATCCAACCAGCAGTCGGTTGATATATCTGGAAGACTTTGGATGTCAGCAAGTTGAAGGTTCAGACAGACCTGATTTTTATTAGTTTAAAATATTTTGTATATTATAGTCACATTTTCATTGCACTTATAACTTACAATTTCTTCATGCATTTCTTAAATATGACGTTCATGGATTCTGGTCAATCCAATTTTATTTTTTAAGTTAGTTTTTTTCCCCCCCCCAGACAAAATTCCATTAAATTTACATAACAATAAAACAAAACTGTGAATAAAATTACTTTGTGGTTCAACGGTAAACATTGTGCCTTTTCATACATACTAGCAGCTCTGTTGCACACAAGTGTGACTTTTAGCCCTATATAATCATCTAACTTGTAATAAAAACAACGAAATGGTAAATAAACACCATTTGCTTTCATGTTATCACAATACAAACTTCTCTTTGTCTTCCAAATAATGCGATGCCACATTTGCCGGTTAGGATTCACCCAACTGGCACTTGTACTGAACCTTGCATTTCCCCCTTTGTAAGGTTGCTTCCATTTGATAATATTGAAGCAGCCCAGAAAGATTTCCTTAACAACCTGCCTCTTCACCCGTAACAACATACTGTTCATCATTAGAGCATTTATCCATCTTTTTGGACACACATTGGTCATACCCAACATAAACATTTACGATTGCAGGCAGCTATTAGTCATCTTGTTGCCATATCGCATCAATATGCTTCTGATTCCTTACTTATGTTATCATTTCACTTTTTTGAATTATTTACTTTATAATCGTGATGTATTTGGTTACACATCTGACTATCTTTTAGTTCCATTATATCCAAAGAGTTACCATTTACCATTTCAGCCTCGCATACATACAACATTGCTCTTGATGTCTTGCCATGTCCAAGTAATGCTTAAACAGGTAACATGCCCAAATAAATGAAGACACTAGCTTCTTATTCCCTGTGCTTCTATTGGGTGTTAAATAGTTTTTTTTTTTTTTTTTTAAACCCTTCTTTGCTGGTTGTATTCTGCTATATGTGCTACACAATTAATCTTTTCTGCCAGTGCAGTTAAGTCTGATATCCTCGTGTACTTCTGATTGCAGTCCGTATTTTTTTTTATTTTTTTTTAAAGTGGAAATATATGCAACAACCAGTGGAAAAGGCCACTGCACTAAACTAAAATATCTCACGTGGGCATGAGGGTGCAACTGTTTTTGAACATGTGTTGAAAGCAAATACTTTGATGCATCTTTAATCGCATAGTAGCGTTGCAGTTAAGTGAGTCACTCCAAATATATCATTTGGCAAGTTCAAGACGAATTTGCCTTTACAGGGACCAAAGGACGCCAGCCTAGGAGCGTGTCTCCATGTGTATACATTTTTCTCCCTGGCGAGAACCGTAATGTAGTAACATTAAACTAGGTGTAAGTGTATTAAATGTTTTCCATACTTACTATAAAAGCAATAAGCAGCATTGCCAACATTCATGCTGTGTTTTGCCTCTTTGTAATGGGCACCAGGATTGATGGGCATTAATCTCAAAGTAGCAGTAAATTGTGAGTTTCCGGACACACTGACCACCCATGTGTTAAAATCTTTCTTAGTTTCCTCAAGATTAGAGTCTGCTTTTTTGTTTATTCATAATAATCTGTCTCTATTAAGAGGGTTGCCGATCACCATATTGTCTTGCAATATAACACCCTGATTGAAGTTTGGGTTGATTTCATTTTAAATACTTGTGACTATCACATTCTTGGCATATTTTTCTCGCAGCTCACTTAGAATAAATCATGTTGAGGGAAACTGTCAATAGAGATAGCAAAAAGGAAGTGAGACCTCTCCTATTCACCCTTGGTAGACAAACGCCCAGTACGTTTGCAAAGATGTTTCTTGAAAAATTGCTGCTGCCGTGCTGTTTATTCGTAAAATTTTTCGCACAAGTTTGTTTTTTCCTCATCCAGGGTTAACCTGTTACCTGGAATTGGTGGGGAATGCTTTGGTAAATACTGAAGCCCAGAGTTTAGGATGGGTACGTTGTGCTGCTTTGAAAAGTTTATTATGGCCTGTTCCTGTTGTATTCGTAGGTGTATTAATCTCTAGTGGCTGTGGCCTTTAGTGTATCTGTCAGAGATTGCTATTGCTAGTGAAATCCAGACTCAGTGTCGTACTATGACATTTCATTGCATCCCTAATAGAGCAGTCATCCCGTCAATGTTAACACCATTAGCTTTGATATTCCTTTTTAAAAATAACTCTTTTGGGGGGATCATGCCTGCATTTAAGCATATACCAACCATGTAGATGCTCTCCAAATCAACCCATTACATAGTTCCTCATAATTTATATTTTAAACTTGCATTATGTGTTGTGGATTGGGGGCGGAAGAGACGGGTGAACAGGAGGCATCCAGTTGTGCTTCTGGCTGAAACCATTTTACCTTTAGTGCATACCCCTTCTCAGCACTCCCTACAGTAGTGTGCCAACCGACACAAGAATGTGCATCTCCCCCTCACTCCAAAACTTTCTATTTCACCCATAGGCCTCAGATCTTCGGGGGCAACCCGTGCTCTCGTAAACACTCTTTTGGCCCCTTGCACTGATCTGTGCACCTCTGCCAATTTATGGGGGATAGACAACCTCATTTGCGAGCTGAACCCCTTTTGGCAACCATTAGACAAAGGTAGCAGAGGGGTACTTTTATTTGATTGTCTGCATCTATGGGATGCGCTCTTAAGATGTTGGCTGCATCACAACTGCCATTATTGCCAATAGTGTGTTCATAACCTCTGTTCAGACTGTGTATATAATTCCGCAGCTCCACAAGGTGTGTTGGAAGGCGATTTCCTACCTTGGTCATTCCATGCAGCAACCAGTCATGCTTGCCCCATTTTGTGCAACCTGCTAGTTATAGTGATCTTAGCCTGGATAAGACTGGGACTTGCTTTTATAGCCACCTCTCCGGGGTGCCCGAAGCCTGCCTTCCAGTCTGCCAGTGACCCCTACATTCTTCTCCTATTTACTCCCGAGGTCACCCAGAAAATCAATTGTTATGCATTAGCGTCTTTAAAATGTTTATTTCATCCCTTGTCATCCTTTCTCCCAGGACTCTTCTTTCTATGTGAGTGGCATCAAGTAGCTATCCTCTGCTTTCATTCAGTTGTGCATGAAGAAAAAGCACGTTGAGGCTGTGTATGCTGGTAACTTTTGCAATCTTGGCAACAAATTTTTCTCCCCGAATATCCTGAACATCTTAATTTCCCCCCATATCTACTAAGCCAATAAGGTCGCGCCATGGAAACCCCCCAGTTTCACTTTCTTTTTGCACGGTTACTTTCACTTGCAGAGTTTCTTTTGTTAAGACACTTTTAGTTCTGGGGTTTGATAGTATATGTAGTGAGCGTTGATTGACCAGCGTCTTTCAGCTACTGGCTTGAAGCATTGTCACTCGTTTCTTGGCTCAGCACTGTGGGCTACTCCTCTGTCACCCAAGGCTTTTGGATATATTCTTACACCTCCAATTGAGTACTTAATTAGAACTGGATGAGGGACTACGAGTACTTTACAACTATAGCCCTCTCTGTACACTTTTGCTGGCTCGCTATTGTTTGTCTAGCTCTTTTGCGCTAAGTATTACGTTACCACATCAAACAAACTTGCTGGCTTTCCCAGTGCTTGTTTTACCCTATTCTGTGGTGGTTATTTTCCATGTTTTAAGCAGTGCCAACAATTGTGGCTGTCAGCAAGTCTGTCCCACCTCTGTCAAATATATTGCAAGTTGGACCTAACTCCAAGACCAGTCTAGCCTTTTGCTCTGCATTCTGTGTTGGTGCCTATTCGTTTAGTATCTAGTTGGGAGGTTCAATAAGACTGCCACACATTTGGCCACCCATTACCGCAATTTTAAACTGGTCGATAGATCATGTTCAACGCAGTACGTGGATCGCCTCTGTCCCACTGCAAGGTCCTGCACTCCCCTTCCAGTAGCCTAAATTGGGTGTCCCAGACTGCATAGCGGCTGTTTTTCGGGATCTCTATATTTTTGAGCTCGGCTGTAATTTTGAAAACGGCTGCCTTACCCGATAGGGAGAGGGGAAGTTTTCTCCATAGACTTACCTCATCCTGAAAATCAGTCATAATTGCATGTAGGTTATGTTAAAGGTCTCTTGCCCTTGTGTAAACTCTGTTCCCAAATATTTAATGTTCACCCAGCTTGTATGGTTGTCTCTCTACGTCAGTTATTTCGTCTCCCAGTCTTTAATTATTAGTGCTGAGCACTGCACCAATTTATTCTGGTATCGTGAATAATCTCCAGTTTAGTGAGAGGCTTGCAGAATCGTGGGCATGGTCTTCTCCGGGTCTACTGCATAAAGGAGGTTGTCATCGGAGTACAAAGCCTACCTTTGGCCTCTGCTGCTGTAAAACCCTGGGTGCCACTGTTACCCAGTTATGTCGCCTTTGTGAATAAAAGCAGTGAAAGAGTGCACCCCTTCCTTGTACCTGTATTCAGTCCTGACTGTTTGCATAGCACCCCATTATCCCCTCCTGCCAATGTTTTTGTGTAGATCAGCCAAACCCAGCAGCAGTGGCTTCTGTATTTTTTTTTTTTTTAAACGCTCACCACTTATTCTCTGCTCTGTAGGGTTTAAATCCATTAAATTTCCTGATTGTTTTTTTTTTTGTGTGTGTGTAACTTGGATAATTGTTTGTGGTTTATGTTGTAGGGGACTCGTTCTTGACCACCCTAGTAATCATGCACTACTTGCTGAGCGCTGCAGTACCACCTGCTTTTCCTGCTGCCCACTCCAGTCCTGCCCCTTGCCCCCGGAAGTCCTTCCTAGTCACGTTGCTACTTAATTTCAGCTGCAGCTAACCAGCCATTAAGCAGACACTACCTGGCCCTGCCTGTCCCACTTACCTGTGCCAAGTACTTCGACTATACCTTGCAGACCTAGCTCCAA
Source organism: Calotriton arnoldi (assembly GCA_963921515.1). Lineage (NCBI taxonomy): Eukaryota > Metazoa > Chordata > Amphibia > Caudata > Salamandridae > Calotriton > Calotriton arnoldi. The sequence continues at coordinate 1,071,922 of CAWUFW010004507.1, read as the reverse complement.
TACTGTTCCAGGCCCCAGCCTCATGCACTTGCTTACTTCCTCCATCTCGAATCTCTTTTACTCTTTCTTTCACTTCCTATAACTCTTGCTCTCTCACTCTACTCTACTTTTTGTCGTGCTCGAAGACTGCTTTCGTAACATTTTTTATTATAACTTTTCAACATGGTGTACAGAAGCCACAATGCTCTACAACATAGCTTAAAGACATTGGCAAAACAAAGAGCTCTGGCTAAACACTTACAAGGTCCCAAAGGCGAGACCTATTGGCTATGCCAATGCTTGTTCTTAAAGAAGTGGGACTAAAACCCCTTTCCCTTCTGACTGCGTTGTGCTCTATTGAACTCTAGCTGAGCATGGTAAATATTTCCCTTTGTAGCTGTGTAAGATGGAGAGGGGAATGACCCTGTCGGAGGCAGGTGAGGTGGTCTCTTTGTAAATTCCAATGTATGGCCATAGGAGATTAGAGCTAAAACCCATTTGTCTGTTGTGATTAACTTCCAATGAGCCAAATAGATTGTTATTAGGCCCCCATCTGCTCCTGCTACAGACTTGTGAGTAACGGGCAAGTTCGTCCAGTCACTGTTTCCTACTTGTACCTCTTCCCTGGGAAATTTGTTTCCACCTTGCAGTTTGCTTGTTGTAAGCCTCTGATGGTGGTTGTCTGTATTGCTGTTGAGGGTATTGAGGTCTGTATTGTTGTTGAAAGGGCTGGTACTGTTGCGATCGATAAGGTTTGTATCCTCCTCTGGAGGAGGAGAACATACCCCTGCCTCTTGCCCCTCGAAAAGGCACTGACCTAGTTTGCAGCGAACTTAGCGATTTTGCTGTGTCCGTGTCCGCTTTTAATTGATTGTAGCGTCTCAACATTGTGTATTCCAAATAATGTCTCTCCATCAAAAGGCATGTCCAGAATCTTATTCTGGACTTCAGGTCTGAAGGAACAAGCTTTCAGCCATACTTGTCTGCAGAGGACAGAGGCACCTGACAATTTCTAAAAGCCTGTGAAACGATTTTTTTTATTTATAAAGTTTTATAAAGCGCGAACATGACCAAAATGTTGGTGTCAGAGCGCTGTACAACCTAATAAATAGCATTAAATATACAAGGAGCAAAATATAGACAATACAGAATGAAAAGATAATACAAAGAGACATAGTGAAAACACCAGCAAAGAAATCAAATTGGCATGGATAGTCGCCTCAGATAGGAAGGACACGATATCTATTGAACAATCATTTTCTGAAGAGGCTTGTTCGCCTACTTGTAGATTTGTTCTTGCTTCTGTCTTTACATCATCTGGTAACCGATCTTTGTAAGGAGAGATATCTGACCATATCTGACAGTCGTATATGCCAAGGATCGCCAGAGAATTGGCCAGTCTAACAGATACAGCGGACATTGAGGAAAAACGCTTTCCCAGGTTATCCAGATGTCTACCCTCTCTATTCGATGGGGTTGATATAGGCGTAGAAGGGTGCTTGGAAAGCCGCTGAGCTGCTTGTTTTATGAGAGAATCTGGTTTAGGATGTCCTATCAAACAGTCTGGTGAATTTTCTGGCGCCTTATATTTGTTATCCTATCTGGGTAGGACAGCAGACACTATTGCTAGATACTTCATAATTTTTACACCTTACTCCCAGATAATAGCACACAACCAGGACATCTCTACGGATTTAAAGAGCCGGCTATAAAATCCAGTAAAGAAAGCAATTTGATTTCTTCACTGGCATTGGCAACTCAAATCGTTTTGCTGCTCGCTCCATTAGAGCATTGAATCTCCCAATATTATCAGGAGGGGAATCTATCGGATGAGGAGCTGGCAGTGAAGGAGCAAGTAGCAGGTAATCCTCCCATTCATTAGATACACTGTGGTCATCTGGTACTTCAGCTTCTTCTCTGCCCTCATTCGGAGGACATGACATCATCCGCAAGCGGAACCGCAATGCTTGAAGCCGGCGTTCGTTTTGGTGTCTGCACTGCCGGGAAATTAAATAGTGTGCGAGAAGCATGAGGTTAAATTCGGGGAGAATAAATTGTTTGCAGGGATGGTGTAGCCCAAGAGGGATCCATAAATCTTTTGAGTCCTGTAGCATGCTCTGCAAGTCCTGAACCAAAGCTCTTGGTACCTGCATCATTTCCTCCTGAGGCTGATGATGTTTCTCCATTGGCCAATTTGTAAGGGCACGTCGCACCTGCACATCTGTAAAAAACCCTGATCATGAATCATTAACATTGTCCCAGATAAATCTCTGTGTGAAGTAACAACAATATTTCTGAGATACCTGAGGAACCCTTTTGATGGGTGTACATTTATGAAGGGAGGATAAGGGTTTAGCATTCTTTACCTCTTCCACTTTTGTGTGAGATAAGCTTAAGCTTTTGAAGCTATACCAGCCTCCCCTCTCTATCCTTTAATGTTTTTGATGAAAAGGTACGGCAAATCTTACAGTCTTTTACCTTAGGATAAGGGTAGAGGTAGTAAATGCAGTCTTTCTGAGGATCCTCACAGTGTGGTCTCTTCTTGCCGTAGCTCACACAAGGTCTGAAAAGACCTTTTCTGCTTGAATCTGACATTTTATCTAGCCAGGTTTGAATAACAGATGAAGTAGTTTTGAAAAATAGTTTTATATCTAATTTCGGATTGAAAATTCTGGATAACTGAGCAGGGCTCAGGGAGACTCCCTTCACTGGACGGGCTGTAGAAAATCTGATGGAGTGAAGCCTCTGTGTGGAGTGTTCTAGAGGGTGCTGTTGCCTGATTTGCTGCAGTTTGGTTCTTTTAAAATGGAGATAAAAGTTACTGAAGTGAATGGTTTTAGCCCTTGTGGGCTATGTATGACCTATACTGCTTTCAAATGTACCGTGGGACACCCACTTCGACGACGGGGGATGACTCAAGCACGTCAATTTATGAAAGATACTGGAGAATTATGAGAGCCACTCTGGCAGTACTGGAAGGGCATCCTTTCCATCACTGTTCGCACATTGTTTCAACTTTGCCCTGGAGGCAAGGGGCACAAAGCCCCAACGGAGGCCCATGGCCCTGACAATGAGGCGCAAAAAAACGCTGGTCTCAAATGAACGTTGTTGTGAAGAAAACGAAACAATCACTGAGTGGAGTTTTCGATGCTCCCAGAGTTGAAAATTGGCTGAATGGGCCCAAAGGAAAGCGCTGAACAGTTGGCCCTGTTGGTGCACGTCCGAACCAGATAGCAGGAAAAAACGAAATAATCGTATATGGCTTTGCTGCCCAACTAATGGAGAAGTCACTAGACTGTGGGGAGGGGGCATTCCCTGATCTGTTCAAAGGCAATCCCATTTTATTTATGCAATGGGTCAGTCCACTTCAGTCATTAGCTCCCTCTACTGCGTGTGAGGGCATATTGCTTGTGCACATGTGCACATCCAGCTGACTGCAGGACTGGTGGGTAAAGCTCTGTTCATGTTCTTTTTTTGCCATGTGTCATTATTTGCTTATTTTATTTGTACACAAGTGTGCTGCATTCTTACTTTTTGGTACTTTTAAATTGTTAGTGCATAATACATACATTACTCCAAAAAAAAAATATATATATATATATATATATATATATATATATATATATATTTCTAGCTGGTAGAGGCTGTTTATAAGTAGCTGATGCCTTGAGCAGTTTTTCTACTTAGCAAACCTATTTATAGAACCAGCTATTATGTGCATTCGAGCAACATGGTAAAGGTGCCATTATTTGGGATTCTCCTATAATTTATTCAGATAAACCAAAGCCTGAAACTTTCAAAAGGGATCATTGCTCTGTCACACCATATCCATCGAACACTGTAGATGCCAGATATTTTCCATTTCTTCCATTGCAACATACTGCTATCATATTTCATATGCAGGCTACCCGATAGGGAAGCAAATATACATATGTTCAGATTTAGATACATTTTCCTGGCCAGTTTTCTCACCAGTCTTGCTTGTCTCCTTATTGCGTTTCTATGTAAACCTAGTACGATATTTCTCCTAACTGCATATTAACCGATGGCAAAGTGTTGCGATATGAAAGCTTTCTGATATTTTTCCAAACATGGAAACGGAAATCCTTTCCAACATGTAGGAAAGTGTGCTTTTTTTACCAGAACAATTTTTACCTTGTTATCTTCTCAACAAACAAATGTGAAAAAGTGTGTTTATACCCAGACGAGGGCCGGGGGGGGCACAACTGCTGAAATATGTGTTCACTAAGTGGCACTAAATTTAGTTTAATTATATTGTAATCACTCTCAGGTTCCAAATAGCCATCTTACCTTCCACAAGAATTCAAATCTTTTCTGGTATTCCAATTTTTAGGTATGCCATTTCCACTGACGCTGGGTTTAGCTCTCGGTGAGCTATTGCTTTATTGTTCATTCTTTGCTCTCATTAGTGAACAATGTCAGCCTATTATGTGGAACGCACATTGGCCTTTACCAGTTCATTTGGACAATAATATCAATTGAAGGAAAAATGTTGGAATAAATTGCTACCACAAAGCTCTTTGGGGTGAGCTCCACTCTGGTTGGTGGTCTTCATAATTAGCGTTGCAGCCCTTTCCCAATATTCACAGCACACCATGACTTTTTTCATTTTGTTTCTTGTTGTGGTGTGCCCTCAGCTACACGTTATTGGTCCGAACGTGCACATCAAATTGCCACTGGTACTCCACCACTTTGGGAAACGTATCACTTAGCACCACACTGGCGGCCTATATAAGCATCATATAGTGAGAATCAATTTATCCAACAAACGTTTTCTGCAAAGCGCTTTTAAAAAAAAATATTTAAGACTTATCTTTTCATATGGCAATATCTATACATTAACAGAAATAATGTTCACTCCATATCAGATACATTAAATGTCGTCCCCAGTGCATTTCAAACGGATACCTGCTCTTCAAGGGGGAAGAAATTTTCTTTCTAGTTCTTAACCCTTCTTAATTTGTTCAGATATGTCAGATGTGTACGCTCCTTTAAGAGCCTCGAGGGAAGGGGTTTTTTTGGGGGGGGGGCGGGCACCGGAGTCTGAACAGCCTGGGAACATCAGACGTGTGCACCTGTGTTCATTCTGGTCCTCACATGTGAACACAAGAATGAGTCTCTCAGCATGGCGTGCACCAGCCAGAATGTTCCGGTAGAGAAAAAATGAAGACAAGGAGATATGCTTACATAACAAGGACTGACCAAGTCTCATAGAAGTTGTAAGATAAACAAAATATAAGCAGGCATCACAAGGTAATTATTAATTTTGGTCTCCAGCTCATAAACCTGCTCTATCAAAAGAGTAATGGAGCCTTCCTAAAGACTGAATTGTGTAAGAGGTTTTTATCAGCATACACAACTTGACACTTTCAGAGTAAAGAAAACAGAACAATCACTAGACAATATCAAGCTGTTCATACCATGTACTTTTCCTTTTGCTCTTTGGTCAACCCTGAATTTCTCTTTTTTCGCAGTTCTGAAACCTTCTCTTTGTATCTGATTTGTCTTTCTGTTGGTGCCTAAGAGGATAAAATGAAGAGGAAAGAAGAAAGCCATTAAGTTGAAAGGTATGTCTCCTATAGGGTAAATGCTATCCACTCCCCCACACCTTAAAAGACAGAAGTTCCACGCTTACATAACACGCTATGAAGTCAATTACAAATAGGTGCCAATGACAGGCTTTCTAATCCTCCTGTAATCAGACTCAGAAAAAGGAGGTGTAAGTCTGGAACTGACGCATTTAATCTGATGCCTTTAGGGTTACACTCTGGTTTCTACTGTGGAGGACTATTTTACCAGGTTCACGTCAGCTGTTTAACAGAATGTAAGTATATATCTTTCTAAGCATTACGAGGTTAAAAAAAGGAATAGGTTACTTACCCTGTAAGCATTTGCTCGTGGTATGTAGTACTGTAGATTCACATGCTCTGCATTCTTCCGCCATCTAGTGTTGGGTTCGGATGTCTGACAATTGTTTTTCTTCAAAGAAGTGTTTTGAGTCACGAGAAAGTGGCTTCTCCTCTTGGTGATAATGTGCATGGGCATCAACTCCATCGTTGGATTGTTTTCCCGTAGACAGGTGAGAATGGAGTGAGACTAAGAATGAGTAAAGAGATGTTCATGTAAATAAAATAGTGTAAAGGAAGTGCAACGGCCACAGGTGTCCAGGAAGGAGGGTGGGCGCATGTGAATGTACAGCACTACATGCCACAAACAGATGCTTACAGGGTAAGTAACATATTCCGTTCGAGGCATGAGTGACTGTAGATACACATGTTCTACATAGACTGCAAAGCAGTCCCTCTCCAAAAGAGGTGGCTGACCTGGGGTGATGCAGTTGTTTAAAAGAGTACGTAGCAGTGCCTGACCTACACTGGCCTTTTGGTGTGCCAAGACATCCACACAATAATGTTTGGTGAAAGTGTGTGGTGTAGACCATGTAGCTGCCTTACAAATGTCAGCTATTGGGATATTGCCCAGGAAAGCCATGGAAGCCCCTATCTTACGAGTAGAGTGTGCCCAAAGGGGTGTAGGCAAAGTCATTTTAGCTTTGGCATAAAATGTTTGAATGCATTTAATTATCCATCTAGAAATGCCTGACTTGGATATGGGCTTTCCTTTGTGAGGGGGTGAAAAAGCAACAAAGATTTGTTTAGTGTTAAGGAACGCTTTGGTTCTGTCAATATAATACATTAGAGCTCTTCTGACATCTAGCGTATGAAGAGCCCTTTCTGCAACTGAATCCAGTTGCGGAAAGAAAACCTGTAATTCAACAGACTAATTGAGGTGGAAAGATAAAACCACTTTTGGAAGGAATTTTTGGTTGGTTCTAAGGACCACCCTATCTCTGCGTAACTGGAAGAAAAATTCCTACAATGTTAATGCCTTGAGCTCACCGACACGCCTAACTGAGGTAGGTATGGGCACCAAAAAAGCAACCTTCCAAGACAGGAATTGGAGGGAACAGTTATGCAATGGTTCAAATGGTGGACCCACAAGTCTGGTAAGTACAATATTGACATTCCATGTGGGTGCAGGTGGAACTCTAGGGTGGAATTACTCTTTTAAGGCCTTCCATAAACGCCTTAATAACTGGTACCGTGAACAAAGGCAAGTGTTGACTGTTTTGTAGATAGGCAGCAACTGCAGCGAAGTGTCGACGTTTTGAAGTATGTCAGGCCAGAGGTCTGCAAATGAAGGTAGCAAACAATGTTTTGCACAGTTGCATCAAATGGATTAGTTTACTGCAACAGTGGAAGACAAATCTTTTCCACTTCGCTTAGTAACATGCTCTAGTTGTAGACCTACGACCTTAAGAATGGTCATACATTTAGGTGGGAGATTAAAGTAACTGAATTCTATGACCTCAGGAGCCAAATCACAAGGTTGAACTCCTTTTGATTTGGGTGCCCGATTTCTCCATGGTTCTCAGTGAGAAGGTCCGGGTTGAGGGGAAGCGTCTTGTGGGGAACTACAGAGAGTTCGAGCAGTGTAGTGAACCATGGCTGGCAAGCCCAAGTGGGAGCTACTAGAACGAAGGTGAGCTACTAGAACGAAGGTGAGACGTTTGCCTGAGCTTCCAAACCACAAATGGAAGAAGAGGGAGAGGTGGAAAAGCGCAGGCAAATATCCCTAACCTTTTCATTCAAAAAGCACTGCCTTTGGATAGTGGGTGTGGGAACCTTGTGGCGGAGTCTGGGTATTTTGCAATGCCCGCAGTTGCGAACAGGTCTATCTGTGGAAACCCCCACTTGTGAAAGTATGGGAGAAGGACTTGGGGGTGGAGTTCCCATTCATGGACATGTTGCCGCAGTCTGCTGAGGAGGTCGGTAAAGTGGTTGTCCATCCCCGGGCTGCGCTCCTCTAGCAGGTTCATGCTGTGACATATTGTCCAATGCCAAATCATCTAAGATAGGCGTGATAACTGTAGAGAGTGTCCCCTCCCCCCTGTTTTTGTAAATAGCAGATGGTAGTCATGTTGTCCGTCAGACCCACGACAACCTTGCCTGCTAGGCGAGTTAGAAATACTTTCAATGCTAGGTGAAGATCTTGAAGCTCGAGGTAATTGATGTGGAGACCCTGGTGTTTGGTATCCCAGAGACCCTAAACTGTGAGATCCTATAGGTGAGCACTCCATCCTGTAAGAGATACATCCACTGTGAGAATGGTACGGGGAACAGGGTCGTTAAATGCCAGTGCATCCGATAGGGTTTGTTTGTTCCATCACTGCAGAGAGCAAGGAGTGCGCTGTCTACTAACACTAGATCTTGTAGCGGACCCTGTGATTGAGACCATTGGGGTGCCACACATTCTTGCAGTGGGCGCATATGTAGTCGACCATGTGGTACTATTACAATGGAAGATGCCATCATGCCTAAGAGTCGCATAACTGTCTTGACTATTGTGTTGAAACTGATGTAGTAGCATTGGATGTTTTGAATACTGCTTACAGTTGGGTATGCCAAACCAAACTGTGTGCTGAGCATGGCCCCTAAATACGGCTGAAAGGTTGAAGGTGTGATTTCTATATGTTGATTGTAAACCCCATTTGATGGGAAAAATGGAGAGTTGTTGGCATGTGTTGTTGACACATGAGAAGTGTACTGGCTTTGATGAGCCAGTCATCCAGATATGGGAAGACATGAATGTTTTGTCTGCGCAGATGTGCTGCTACTACTGCTAGGCATTTGGTGAACACACGGGGTGCAGTAGTGACTCCGAATGGGAGCACATTGAACTGGTAATGCCTTCCAGCTATAACGAACCTGAGGTACTTGCGATGTGCTGGATTGATGGGGATGTAGAAGTAAGCGCCCTTTAAGTCTACTGCGGACATAAACTCACCTTGTTGGAGCAGTGGGATCACATCCTGAAGAGTGACCACATGGAAGTGTTCTGATAGTATGTAATGATTTAAGAGCCTGAGATCAAGATGGGCCATAGTGATCCATCTTTTTGGGAAATTAGAAAGTATAGGGAGTAAACTCCTGAACCTTGATGTTAAAGAGGGACGGGCTCTATGGCTCCTTTGAGCAACAGAGTCTCCACTTCTTGTTTGAGCAGGTTTTGATGTTCTATGGAGAGCTTGTGTCTGAGGTGGAAGGTTTGGAGGTGTGGTGATGAGCTCCAGACAATAACCATGTTGGATAATATCCAATACTCACTGATCTGATGTTATAGTTTTCTAAGCGGGGAAGAAATGTTGTAGTCGGCCCCCGACAGATGTTAAAAGGTCGGGGAATGAGAAGAGAGTCACTTCTTTGAGGTGGAGGGTGTTTTGCGTGTTTAAGAATCCCTGCCACGACCCTTAGAATGGTTTCCTCTATATGTACCTCTGTAGTATCCCCTTGAGGGGGAGGTCTGATGTTGCCTGTACAAGGAGTTAGAGGCATCAGAGGGTGTAGTTTTTGGTGCCCGGTTTGTAGGAGGGACGCTGAAAGGAGCCACTAGAAGTAGGTATTTGGAGTGCTCTCCATTCATTTAGCTACATTGATGTCCTTTTTCCTTTTTTCCAATGTTTGGTCCACCTGGGAACCAAACAGATGCTCTTTGTCAAATGGCACATTTAACAGTGTTTGCTGCACCTCTGGCTTAAAGCCAGATATATGAAGCCAAGCATGCCAACGCAGCAATGCACTTGTATTGATGCCCCTGGTAGCTGTGTCCACGGAGTCTAGGGCACAGCTGATTTAATTATTTGATATCAAATTGCCCTCATTTACAATTTTGTGTCCTCTTTTTGTATTCCTCAGGGAGGTGTTGGCGGAGCTCCTCCATCTCGTCCCAATATGCCTCGTCGTAGCTCGCCAATAAAGCTTGGGTGTTGGTGATCCTAGAGTTATTGGCGGTTTGCTCTGTCACCTTCTTCCCTGAAGCATCAATAAGCTTGGACTCCATGTCAGGCAGAGGAGTGTCCGCTGAGGTTTGTGTGTTGGCCCTTTTACGGGCATTCGATACGACTAGGGAATCTGGGGGAAGCTGACCCTTGATGTAGATAGGGTCTGAGGGCGCTGCTTTATATTTTCGGTCGACCCTGGGAGTAATAAAACGTGCCCGCACTGGGTCCTTAAAAATCTCAGAGTGGCGTAGCATGCCTTGAGCATAGAAAGGTATTGGCAGGCCCTGTGTGTGCTGGAAACTGTTTCAAAAAGAAAATTGTCCTCAATAGGGTCTTTGAGTAAGGGGACCTGGTGATCTGCTGCCGCCCCATCATCAGGGGGTGATGGCTTGGACGGGTGGAGATCTGGGTCAGTGTAACCCGGGGATCAATATCATAATTATACCAAGGATCTGTGGGCTGTGAATAAGAATAATCTCCATGTCCCCCACCCCTATGATCCTCAGGGGAAGACTGGAGACCCCTGTGGCATAATGTACCCTTGCTCAGTATGTGAATGATGTGGTGAAGGTTGGTGGGGGAGAAGGGGTTGGAGGAGGTGGTTGAGGTGGTAGAGCAACAGGAAGAGGAGGAGGAGGAGGAGGAGGATGCAGAGGACTGCTTGCTATGTCCTTCTTCTTCTTAGTAGGCACTGGCCTCTTCAAAAGAGAGCTGGCGATGCACAGCCTTAGCGAAAATACGGTCAGTCAGAGGCTGTATATGCAGTTTTTTCGGGTTGAGCAGCTCCTGCATGGTTTGGAGGATTGGTTCCGGAGGTAACGTTGGGTGCCGAAATGGATTTCAATTTGGGTGCCAAGGTGTCTGGAGCCGAAGCGGTAGAGGCTGGGGTGCTCTGAACAGAGGACACAGATGCTCGGCACAGAGTCTGGTAGGCTTGGTGTAGAAGGGAGTGGTTTTGGCTTTGCTTTCAGTGCTGAGCCCGGGGCGTCCGCAGCAGATGGTCGGACCACCATGGCCTGTTGGCAATGGTGGCCCGGCAGCCGTATATCGGGTTGGAACAGTGTCTTTTGGCCGGTTGAACAGGGGCATGGGTACTCGCGGTATGCTGACCTAGAGGAAGATCCTGGATCTGTAGACCAATCTGAAGGTCGGAGATGGAGACCTGGATGGAAAAGGCCTCAGCCGCAGAGGCCTTCTGGAGCTCTTCCTCTTCGACATCTTCTTGCCAGAATATGTCAGGTATTTCTTATATGTCCTTGCGCTGCATCTCTCTGCGATGCACCCGATGGTCCCGCAAAGTCTTTTTCCATCAAAAGGATCGACAGGCCTCACAGTCTGCCTCCTGATGATCTGGAGACAGACATAAGTTGCAAACCTGATGGAGGTCGGTTCTAAGGTATTTTGCGTGGCAGCTGGGACAGAGACGAAATGGAGTCCGTTCGATTAGCAGCGCATTCTTGGTTGAAGCCAATATGAAGAGTAGGCCTGAACGGGCGAGGCCCGAAGGCCGCAAGTGCAGCACGTCGAATCGGTGGGCGAATACACGACGATGGAAAAGCGATCTAAACAATACCAACGAGTGCAGAAATGAACAGCGAACCGTAGTAAGCCCGAAACGGTCTTGGAACGGAGCGTTAGAAAACACGTCCGAACCAGACGGCTGAAAGAAAACAATTAAGTCGATGCCCATGTGCATTATCACCAAGAGGGCGAGTCACTTTGTCTCACGACTCGAAAGACTTCTTCGAAGGAAAATAACTTGCACACATCCGGACCCAACACTAGATGGCGGAAGTATGCAGAGCATGTGTATCTACAGCCACACATGCCTTGAACCAAATATATCTGCGAGATATAGGCAGATATGGGAACTGGCCGAAGAATATACTATCTGGGAAATGGAAATGTGCTCACAGAGGTAAGCTAATCCAACTCAGCTGATTTCCGAGATATTGCTCTAGTACTAGATATTGGACCACTGCACAAAAATCTGTTTATGTACATCCCATGCAGGTTGACCATTGGGCATCAATCAGCACCTGAATACTATAGTTCTAGAGCTCCGGTACATGCTGAGCAGCTACACAGGCCATTGCTGGTAAAATACAGACTATCATACAACTCAAATAATGCCAGTAAACCAAATCAGCAACATACTATTAGTAGGAGTACATAGATTGAAAAGATCCACCATTCTGACAGGACTAAACTCCACCTTTAATTGTCTTCCAGTACATTCAGTAAATTAATATTTTCACATAAACCCATAGACAGGCTTAGCACCTGCTCAGTGAGGAGAGTTTAGCAGAAGGATCACTTTATTTTGGCCACTGCTTTTCAACCATTGCTGAATTATTTTACAGAAACACAGAAGCCCTTTGGCAGAGGACAGAGACCAACACCAGAGCGATGAAGCCTACCTGGTGCCTGGTTGCATGTCTATTATTGTCATCCTGATTGTGGGACAGCATCCTCTCCTCTATCTGTTTATCCCGGCTGTGTGCTCTTACCTAGAAATCAGCACAAGTCTATCAGTCCTGCTGCAATGCATGCACTCAGACAAAGCAAGCAGGATCGTCCCTGGAAAAACATGGGAGGATTTCCAAGTGGAGCTTGTGCAGGGTTCTTACTAAATGATTATTGAATGTACAGCAAAAAATACAAAAGCTATGAGATTTAACTGCTTAGCCATCACATAACCCTTGTGTAGCATTTCAAGTAAAAGAAAAAACTGGAATACCTTGCATTCATCTGCCGAAAGATTGTGATACAGCGGACACCCTGAGATGGAAAAGTGCCTTTCGTGCTTCCCTGTTAGATGACCTATGTAGAAAATAGAGACAACTTGAATAAGCAATGTGGTCATCAATAATTATTAATAGCCAAGATCAAAATACAATATACTGAAACACATCAAATGTAGCAAGATACCTCACCTCCCATAGGTCTATTTGCAGAGGTATGTTTTTAAGGGAGCTCCACCAACATCTACTCTTTATATGACGGTAATCTTAATACTTATTCATATATTGAGGCGTGCTCTCTATATGTTCAAAAGACGCTCTCTCATACCCCTCACCTCTATAACTGTAGCTAGAGTACATTGCATGAAAGATGCCATTACCTAGTGAGTTGCATCCTGGGGTAGGACATTTCATGTTGAAGTTATAACTTTCATGGAAGCGCCGGCGCTTGGGACGATGGGAGAGGTCACTCCCGGAATCCTTCATGGACAGATCCTTAGCAATACTCTCATCATGTGACACATTAGGACTGGATATATCAATGTCAGACTCAGACGAAGGAGCATTCCCAGTTGGAGTACGTGGCGGTGACTCATCATGGTCCACTGCAGTCTTGGTGTCTTAAAAGAAATAAACAACATTAAACATAACACCAAGAAAAAGAGCAGGTTTTACTCAAAGTTGAACATCATCTTTCCCCATACTCATCAGCTGCATACACATAGTCACAATTGAACACCCCATACCTCCATCACAAAAGTCAACCACTTGCTCAGTTTCCGATCCAGATAAGCGGGCCTGTCGAAGTGGGTATTTTTTCGGACTCACAGGTGTAGGCGGTTGCTGACTGCGGGTCACTCTCTTGGTGGGAAAGGCAGGCTCCTCTGCATCAAACGACTGCAGATTGCGAACTGGGCTGGAATCTGGTTTAATAAAAACCACAGTTGCATTCAGTGCAAGGACAATGAATCACTGAAGCACCCCCTGCCTGAATTAATGTACAGGATGCCTGCCAGCGAGCACGATTTAGAAAAACAATTTGGAGACTAGTCCTTTGATTTTTGAGGGATTTTTTATAAAAATAACGAACTGGAAATAAAATAAAGCTTAGCACACCTGAGATCAATAACCAATTTTTTTTTTTTAAACTGTTATGTTAAAGCAGCAGGTTTCTGCAAGGCCCCAAAGTGCAGTACAATGTCAGTTTGAGGAAGATCAAGGTGACAGGTGTAAGAAAGTGGCTCTGTATATACTGTTCCCAAATAGGTACACTGTGCACAGAGTCCACAGAGGTTTGGCAGAGGCTAAAGTTAGATATAACCTTACTCTCTAAAGTGGTAGCTTGGTCGAGCAGTAAGGCAGTATCAGAGGACAGTGTAAATCATTTGTTGTACACACTCAGTCAGCAAATGGTCTCACACACTCAAGAACTGAACTCTAGGCCAATGGTTTTGTATCAAAATATATATTTGTTTTATTTTAGAACCAACAATAGGTATCAAAATATACTTTCTCAGAATGAGTTACTTTAGTTAAATACTTTTCAAATAGGCAATAGACTTTTGAAAACAATAATTACAGTTGTTGCAATAGGCAACACAATTTCAAACAATAATACATTGAGCTCAATGGGAATTTCTAGTTAAATGCAATAAATTACTTTTTGGATTACTTTTCTAACAACAGGACTGGATCCTAGATTCAGTCCTGGGACATCTCCTGTAAACAGTTGAGTAAAAGCGTTTTGGTTACAGTTGTGATTTTTAAGGAATATTATTGTATTTTAAAAGTTGATACTTAGAAACTTTTTCACATAGAATCACCAATGTTATCCTATGGGAGGAAATTCACTTAGCAGGTAAGTAGTGTTATCGTTACTTTTTCTTACTCAGTGTTGGATCCTGGATCCAGCACTGGTGCATCTCCTGTAAACAATTGAAAGAATGCGTTTATGTCACACAGGCTATTTTTAGCAAATATTTGTAAGTTTCAAAAATCGACACTTAGAAACTTTTTCAGCAAAAACCAGGCAATGTTATCCTATGGAAGGAAATTCAAGTTACCGGTAAGTACAGTTAGAATTACTTTTCAGGGTCAGTGCTGGGCACCAAGATCCAGCACTGGGATCTCTCCTGATAACAGGTGACTATTTTCGTTTTCGTGATTCGGCTGATTTTAGATGAATATTTTAAAGTTTCAAAACTCCACACTTAGAAAACCAGTCAATGTTACCCTATGGAAGAAAAGTGAGTTATCGGCTTTTGGGTAAGTACTCGACTGGCAGAGTGAAGGTTCTGGGCATAGACTCAGGGGTCTCCCAGGGTCAGGCAAGTACAGTTGTTACACCCTCAGCGGCACAGGGGCGGCCGGGTGCAGAGTGAGTTAGGCCCAATGTTATCCTATGGAAGGCAGGGGGCCTTTGGTTGGTGGCTGCTGGCTAGCAGGCCACTCGGCTGTGGGAGCAAAGCTCCTGGTCACTTACTCAGGGCAAGTGGGGAAGTCGAACAGGGTAGTTGGTGCACCCTCAGTGGCACTGGGACGGCCGGGTGCAGTGGGCTTTTGGGCCGTCGGGCGCCCAATGGTTTTAAATGGGAAAGCTGCGTGACGAACAAAGGCTGCAAGCTCGGGGACGGTGATTCTTCAGGTGCGACCACCACTTCGAGAGGTAAGTTGGGAAGCTGTAGGAAGGGTAGGCACCCAGGAGCTGGGCACAGGAGGCCGTGGGGCGCCGAGTGCAGGGGTGTCTATAGGCGTTGGAAATCTTACCCTCGGCTGGTCGCGGTTGGAGGGGTCCCTGGTTCTGAGGCTGCAGGCGTCGTCAGGAGCGTCGAGGAGGGTCCTTGGGTGCTGGATTCTGGGTCACAGGCGCCGGGGGGACGTCCTCGTGGTATTTGTCCACTCAGGCACAGGCCGGGCTCGGCGGGTGCAGAGGGTGCAGGATTCGCGGTTCCTGGTTGGCACCAGGGTTGTTGCTTGTTTTGAGCAGTACCACTGCTTGTGGGAGTCCCAGGTAGTTAGAGTCACAAGGCAGTCAGGTCCTCCGGGGTTTTTGAGGTTGCTGACCACTGGAGACGCCGGGGTTTAGCAGGAGCAGGTTCGAGGGGCGACAGGCCGGTAGGGCTGGGGCCAAATCAGTTGGTGTCTTCCTCTTGTGAGCAGCTGCACGGCAGGTCTTCTTGTTTCTTGTTCTTCTTTCTTGTTTCGGAATCTGGAACTAAGGAAGGAAGGTTCAGGGTACCCCTAAATACTAACTTTAGGGGCGTTACAGGTAGGGCAAGGACAAATGGGTCCCTGTCCTGGGGTGAGTACACCCCCTATCCTGCCACTCTCCAGTGGGAGGGGGGCAGGAGCCTAGCTCTGATTGGTTAGGGCTCCCCATTCTCAAAATGGCGAGAGCCCGGAGTTGTGCTTTACCTCGCCTCCCCCACCTGAGGGGTGGGGTTGGCAGAGGCTGGCACACCCCCTTCCCTTCCTTTGTTTTTCCCGCCTGTCTTCCCGCCAAAGTGGGGGTCAGAACCGGTGGGGGCCAGTTGCTGAGTACAGCAAGTGGCCTGGAGAAGCTCACAAAGGCGGCATGCCTTTGAAGCTTCCCCTGCCCATCCTGGGGGAGGAGACCTAGCACCTCGCCCAGGATGTGCATTGTTGCAGGCCCAGGAGAGCGGATGGCTCTCCACCCAGGGGTCCAGCAACATGTCTGCTGTGTGGCAGCCGGGGCAGCCCCTCAGACAAGACGTGGATTGTAGGTTAGGTTCAAGGTGCAACTCTAAGTTGCCCTCTGTCGTGCATTTTACATTAAATCCCACACTGGCATCAGTGTGGGTTTAATGTGCTGAGAAGTTTGATACCAAACTTCTCAGTCTTCAGTGTAGCCATCATGGTGCTGTGGAGTTCGTAATGACGACCTCCCAGCACCATATACTCTTAATGGCAGCACTGCACTTAGTGCCCAGGAATGGACCTGGGTACTGTAGGGGTACAGGGCTCATGCACCTGTACCCTCACCACTGGCATAGTGCACCCAGCTAGAGGGGTGACTGAGGTATGCCAGGGCAGTGTGTTTGTGGGCATGGCACACAGGGGTGTGTGCCATGTCGACTCTGTTTTGTTCTGCACCAAGACACTCAGCCTGCAAAGGCAGTGTGGGTGTGTCAGGGTACAGGGCCTCTAAGGGTGGCACAATAAGTGCTGCAGCCCTTAGAGGCCTTCTCTGGTCACAGTGCCCTGGGTACCTAGGGTACCATTTACCAGGGGCTGACATGTGGCCAGAGATGCCAATTGGGTTTAGGCTACCATGCAGTTTTAGGGAAGGAACACAGGCCCTGGGCATCTGATTGGCAGGAGCCCAGGGCACACTCAGTCAAAGTACATCAGCAATCCAGAAAAAAGTGGGGGCATACCATGCAAGAAAGATGGCACTTTCTCACAACAGGCCACTTGGATACAAGATCTTCGGTAATAACCTCCATATGATTTTCAGCATTTATAATGTTGTATTATATCATCTTGCAAAGTGCACTATCACTCAGAGGGTTTCTTAGATCATGAAAGTGAAAGTCAAGAAAGATATTTGGAGGTTATAAGGAAAAAAAAGAATCGATGCTCATTAGATTTCCTGAAATTAAGAGTGCTAGCAGCTAGATGAATATTACGAGGAAGTGAATTTCTCAAGTGAGGAGCCTGTCTGTAGAACAGGTTTATATAAACAAAAAGGTGTGGGGGACCTAGAGGGACTTTAGAGGGGTGCAATACTCTAGCTCTTTTAGATACACATCTAGTTCGAGGCTTAATGGACATTTTTTACAGGGGCCCTGAGCCTGAGAGGTGCTGACAACAGCATGATTAATTGTGATGGACATTTGAAGTATACCTAATTGTTATTCTGCTATATATGTAACTTGATAACGTACGTATGATCCGTTCATACTGTATGATGCAAAATCAATAAAAAGATGTTTTAAAAAAAAAAAAAAACTTATACAAATGAAACAATTAGTTTATTTATGCAAAGGAGACAACCAAAACAGAGAACTAAAAGGTTTTCTTCTCAGCCATGGGCCCTTCGCGGAAATTCATAACGCTACAACAGAATGGTAAACTCACCCCCTAAACATGGAGGAGATTAAACCAGTGAAAAGGAAAATGCTACTTACCCAGTATGCATCTGTTCTTGGCATATAGAGCTGTAGAGTCATATGCTTTAGCATAGAGCGCCATCTGGTGTTGGGCCCGGATGTTTGCACTTTGTTTTTGTTCGAAGAAGTCTTGTAGTCACGAGGTAGAGGACTCCTCCTTTCGGTGATAGTGTGCATGGTCATCGACTCAATCCTTCGATTGTTTTGCCATAAAGGGGGATGTTGGAGTTAGTAAAGTAGTAAAGATAGATGTCCATGTAAATTGTATCCAAGTAAGATATCACTGCAACAGGTAAAGGTACCCGGGGAGGCGGGTGGGTGCATATGACTCTACAGCTCTATATGCCAAGAACAGATGCATACTGGGTAAGTAGCATTTTCCATTCAAGGCATATGAGCTGTAGATCATATTCTTTAGCATAGACTATAAAGCAGTTATTTCTGAAGCGGTGGCTAACCTGTAGCTTTTGCAGTGGTTTGAAATAGTGTTCGTAAAACTGCCTGGCCCACACTTGCTTGTTGTCTTGCTAACACATCAACACAATAGTGTTTTGTGAATGTGTGTGGTGTAGACCATGTTACAGCTTTGCAGATGTCATCTATGGGTATGTTTCCTAAGAATGCCATAGAAGTCCCTAGTTTGCGTGTAGAGTGTACTCTAGGGGGAATTGTTAATGTGCGTTTAGCTTTAATGTAGCATATTTGAATGCACTTAACTATCCACCTTGCAATGCCGGATTTTGATATGGGATTGCCTTTATGTGGTGGAGCAAAAGCAACAAAAAGTTGTTTGGTTTTCCTAAAAGATTTTGTTCTTTCTATGTAGTATAGTAATGCTCTTTTGACATCTAATGTGTGAAGGGCATGTTCTGCCACTGAATCTGGTTGAGGAAAGAACACAGGAAACTCAACAGATTGGTTGATATGAAAGGCAGAGATGACTTTAGGTAAAAATTTGGGGTTAGTCCTAAGAACCATTTTGTTTTGGTGTATTTGTAAAAATGGTTCCTCTATGGTTAGTGACTGAAGCTCACCGACTCTTCTTAGAGAAGTGATGGCTATAAGGAAGGCTACCTTCCAGGTGAGAAAGTGTATTGCACATTTGTGCAATGGCTCAAAGGGTGGACCCATGAGTCTTGTAAAGACTATGTTGAGATTCCACACTGGAGAAGGTGGAAGTCTGGGGGGAATGACTCTTTTTAGTCCTTCCATAAAAGCTTTAATAGCAGGCACTCTAAAAAGAGACAAGTGCTGTCTATTTTGCAGGTATGCAGCTATTGCAGCGAGATGTAAGCGTATGGATGTGTACGCTAAATTGGAACGTTGTAGGTGCAATAGAGAGCAAATGATGTCTTGGATTGAAGCAAATAGTGGATTGATCTGATTGTTACAGTAAACGACAAACCTCTTCCACTTTGCTGCGTAGCATGCTCTTGTGGTAGGGCGCCTAGCCTCTTTGATAACATTCATACAGTCTGGCGGAAGATTAAGGTAGCCAAACTCTAGGATTTCAGGTGCCAGATCGCAAGGTTGAGCTGATTGGGATCTGGATGTCTTATCTCTCCATGGTTCTGAGTAAGAAACCTGGGGGAAAGGTGTAGTTTTTGGTGGGGAACTACTGATCGCTCCAACAGCGTTGTGAACCAGGGTTGTCGGGCCCATGTGGGAGCAACTAGGATAAGCGTCAGGGAGTGCTGTTTGAGTTTCTGAACCACTTACGGAATGAGTGGAAGAGGTGGAAAAGCGTAAGCAAATATCCCTGACCAATTCATCCATAGTGCATTGCCTTTGGACAATGGGTGTGGATGACTGGACGCTAAGTTTGGGCATTTTGCGTTTAGGTGGGTGGCGAATGGATCTATCTCTAGGAAGCTCCACATTTGGAAGAATGGGAGGAGAACTTAAGGGTGGAGTTCCCATTCGTGGATCTGCGGTCGTTGACGACTGAGCAGGTCTGCAATTTGGTTGTTTACTCCTGGAAGATGTTCTGCAAGGAGATATATTTTTTGAGGTATGGCCCATCTCCAGATGCTCTGGGCTAACTGAGAGCTGGAGAGAGTGCGTCCCCCCTTCCTTTTGTATGTAGTACATCGCTGTCATGTTGTCTGTGCAAACCAGGATAGCTTTGCCTATTAGATGAAGTTGAAAGGCTTTCAATGCTAGAAAAATTGCTAGCAGTTCTAGATGGTTTATGTGGAGTTGTTTTTGTTGCAGAGTCCACATGCACTGAATGGTATGTTTTTCCAGATGAGCTCCCCAACCAGTGAGCGATGCGTCTGCAGTTAGCACTATCTGCGGAACCGGGTCGACGAATGGCCGTCCCTTGGAAAGGTTTTGTATGTTCCACCACTGCAGAGAGCGATGAGTACGGCCAACTACCAACACCAGATCTGATAACGGACCTTGAGCCTGGTTCCACTGACGTGCTAAGCATTCCTGTAGAGGACGCATTTGAAGTCTTGCATAGGGAACGATTAAAATGCAAGAAGCCATCATTCCGATCAATTGCATGAACACTCGGGCTGGTAATGAGTGTTGAGGCTGAAACTGTGATATTAGAGTTTGCATGTTGCGGATCCTGACTGGGTTGTGATACGCTAGAGCTTTGCGAGTGTCTATTGTGGCTCCTAGATACACTTGTGTGTTGGATGGTTGGAGGTGAGACTTGGTGAGGTTTACAGTGAACCCCAAGTCGTGAAGCAGTTGGACTGTCTTTCGAGTGTGATGTAGGCAGCTTTGTTGCGAGCTGGCTTTTATTAGCCAGTCGTCTAGGTAGGGGAAGACGTGAATGTGCGGTCTTCTTAGATGAGCCGCGACTACTTCCAGACACTTGGTGAAAACCCTGGGTGCTGTAGTTACTCCGAATGGGAGAACTTTGAACTGATAATGTTGTCCGTCTACCACAAACCTGAGATATTTTCTGTGAGCAGGGTCAATGGAAATAGGCGTCCTTTTCGTCCAGAGTGGACAGAAAGTCGCCTTGCTGAAGTAGTGGGAGGACATGTTGGAGTGTGACCATGTGAAAGTGGTCCGACTGTATGTACAGATTTAGCTGTCTGAGGTCTAGTGTAGGCCTGAGAGAGCCGTCCTTTTTGGAAATTAATAAATACAGGGAGTATACCCCGGACCCTTGATATGTTAATGGGACTGGCTCTCTAGCATGTTTTTCCAAGAGAGATAGAACCTCTTGCTTTAAGAGGGTGAGATGTTCTGGTGACATTGCATGTGCTCTTGGAAGAATATTTGGGGGAGTGCTTGTAAGTTCCAGGCAGTAACCATATTGGATAATTTGTAGCACCCACTTGTCTGAGGTGATTGAATTTCAGACAGGTAGGAATTGGGAGAGACGTCCCCCGACAGGAGTGGAATGATCGGGGGATAGCGGAAGGAAGTCACAGTTTGTTTGCCGGGGAAGTGAGTGTGGAATTAACTCTACTTCTTCCCCTACCATTGTTTCCTCTAAAACCTCCTCTAGAATAACCTCTGGACGAGGGGGATTGGTTGTTGCCCTTGTAAGAGGAGGAGGGATTTTCAGTGGACGCCGTTTTTGAACCACCCCTGTAAAATGAGCGGCGAAAAGAACCTCTACTGGCAGGTAACTGTAAAGCCCCCATGGACTTTGCGACCTCTGTCTTTTTTCATCTTTTCCAGCAAGGTATCAACAGCTGGGCCGAAAAGATGCTCTTGGTCAAAGGGTTGGTTAAGTATGGAGGTTTGCACCTCCGGCTTAAATCCAGAAATTTTGAGCCAAGCGTGTCTGCGTAATAGTACACTGGTGTTGATTGCACGAGCTGCTGTGTCTGCTGCATCTAGTACACATCTAATGGAGGTGTTGGTAATGAGTTTACCTTCCTGAATAAGGTCATTAGCATTAGATTTATATTCGTCAGGCAAATGTTGCATGATTTTTTCTAGCTCATCGTAATGAGCCCCGTCATAACGAGCTAGCAGCGCCTGGGCGTTGGCAATGCGCCAGTTGTTTGCTGCCTGTGAAGCCACTCTTTTGCCTGAGGCATCAATAAGCTTGGACTTCTTGTCAGAAGGAGGGGTGTCTCCTGTGGCTTGTGAGTTAGCTCTCTTACGTGCGTTGGAGACTACAAGAGACTCTAAGGTCAGCTGACCTTTAATATAAATAGGTTCGGTAGGAGCTGATTTGTATTTTTTATCCACTCTAGGTGCGATTATTCGTGCCCTTACAGGATCTTTAAATACCTCATCTGTGTGTTTTAACATGCCTTTTAGCATTGGCAAGGTATGAGTAGCTCTTTGCGAGGAAGTAAGTGTCTCAAAGAGGAAATACTCTTCTAAAGGCGCTTTATGACGCTCTACTCCATGATAATGAGCAGCCCTGTTAAGGAGCTCGACATAGCCAATGTTGTCATCAGGTGGGGAGCGTCTGGAGGGATATAAATCAGGGTCATTATCTATATTTGGATCTGTGTGGTAATCCTCACAAGGGTCAGTGTCTTCTGGTGCATCCTGATCCTGATGCCCATCCCCTTCATTCTGTGGGTCAGGTGTAGGTGGTGGTGGTGGTGGTGGTGAATTTAATGGTGTGATAACCAAGTTAGGATTAGGAGGAGGAGGTGGAATATAAGGAGGAGAAGGGTTAGTACCCACATTCTTCTTCTTAAGGGGGATATGCTAGTCCTCTGGTAGGTCAATTTTACCGTTTTTTGGAAGACTTGCCTGAATATGTCCAGTTTTAGCGTTTATCACCAGCCTTTTCTGTTTCGGGTCCAAAGGTGGCTCATCGGACCGAGGCTCTTTGGGGAGAGTGTCTTTCTTTACGTGGTGATTTCGGCGCCAAAGGTTTTGGCTCCGAGTCTTTGGCCTTGGAGGGTTTCGGCTCCGAGCCTTCAGGCTTGGCAGGTTTTGGCTCCGAACCCCTCGGTGTGGAAGGATTCGGGTCCAAGCCTTTCGGTGTGGAAGGGATGTTGACCAATGGATGCATGGTCTTATGTCTTGGTGCCGGAGGTGTCGGTTTGACATCAGAGTGGGGCTGGCTCGAGCCTGAGCCAGAAGGCTTCTCTTTTTGTTTCGGAGCCGGGCCGGAGGGCGGGGTATCGGAAACTTTTTGTCGGTGCCGACCTGAACCCGAGGGCGAAGGAGGGACCGGAGCCTTTGTCTTATGTTGAATGGGCCCAGGGGATCTGTACTCACGGTACGTTGACCCGGAGTGATGTCTTCTTCTTCCATGTCGGAGTCAGCCTCGGACACGGAGATCTGCTCCTCTTCACTGCCCCTTGAGCTGGGTGTTGGGTATCGGAATCTTCGAAGATGTACGGAACAGCTTCGCTCTGATGTTGAATCTCGTGGCGTCGAGCCCGACGATCACGAAGTGTCTTTTTCGATCAGAATGATCGACACGCGTCGCAGTCCTTCTCGTCGTGTACCAGGGACAAGCAGAGATTGCACACTTCGTGCAAGTCGGTGCGTGGAAATTTAGCACGACACCCAGGACATAGCTTGAATGGAGTCCGTTCCATCAACTGCTAGCGCGGTCGGCACGGGTAGGCCTGACGGCCTGCCACGAGTTTTCCGATAGAAAGTTTTTCGAAGTGAGACGATGCGCGTCGAATGAGGAACTGCGATCGATAACAATACCGTCGAGGGTAATGAATTGCGCGTCGAAGGGGTCCGAAAACGGTACCGAACCGGAGCGCAGCAATACACATCCGAACCCGATGGCGGAAAAAAACAATCCAAGGATGGAGTTGATGCTCATGCGCACTATCACCGAAAGGAGGTGTCACCTACCTTGTGACTACTAGACTTCTTCGAACAAAAACAAAGTGCAAACATCCGGGCCCAACACCAGATGGCGATCTATCCTAAAGCATATGATCTACAGCTCATATGCCTTGAACAGAGGATAATCCAAGAGTTTTTCTGAGCTTCACCTACTTGTAGGTTTGGTTTCTAGTCACAATCAGCAAAGTGAATTACAAAGGTATGGACTCTTGTCCAGGTGATTGCTGTACAAATTTCACAAAAGGTATATTTCTAACAAAAGCAGAACAGCTGGCATAACCTGTATCAGACAAGACTGTAAACTTGTGAGGGGATGTTTGCTTGTAACATGATCAGAAGATAGAGATCAACACCAGAGCGATGAAGCCTATCTGGCACCTGGTTGCATGTTTGTTATTATGACTTTGATAGTGGGGCAGTGTAGGAAGCTGGCTCGGTATATGATACTGCCACTAGGGGGCAGTAACATGCAGAGGAGACAGGCCCGTAGGGCTGGGGCCAAGGCAGTTATCTTCTGGCTTCTGCTGCAGGGTGTTTTCTTTCTTTTTAGATCGTTGCAGATCTGAGTTGCAGGTCTGGGGGAGCCACCTAAATACTATATTTAGGAGGCGTTTTAGGGGAGGGGCAGGTAGGGCCCATGGGCACCTTACCTGGGGTGACTACACCCTCTATTATGACATCCTCCAGTGGGAGGGGGACATTGACAAAGCCCGTCGCCAAATGGATGAAAAACAGCTGCCTACAACTAAACACCAACAAAACAGAAGTACTCATCATGGGCCCAAACCCCCGACGCCTGGAGCGACACCTGGTGGCCCCCCCGCCCTCGGAAACCCGCCAACCCCCACGGACCACGCACGCAACCTGGGAATCAACCTGGACTCCGAGCTCAAAATGGACCGCCAGATCAACTCTGTATCGTTTCCTGCTTCCACACCCTCTGCCTCCTTCGTAAGACCTTCAAATGGATCCCCCTCGAACACCGAAAGACCGTCACTCACGCCCTGGTCACCAGCAGACTCGACTACGGCAACGCACTCTACGCCGGAATAAACAAAAACCTCACCCGCAAGCTACAGAACTTCCAGAACGCCGCCGCAAGACTGGTCCTCAACCTGCCAAAACACTGCCACATCTCCCAGCACCTGCGCACACTCCACTGGCTCCCTGTCGAGGCGAGAATCACCTTCAAGATGCTCACCCACGCACACAAGGCCCTCCACGGCACCGGACCAGCATACCTGAACAGCCGACTCAAATTCCACGCACCCCAAAGGACCCTACGATCAGCCCAGCTCTCCTACGTCGTGGTCCCCCGCACCAGAAAGACCAGATCGGGAGGCCGCTCCTTCTCCTTCCTCGCGGCCAAAGCATGGAACGCCCTTCCGCTCCACCTCAGACAGACAACATCGCTCCCCATCTTCGCAAGAAACCTCAAAACCTGGCTCTTCGACGGACCCCCTCCTTGATGGATGGAACCTGCACTCCCCCACCCCACCCCTAGCGCCTTGAGACCCTTACGGGTGAGTAGTCGCGCTTTAACAAACCCCCGATTGATTGATTGATTGGAGGAGTCTCCCCATCTTCAATATGGCGGGGACTGAAAGTTGTGCTTCACCTTGCCTCCCCCACCTTAGGGGTGGGGTTGGCAGAGGTGAGCACACCTCTTATTCTTTTGAATTTTTCCAGCTGGTTTTCCAGCCCTAAGTGGGGGTGTGAACCAGGGTCTGCCATCTGCTGCTAGCAGCAGAGGCTGGGGGTCGCATTACAAAGGCAGCGGGCCTTTGAAGCTACCCGCTTCGAGCACTGGCCCATCCTAGGGGAAGAGGCATGACACCTCTGCCCAGGATGTGCATGGTTTCTGGTCCCAGAGAGCTGAGACTCTCTACCCAGGGGTCCAGAAAAATGTCTGGTGGTGGCTGGCTGCCTACAGCCGGTCAGAGACCCCACCAGGGTTGGCAGATTTTCATGGGGCCCCTCTGAGGTGCCCTCTGGGTACATGGTACAATAAATCCCACACTGGCATCAGTGTGGATTTATTGAAAGGAGTAGTTTGGTACCAAACACTCCTGTGTTCACTGAAGCCATCATGGTGCTGTGGAACTCGAATTGTCGAGTTTCCAGCCCATGTACTCTCTATGGCTTCACTGGCACTTACAATATTAGGAAATGGACCCCAATATTGTAAGGGGAATATCTGCTCATGCAGATATGCCCTCACCCGTGGTATAGTGCACCTTGCCTTAGGGCTGTGAGGCCTGCTAGAGGGTTGACTTATCTATGCCTTCAGGCAGGGCTAGTTGGCATGGCACCAAGGCAGGGTGCCATGTCGACTTTGATGTTTTCTCCATCACAGGGGCATGCAAGCTGCAAAGGCAGTGGCATTCTCCCAGTGAGGGAGGTACCAGGGGACCCTCTTCAGTTCCCAGGCCCTAGGTACTCAGAGTACCATTTACTAGGGACACAGAGGGCAGAAGTGCCAATTAGGGATTTGTTTTTAGGGAAGGAGCAGTGGCACAGGGGATCTGATTAGCAAGGACCCTGTGCAGTACATTTGAAACCACATCAAAACCAGGCAAAAAGTGGGGGGCTAAGCATGCAAAAGGGGCACTTTCTCACAGGCAGCATCTCTCCTCTATCTTTTTTCCCCGGCTAAGTGCCTAGTAAAAAGTACAAGGCAAACAATCCTGCGGCAAAGTATGCACTCAGATAAAGAAAGCAGGATCGAACCTGAAGAAACATGAGGATTTGCAGGCAGAGCGTGTGCAGAGTGTAGTAATGCATGGCTTTCCGTCCATTTATGGAGCTAGAACGTTGTGAATATCCCCGTAGTTAGAGTTGGATTTTCTCTTTTCTACATTTGGAGTGTAGGTGTAGAATGATTAGAGGCAACGGAAGAGAAATTTAAATAACAGGCAAGGGTAAAAAAACAACCTTAGAGAAATATAAAGTTTGAAGGGAGACCATATTGTTATAAATAATGCATAAGGAAGCACAAAACCTGCATTCAACTCCTGATTTTGGCTAATGTAATGGCCATTAAAAGTCAAATTCCAGGTCAGGTGCTAAAAAGATAATGTTACTTACCCAATAAGCATCTGTTCTTGGCATGTGGAGCTGTAGATTCACATGCTTTGCATACTCCTGCCATCTAGTGTTGGGTCCGGATGTTTGCAAGTTGTTTTTCTTCGAAGTCTTTCCAGTCACGAAGTAGGTGACTCCTCCTCCTTTCGGTGATTGCGCACATGGGCATCCACTCCATTGTTAGATTGTTTTCCCGCAGAGGGTGAGAATGGAGTTAGTAAGAGTAGAATAGAGATGTCCATCCGTATGTATATAAAGTAAGAGAAAACTGCAACAGGTATAGGTACCCGGGGAGGCGGGTGGGCGCATTTGAATCTACAGCTCTACATGCCAAGAACAGATGCTTACTGGGTAAGTAACATTATCCGTTTGAGGCATATGAGCTGTAGAGCACATGCTTTGCATAGACTATACAGCAGTATTCTCCCAAAGCGGTGGCTAACCTGTAGCTGTTGCAGTTGTTTGAAAGAGTGTTCCAAGTACTGCCTGGCCTACATTAGCTTGTTGTCTCGCTAACATATCTACACAATAGTGCTTGGTGAATGTGTGTGGTGTAGACCATGTTGCAGCTTTACAAATGTCAACTATGGGAATGTTTCCTAAGAAAGCCATAGTAGCCCCTATTTTGCAAGTGGAATGAGCTCTAGGGGGTATTGTTAAAGTTCTTTTTGCTTTTGCATAACAAGTTTGAATACATTTAACAATCCACCTGGCAATACCTGATTTGGAAATAGGATTGCCCTTGTGAGGTGGAGAAAAAGCAACAAAAAGTTGATTAGTCTTACGGAATGACTTTGTTCTTTCTATGTAGTATAAGAGGGCTCTTCTGACATCTAAAGTGTGTGGAGCTCGTTCTGCCACTGAATCTGGTTGAGGAAAGAACACTGGAACTCAACCGATTGATTGATGTGAAGGGCAGGAACTACTTTAGGTAGAAATTTAGGGTTGGCACCAAGAACCACTTGGTCTCTGTGAAGCTGGAAAAAAGGTTTTTCTATGGTTAGTGCCTGTAGCTCACCCACTCTCCTCAGTGAAGTGATTGCAATGAGGAAAGCGATTTTCCACGTGCGAAATTGCAGTTCACATTTATGCATGGGCTCAAAAGGTGGGCCCATTAATTGTGTGAGGACTATGTTAAGATTCCACACTGGGGTAGGTGGAAGTCTTGGTGGTGTAACTCTTTTTAGTCCTTCCATAAAAGCTTTGATAACTGGTACTCTAAAGAGAGATAAGTGTTGCCTGTTTTGCAGATATGCAGCTATCGCAGCGAGATGTAAACGGATAAAAGTGTAAGCTAATTTTGACCGCTGCAAGTGTAACAAATAACATATGATATTTTGTAAGGAAGCATCAAGAGGATTGATGTTATTACAATAATTAACAAAACGCTTCCATTTAGCAGCGTAACAAGCTCTTGTAGTAGGTCTTCTGGGCTCTTTGATAATGTTCATACAGTCTGCTGGAAGATTCAGATAACCAAACTCTATGACTACAGGAGCCAGATCGCTAGGTTTAGTTCTTTGGAATCTGGGGGTTTGATTTCTCCATGGCTCTGTGTGAGGAGATTGGATGTGAGATGCAGCTTTTGATGTGGAACAACTGATAGCTCCAGCAGGGTCGTGAACCAAGGTTGACGGGCCCATGTGGGAGCTACTAAGATCAGTTTGAGGGATGTTTGCCTGAGTTTCCAAACCATTGATGGAATGAGTGGGAGAGGCAGAAAAGCGTAGGCAAATATCACTGACCAGTTCAACCATAGTGCATTGCCTTTGGATAGCGGGTGTGGATACCTGGAGGCGAAGCTTGGGCATTTTGCTTTTTCGTGTGTAGCGAAAAGATCTATTTGAGGAAACCCCCAACTTTGAAAGTATGGGGGGAGAACTTGAGGGTGAAGATCCCGCTCATGGATTTGCTGCCTCTGTCTGCTGAGAAGGTCGGCAATCTGATTGTTTACTCCTGGGAGGTGTTCTGCTAGGAGATAGATTTTGTGGTGTATGGCCCATTTCCAAAAGTCTTGAGCTAGGTGTGACAGTTGGAGTGTTCCCCCCCCCCCCCCCCTGTTTTTGTATATACTACATAGCTGTCATGTTGTCGGTGCGAACTAGGACAGCTTTGCCTACAAGGTGAATTTGAAAGGCTTTGAGCGATAGAAACACTGCTAGCAGCTCTAGATGATTTATGCGGAGAGCTTTTTGCTTTTGACTCCACAAGCCTTGAATTGTGTGTTTCTGGAGATGAGCTCCCCAACCAGTGAGCAACGCATCTGCTGTTAGTATTGGTCTATGAAGGGACGTCCTTTTGACAAATTTGTGGGTTCCACCACGGCAGAGAGCAATGAGTACGGCCGTTTACCAACACTAGATCGGTTAAGAGACCCTGCGACTGGTTCCACTGACTTGCTAAGCATTCCTGAAGGGGACGCATGTGAAGCCTGGCATGGGGAACAATCATGATGCAAGAGGCCATCATTCCCAGCAGCTGCATATACACTCGAGATGGTAGTGAGTGGGCTGAAACTGAAAAATCAGAGCCTGAATATTGCAAATTCTGGCTGCATTTGGGAAAGCCAGAGCTATTTGAGTATCTAAAGTGGCTCCTAGATAGTTTTGAGTGTTGGAAGGTTGGAGATACGATTTCAACACATTGACTGTGAACCCCAGTTGGTGCAGTAACTGCAGTGTTATGTGAGTGTGTTGGAGACACTTTGGGTACGTACTGGCTTTGATGAGCCAGTCGTCCAAGTAGGGGAAGACAGGAATGTGTTGTCTTCGTAGGTGAGCAGCGACTACTGCCAGACATTTCGTAAAGACTCTGGGAGCAATGGTGACTCCGAATGGGAGTACCTTGAACTGGTAATGCTGCCCGCTACCACAAACCTGAGAAATTTGCGATGAGCTGGATGTATTGGAATGTGGAAATACGCGTCCTTTAAGTCTAGAGTAGACATGAAGTCGCCCTGTTGTAACAGTGAGAGCACTTGTTGCAGCGTCACCATGTGAAAGTGGTGCGATTGTATGTAAAGGTTTAAATCTCTGAGGTCTAAAATAGGTCTGAGAGAACTGTCCTTTTTGGGTATGAGAAAGTACAGGGAATATACGCCCGACCCCTAATATTGTAGTGGTACGGACTCGATGGCTCCCTTCAAAAGGAGAGATTGAACCTCTTGTTTGAGGAGGTGTAAATGGTCTGGTGACATTTTGTGTGAACGTGGAGGAATGTTTGGAGGATTGTTGGTAAGCTCTAGGCAATAACCAGAACGGATAATTCCTAGCACCCATTTGTCTGTAGTTATTGATTGCCAGACGGGTAGGAATTGTAAAAGACGCCCCTCGACAGGTGTTAAATGATTGGGGTGGGGAGGAGGGGGCGGGGGGGAGGGTAGGCAAGTCACTGTTTGGTATTGGAGGGGAGGTGCGTGTGTTGGAACCTCTACCTTTGACATTGTTGCCTCTGTAGTCCCCTCTGAAGAAAGCCTTGGAAGCAGAGGGCTGATTGTTGCCCTTGTACGGTGTAGAGGCAGTGTCTGAAGAGGTATTCCTGGACCCTCCACGATAGA
This sequence comes from Calotriton arnoldi, assembly GCA_963921515.1. Lineage (NCBI taxonomy): Eukaryota > Metazoa > Chordata > Amphibia > Caudata > Salamandridae > Calotriton > Calotriton arnoldi. The sequence continues at coordinate 1,041,814 of CAWUFW010004507.1, read as the reverse complement.
AGGAGCGCCGAAAGGAACCCCGGCCAGAAGGGGACTGTAGGGCTCCCATAGGTTTTGCCACGTCTGTGTCCTTTTTCATCTTTTCTAAGGACGTGTCTACAACAGGGCAAAAGAGGTGTTTGTCAAACGGCGTGTTAAGAATAGAAGCTTGACCTTCTGGTTTAAACCCAGAAATTCTTAACCATGCAAGCCTTCTTAGTAGCACGCTGGTGTTGACGGCTCTAGCTGCAGTGTCAGCCACATCTAACGCGCACCTAATGGAATTGTTAGAGATGAGCTTTCCCTCTTGCACTAGGTCTTGAGCTTTGGACTTGTGCTCATCAGGCAGGAATTGGAGCATTTGCTCCATTTCGTACCAATGCGCCCTATCGTACCTGGCTAAAAGGGCTTGGGTGTTAGAAATGCGCCAGAAATTTGCAGTTTGGGAGCTACTCTTTTCCCAGAAGCGTCTATCAACTTAGACTCTTTGTCCAGCGGTGGAGCATCTCGTGACGTTTGAGAATTGGCCCGTTTATGGGCATTAGAAACTACTAACGGATCTAAGGGTAACTGGCCCTTGATGTAAACTGGATCTGATGGTGCAGATTTATACTTTTTGTCTATCCTGGGGGTGAGAATACGTGCCCGAACAGGATCCTTAAATATGTCATCCATGTCTTAGCATACCTTTGAGCATGGGGAGTGTGTGAGTGGATCTTTGAGAACTGCAAGGGTTTCAAAAAGGAAATCCTCCTCTAGAGATTCTTTATGTAATTGAACCCCGAGATAATCAGCAGCTCTGCTTAATAGTTCTATATAGCCTACGTTGTCATCTGGTGGAGAAGGTTTAGTAGGGTAAAGATCAGGATCGTTACCTGTGGGAGAATCTGTGTTGTAATCCTTCCAGGGGTCTGCAGGTGCACGATCATTGTCCCCATCCCCATTCCCATCATCCTGATCATCAGGTGTGTATGGTGGTGAATTAGTAGGGGTAATTAACAAGTGTTGTGTTTCCGGGGAAGGAGGTGATGATGGAGGAGGATGAGGAGGAGGAGAAGGGTTAGTATCCACATGTTTCTTCTTTAAAGGAATGTGATAGGCTTCCTCTGAGTCAGATTTGCGTTTGAGTGGCAATTTGGTCGCAATATGTCCAGTTTTTGGATTTATGAACGTTCCTTTTGTTTCGGGTCCGGTTTTGGAGGCGGGACAACAAAACGGTGCTCCTTCAATGGTATCGGAGCATCTTTATGTTTCGGCGCCGAAGCTTCCGGTGCCGGTGTCTTGGGGGAGGAGGATTTCGGTTCCGAAGACTATTTTGGCATCAAAGGGTTTTGGCTCGGTGCCCGAGCGTGGACGACTCGACCCCGAGCCGGAAGGCTTTGACGTATGTTTCGGTGCCGAGCCCGAAGGCGGGCGTTGGAAACATGTTTTCGGTGCCGATCATGGCCCGAAGGCAGAGGTGGAACCAGAGCCCTTTTCTTCGGCTGAGTTGGACTTTGGGACGAGGGAGGATCGGTACTCACGATACGCTGACCTTGCGGAATATCTTCGTCCACATCGGAGCCGGAGACAGGGTCTTCTTGTTCTTCCTCGGCCCCTATGGCATAGCCGGTTTCTTGTTCAGAATCATCTCCGAAGAGGTAAGGAATGGATCCGGTGTTCTGACTCTTTCCGGTGTTCTGACTCTTTCCGCGTTTTCTTCAAGCGGAAAGATTTACACTCGTCGCAGTCTTGTTCGTTGTGCTCCAGAGATAGGCACAGGTTACACACTTCGTGCGAACTTCGCGTGGCACAGACTGCTTAATTTGAATGGAGTCCGTTCCATCGACTGCGAGGCGGACCGACGCGGGTAGGCCCGACTGCCTTCCACGAGTTTCTCGATCGAAAAGAGTTTTTGTATTAAATCCGATACGCGGAGAAGGGAAATACGCGATCGAAAACAATACCGTCGAGGGTAAGTGGATTGCGCACCGCGGGGAACCTGAGAAACGGTGTCGAACCGGAGCGCAACAATTCACGTCCGAACCCGATGGCGGAAAAAAACAATCTAACAATGGAGTCGATGCCCATGCGCACTATCACCGAAAGGAGGAGTCACCTACCCCGTGACTGGAAAGACTTCTTCGAAGAAAACAACTTGCAAACATCCGGACCCAACACTAGATGGCAGGAGTATGCAAAGCATGTGATCTACAGCTCACATGCCTCGAACATCACATTTATGTTTAGATTTGAAAAAGAAGCCCATGAAGTTCTAAAGCACACTGTTTATGTTCTAGTGGTGGGGGGCATCATAACCGTCAAGAAAGAAATTAGTTACCTGTAACTCCATTTCTCGAACATCAGAATTTTTCACATATATTTACATGCTTAAATCATTCACCATCGTCAGGCTGGGAATATCAGGGACATTTAAGTAGCGGTAGGCACTGTTTAACTGACCATATGGCTCAACAATAATGATTGTTTAGAAGCACATCCACTTAATTTGAAACAATCCGAACTCCAGACAATGATGTGGTAGAGCCAGTTCTCCTACTCCCCTCTAAAGGCCACCATAGAAAAGATTTTAAAGCACAAGTAAGAGAAAAGTAAATAAGGAATGAGCCTCTGACCAGGGAGGCAGGAGGTTGCATGTGAATATATGAAAAATATCACTGTTGGTGAACTGGAGTTACAGGTAAGTAACTAAATTCTTCTCCAACAATAAATCTTTCATATATTCACATTCAAAAATCACTTTATTAGATTAATACAAATTAATCATAAAAGTTCATATATACACATCAAAAATGTGCAAAAAGGCACCAATTAAAACTACAATTCATATCAACAGGTGTGCAATTTCCTGGTTTTTAGTGAAAGACATAAAAAGGAGGTAATACAGAAACGGACTAAAGGATCAGGCAACAATCGTAAAATATACAAAGCAGGACGGCACTGCCTAAAATTGTACTTGCGCATGACTGAAGTAAAAATCTTTTACCATGTTCAGTATAAAACTTACAAAAAAAGAAAATGTGCAAATCAGATAGAGGGGAGGCACCATCACATGGGCAACACGTCAGATCTTGAGTAGAAAGCCCAGCATACACGGGATGAGGTTTAGACGAAATCTGATAAAAATGAATCTATGGTGGGGGTTTGTTACAAATGACAGATAAGATAGTTCCCCCCTCACCAAGCATTGGGCCCTCAAGATACGCTCGAACCGTAACTTTATTAATATGAGTGGTGAGCCTAATTTCGGCCACATGTTTCAAAAAGCGCACTTTTAAAGCTTTTTTGGATATGATCGAGCATCTTTCTGGAGTTTCGAACAGAGTCCCCAAATCCAGTGTGTATAGGGTATTTTTAACGTGTGCGATCCGCAGGATCCTTTGTGAGTGTTCTAATGCAAGGCAGTGTGGGAAAAACTGTTGGGTGAGGTTAATTGTATCTCTTCTCCATATGGAGTACAATAGGAGAATTGGTGCTACATTTATCTGGTCAGTTATATAGGGGATATTCAACTTACAATGTAAATTAAAGTTAGAGCAACTATTGGGGAGGCCCGTCAATTTTTTCCCAAAAATGTCTTCAATTGATTTTATTGCCAATGGATTAATATAACCCCATACTCCAGCTCCATAGGAAGCTAATGAGCTGGATTTTGCCCCATATACTTTTTTAACCAGGTCTTCCTGTTTCGAACCCAGCTTATTGATAAACGAATAAATTGCATTAATGCTTTTTTGTAGCATAATCTCTGTTCAACTCCATGTGAGTCCATGATGACATGTGGTCAAAAGTCACCCCTAGATACGAGAACAACTCCGTCTGCACCACTTTACGATCAGAAATAAAGAAAGATGGAGGGTTCTTGACCTTACAGCCTGCAAGTAATAGGACTTATCCTCATTTGTTTGCAAGTCCAGACTTTTCATAAAATTTCTGGACGGCCCTTCCCGTGCGTGCAATTAAAACTGCATCGTCTGCATAAAGTAATAATGGGATACGCATCTTATTCATTGTGGGGACGTCCAGGGTTGATTCTAACAGTTGGGCCTCTACTCCATTGGTGTATAAGGAGAACAAGAAAGGGGCGAGGACACACCCTTGGAGAACCCCCTCTAGTGATTGGGAACCATCTGGTACATTCCCGGACACAGACTGCAGCCCTCGAGTATAGCTGCCTAATGTAATTATTACTTGGTCTACCCCCATTTCCTTCATGATCCTCCAAAAGTGAGAATGGGCAACACAGTCAAAGGTTGTGGCACACTGATGTGAAGCATACTTTCTGCATCTGACCAGAGGGCTGTGGCCGAAAGTTCTTGCAGGTGAGCTACCCAGCCGTTCATGGACATATCCGATGTCAGTACAACACTTCTTGTTACAGGTTTGAAAGACAGAACTGTTAGATTTGTTGGGAATCTCCAAAAGTGCCTCATTCAGTTGTTTTGTGATTTGGACCAGCCTCCACTGTCCAGTCCTGTTCATCAGAAAGAATCTGGAATAAAAGCTCTGGTTTCTTTGCGACTTGGGGAGAGTTTCTATCGATCCCCCCCCCGAGAAGGAAAAGTGCCCTCAGATGGATGTGATGCTCCTTCTTGGGTGAGCTGAATAAATTCCAACATATAACCTGAGCGAACAACTTGCCTTACCCATTTGTACAATGTTATGGACTCCCAAGCAGGGGAAAAGGAGAAATTCCCCTGCCAAAATTTCTATGTTTGGGATCGAGAGGGGGCACAGGGGCAGTGTTAAGGGTGTAAGTCAAGATCTTTTTTTGGTTTTTACTGGAGCGTGAATGAGAAGTGCTCTTTTTTTGCCCTGATGAGCTTCCATACCCTTATTTTTTATTATGGATGGAAGCATATCCCTTGTCACAGCTGGATCGTCTATGGGAATAGTATGGTCTGCCTTGACCTTCATACTGGCTGAATCCTCCCCTGTAATTTTGGGATCTTCATGAGCCACGAAAATATGATTTATTAGAACAATGATACTGTAAAAGGTCCAAAGCTTTGCTGTATTTGTATCAATCGTGAGATCTCAAAGGGCCTCATCCACATTTTCCCAAACACAGTAAGGTCATCAAAAGGAAGGTTAAAGTTTTTTTGATTTTGACTGAACTGAAGGCTGTGGCTCGGAGCCAGCCATGTATTCTTAAAGAACAAGTTACTTACCTTCAGTAACGCATTATCTGGTAGAGACTATCCAGCTGCAGAATCCTTACCTTTGAATTTCCCAGGCGTCAGGTTGGATCTGGAAATTTTTGCTCGAGCAATACCTATTGTGCACACTGTTGAGTGACTCTATGTGACGTCGTTAGAGTTGGTTGCGACGTCGCGGTCACCTATATAGGCACCACCCAGGCGCGCGGACATCACTACTTTTCGTTTTTTCTACGCCAGCAGCGCAGAGCCACGAAGTAACTGATGTAAACGTGGGCCAAACTAGTGCCCTGAAAAGGGAAGTAACACTAGTCCTAACAAAATCAGTCTGCAAAGCAGGGAGGCATGGGTGGGCCTGTACGGAATCTGCAGCTAAGACTGAGTCTCTACCAGATAATGCGTTACCGAAGGTAGTAACTTGTTCATCTGATAGACTTCTAGCTGCAGATTCCTTACCTTTGAATTAGATACCCAAGTCATACCAGGACCGAACTAGCAAAATCCCCGTCCATGCGGACCAGAGTGTCCAGGCAGTAGTGCTTGGCAAACGTGTGCAAAGATGTCCATGTTGCTGCCTGACAGATTCCAGGGCTGGGACACCCCGAGCCAAGGCCGTAGTCGCAGCCTTTCCTTTCCCCTGGTGGAATGGGCCCTTAATCCCTCAGAGGGGCTGCTTCTTAGCCAGAACATAGCAGATTTTAATGAAGAGAACGACAAAGCGAGAGATGGTCCTTTTCTGCACTGCCCGCCCCTTCTTACCGCCCAGGTACCCCACACAGAGTTGGCCGTCCATCCGGAACTCTTTTGTGCGGTCAAGTTAGAACGACAATGTTCTTTTTGGGTCCAGGCGGTCGAGACGCTCCTCTTCCTTAGAGGGATGCGGGAGAGCAAAGAAGGTGGGCAACGTGATAGACTGACCAAGATGGAATGGGGTCACCACCTTCGGCAAGAATGACGCACGAGTGCGCAGCACCACTTTGTCTGGAAAATACATCATGTAGGGAGGCGTACAAGATAGCGCCTGCAACTCACTCACTCACTCACTCTCCGGGCAGATGTTATCGCCACTAGAAGGGCTGTCTTGATGGTAAGTACCCAGAGGCAACAGTTGTGTAAAGGCTGGAAGGGAGCACACAAGATAAGTAAGGACCAAATTAAGGTCCCACTGCGGCATAACAAAGGGTGTGGGTGGAAACAAGTGAGCCAGCCCCTTCAAAAACCTATTTACAATCGGAGACCTGAAGAGAGAGGGTTAGCCTGGCAGCCACAAAAAAGCAGATAGAGCAGAAAGAGAACCCGAGAGTACCCAAAGCAGAGCACTGTTGGGCAACGGTTAGAATGAATAGAAGAACAGTGGAAAGAGAAGCAGAAAGAGGGTTAATAGACCTTTCTGTACAGTATAATATAAATTTCTGCCAACTGCAGGTGTACACCGTCTTAGTGGAGGGCCACCAGGCTACCAAAATAACAATGCATACTTCAGGAGGAAGGTCAAAAGCCATCAACTGCCGCCGCTCAATCTCCACGCATGGAGGCACAGAGTTGACAGGTTTGGGTGGAGGACTCTCCCCTGCTGCTGCGACAGGAGATCCTCCCGAAGGGGCAGCCTGATCAGAGGACCGAAGCTCATTTTCAGAAGCTTTGGATACCAGACACTCTTCGCCCAGTCCGAAACCACAAGAATTACTTGGGCCCAGCTGCTCCTGATCTTCAGAACCCAGACAAGGACTGGTATGGGCAGAAAGGCGTACAGCAGGCCTGAGCTCCACTCGCGACGAACAGCGTAGCCGAGCGATAGTCACCTAGGAAACTCCAGCGCGCGGTATTGTTGACACTGCGCATTCTCTTTGGAGGCAAACCGATCTAACCAAGGATCTCCCCAATGCTGAAAGAGACCTTGAGCCACCTCTGACTGGAGATGCCATTCGTGATCTGCTAGGCATCGACGGCTGAGTTTGTCCACCCTGGCGTTCAGTGAACCTGCCAGGTGTTGCACTACCAGGGTTATGCCCTGCTGTTCCAGCCATGTCCAGAGACTTAGGGCCTCTCGACAAAGGGTCCACGACCCCACCCACCCTGCTCGTTTCAGTACCACATGGCGGTGGTGGTGTCTGTAAACACCTGCACTAACTTCCCCTTGACAGAGGGAAGAAATGCCAATCGAATCACTCGAAGCTCCAACAAACTGATGTGGAGCCCCGACTTCTCCGGAGACCAGTGTCCCCTGATCTCCACCTCTCCCAGAAGTGACGCATCTGTCACGACTGTGAGATCTGGTTGGGCAAGGGAGAGGGGTCTGCCATTGACCCAATCGCGGTTCGTCAACCACCACTGCAGATCTCTTGCAGTTCCTTTTGAGCTCTGGACCACGTCAGTGAGATTTCCCTGATGCTATGTCTACTGGAACTTCAGGTCCCACTGCAGAGCTTGCATACGCCACCTGGCATGCTTTACCAACAGGATGCAGGAGACCATGAGGCCCAACAGCCTCAGAGTCAGTCTCACCGAAATCCAGGATTGAAGCTGAACCATCGGAATCATAGCCCGAATATCCTGGACTCGCCGCTCAGCTCCGATGAAAGGGAGCGTCTGAGAGGGAGTCAGGTGTGACTTCGGCATGTTGATAGTGAACCCCAACTAAAGCAGGTGGTTCGCCGTAGTCTGGAGGTGGGGGGGGGGGGGGGGAGGACAGTCTGGGGTGAGCTGACCTTCAACAGCCAGTCGTCGAGATAGGGGAAGACCGGCACCCCTGATATGTGCAGATGAGCTGCGACCACCGCCATCACCTTGGGGAACACCGGAGGGGTTCTGGTAAGGCCAAAGGGGAGCACTCTGAACTGAAAGTGCTCATCGCCTACCGTGAACCGCAGGTAACGCTGATGGGCAGGCAGGAAGGGAATGTGAAAATAGGCGTCCTGCTAGTCCAACACTACCATCCAATCTACAGGGTCTATGGCACACACAACCTGAGCCAGAGTGAGCATTTTTTCCTTTTTGAGTAAGTAGCTGAGGGCTCGCAGATCTACAATAGGACGAAGGCCCTTGTCCTTTTCGGGACCAGAAAGTAGCTGGAATAGCAACTACAGCCTACTTCTGGTGCTGGAACCCAGTCTATGGCTCCCTTGGCCAAGAGAGTACTGGCATCCTCCTGAAGCAAGTTCAGGTGGTCCTCCGTCAGCCAGTCTTAAGTTGGAGGCATGGAGGGAAGGGTATCAAAATGTATATAGGGGCCCCCTTCAAATATGAATAAAAGGCATAGGACCAGGGGGATAAGACACCAAATATGGTTACAAAAAAGGGGTCCTACCTACCTATATTACGTTCTCCAGGGAATCAATCCAACAGAACCAGACCACACTACATATTTATAAAGGCATGCTACTTTGCCAAATATTATTTATTTATATATTATTTCTTCAATTTATATTTTTTTTATTCTTTACACAAAATCCATTATTCATTTTTAATACAAAACAAATGTATATACATTTCTGCATAATATACATTGAATTATATATTTGTTTAATTTTTAAAATTTTACATATACATAAATAAATTTAAAAAGCTCAAACTACACAACACTATTGCTCCACTTCACCTCCTATGTCACACACTTTACTAAATCCCACTCACTACAAAAAAACTCATTCATCATACACCAATCCGGTGAGACAGAAAACATCCTAAAATACACCATTGGGGTCTCGAATTCTCTCTTTCTGGTGTAATGGGACTGGACCCACAAATATAGTCAACGCACATTTCGGTGGTACGCAAGAAAAATCTTTTTGGCCACCTTCTTCAGGACTAAGTAGCGATTGTCCTCCTGTTGTGTTTTGTGAAAGCGTACAAAGAAAGTAATCTGTATTTCAACAAAGGTGATAACCTATCACTTGTATCAACTGCGGGGGACTGTTTTTATAGTTATTCCAAAGATCTTCCTTAGGAGCCAGTCCATAGATCTTAATACTGCTGTAAGAGGAATCCTTCACTAGTGGATTTCACTACGGTATTACACCCTCTCCCAGTAACTGTTCTTTATCGGTATTCAGCTCACATGTGCAACACGAGTGTGCGCTCTACTGCAAGAAACACAACTCTCTTCACTTTGTTCGAGGTTCTCCACCTACAAGGGTACTTATTTGTAGCCAATCGTGATTGCTAATGGGCACATCAGATTTAAGGTTGCAGCGACTCTTAACTCTCCTGACTGGTTTTTAACTCCTCTCTCGTACGGTGTTCGCAACCTAGGTTAGCCTCGAAGGGGAGGAAGTAGCCCTTTCGGACTATCCGAAGAACCCACCTGTCCGATATGATGTTTTGCCAGTAGTGGACGTGATGGCTGATCCTGCCACCAACTAGCCGCCCATGATCTTGAAAGGTTGGACTAGGAAGGTTTGGAGGCTGCAGGGGTGACCCGGGCCTCCTTCAGGACCCGAGGCAGCGCTTGTGCAACTGTTTCCAACAAAGAATGGGCGTAATGGCTCAATAGGCATGCAGTGTTCACCGATCGCAATGCAAGGCTGGCGGAAGAAACATTTTACTTGCCCCAACTATCCAGCCTCTCGGATTCCTTGTCCGGAGGTGCGGAAGGGAACACGCCTTGTGAGGTAGAGGCTTGGACCACCAAGCTCTCTAGCGTAGGGTAGTTGGTGAGGAATTCTGGGTCGCTTGGTGCAGGGCGATGGCGGCAGGCGATTGTCCTATTCACTGAAGCCCCAGTGATGGGCTTGGACCAGGTTCCCAGAAGGACATCAGTCAAGGCCTCGTTGAAAGGCAGGAGTGGTACCGAGGAGACAGACACCCGGCTGCCAGACCTCTGTCACAAGATGTTTGAGCCAAGCCGCAAGCAGCTTTAAGGACTGCTCCCTCAAAGCCTTCAGAGCCATAGCACGGCAGTCGGAGCACCCCTTCGAGTCGAGGTCGCGCTCCAGAGACAAATTAAGTGTGGATCCGTCACCGACATGGCACGATGGCAGGCGGCGCACAGTTTGAATCGAATATAGTCTTCTCCGACAATGCGGAGCAACCTACACACCAAAAATAGTCGACAAAACGGCGAAAAAAACCTGTCAAAAATTGACAAAGGGTAGTTCTCTTCATGGATCTGCACTAGCTGACACGGAAAGAAATGCAATGACGTCAGCGCACAGAGGTGGCGCCTATACAGGTGACGCGGACGTCACTTCCGGCGCACACTATGCTGACGACGTCACACGGAGCCGACCAACACCATCTACCGGCGCGCAAAGGTATTGTTCCAGCAAAAGTCTTACAGATCCAGCCTGATGCCTGGGAAATTCTAAGGTAAGGAATCGATGTCTCTATCAGATAGAGCAGAAACTAAAGCGGTAATGTTGCCTCAATTAGTCTCCCGGGCAAGGAACTGGACCTCAGCTCTCAGTCACTGAACAAAGGCTCCTAATTTCATTTAATTTCCATTTACACTGACCTTTAGTTCCTCAAAGCCTTTCTCAATTGAGTAAACTTACTTACCTAGCCTCCTCATGGAATCTCTCATTTTCCACAGTGCCTTACCACTATTAGTGTGGCAGCCCGGGGTCTTCCATTGCCTGGTTATCTATTTCCCATGAGGCTGATCCCGTTTTCTGTCGGGCTCTAAAATCAGTCTGTCAGTGAGAAATTCGCTGTTTAATTCTGCAGTATAAAAGTTATAAAATAACAAGCCTGTCACCATGCAGAACAGAATCTTGGGGGCCAGTCTGCCCAGGTGGTTTAGTTCGGTCTTACTCCACACTCCCGGGCACACCATCCTGCCAATTCAGAGCACGGTGCAGAGCACTCTGCCTGCGATGATGGTTTCACATGGACTGTGTCCGGACGGCCACTATGCCTCCCTTACCCTCGTGTGTACGACTTATGGTAAGAAGTGTACCAAACCATAATGCTGTGTCTTGTTGTGCCGCAGCCTCTTCTACTTCTGCTTCATGGTTTCCAACAACATCTGAGTTGTGCCAGCATTGTGAGGAGAACGGACATCTGCACCAGAGCTCTTCTGCAACATGTCTGACCAATGACTTAGAGCCTATCTCCCCATTTCCCCCATTTAGTGACATTTAAAATAAAGATGACTTTTTTTTTTAAAATAAAGAAACTAAATGAGAATTGGTCAGTATAGCCTGTCAAAAAGATGTAATGGGTTGTCTGTTAAGTAAATAGGCAGAGATTGCCGAACGATAAAAAAATTTTTTAAAAAAAGAGAATGCCGAAAGATGTACACAAATGGTAGTGCAGCTTAGGTCAGTTGAAAAAGGAGGAACGATTTCTTGCATGTAATCCCATTACTCCTTTTCACTCACTGTGGGGACTAGCTCTCTGGACAAAGCTATTCTATCAACAACTGAAACATCACTCTCAGTCCGAGACAGTGGCATACGGAAAATTGCAATTATCCACTGAAATGCCTGTACTATTCTGAAATGTTAAGCTAATTAGGTGCTTAGCTTTGCTTTGTCCCTGGATAACTTTGGATATGCAGAACATACAAATAGGATTTTTTGAGCATTTATGATGATCCTTAAATGCTTTAATTGGCAAGTTGTTTTCTGTAGGGGAGACAGGCATTGCTAAACAGTTTTTCCTTTTACCAGTCAATTGTCCATCTGAGGTGTGGGAATTTTTTCAGAGCCCCAGAGCAGGCGGGGTACGTAGCTCAGACAAACATGAAGCTTTATCCTAACTATTTCAAAATTCAGCACTAAGTATATTGCTTTAGCATCTGACCCGCAGGGTAGTGATGTTGAGCAGCCCAATGCTTATTCAGGGAGGTGGAGTGGGGTAACTCGGAAATCAAACATCAGATATCAATCATGCAATAAATCAGAGTCCAGCCCATGCTTTATATTAGAAAAGAAAAAGTACTTTACTCAACACAATAATCTATAGTCAGAGGGCACTTCAATTGGTGTACAGTTATCAGGGTAACAAAAGCTAGGTTTTCATATGGTTGCATAATGCAAGAAAGACAACTGGGCTCCTGGGGGAATTAGAGGGTAATGTTCACGTGTAGTTCTTTTGAGCCATGCCAACCCATCAAGAGTTCATGGTTAGGACAATCACAAAAACAATGATTTACTCCCATCAGTATCCCACCGCTTGCACAGTGACCTTCTCTTCTCAACTTGGCCAGATATGGTTGGGAGGTGGGGGCAGCGTTGACTCCTGGTAGCATCTCCTCACATTGCCCAAGGGCTATGATCCTGTGGACTCTGTCCTGGCCCATGCCAAAGTTGTTGCAGTGCGTGTATGGTGAACATGTGCATGCCTTTGTTCGACAAATGTCTGTAGTACCAGCATCGCCCATGAAGAGGCTGTGCTGCTTGCAGTCTAGTGAGTCTTTACTGCTGAGGTTTCCTTGATCCCAAATACAATGTTGCTGAGATGATCAAGATTAGTAGACTAACGCAACACTGACAAAGCAAAGCCGTCCCTACTTGGTGCAACAGGAAAGACTGCAGAGTGCGGTCAAGCTTTCTAGGCACCAAGCAGTTGATGGCGCTATGCTTTCTTTGGAGGACAAACTTGCAAGGCACGTTTTTCTGATCCCCCTGGGTGCCCCACAGTCACAGGCCCTTCAGCTTCTGAGCACCATGCACGGATAATTTTGTTTCAAAGCGTCACCCTACAAGGTGACTATCTGACACCAACAAGGCTGCTTAGCCAAGGAGCTCCACTCTCCAGCTCCGAAATCCTTGTTGCCCCGATGACCACAACAGTGAGGGACGGTTGACATTGGGGAGCCGGAGCAACTGATCCATGAAGGATGCACTGGGGTACTTCACATTTCTGAACCGGCACTCGTGGCATGTTGTGGCCTAGTCTCATGGGTGCATATAAGACCATATTGCCTGCTGGGTCGCCAGGCTCTGCCCCTTTGCCTGTAACAGGCCACCAGGGAGCTGCATTGCACGGGACTGGTGAGACCCATCGGTGTAAGGTGCTCTTATGTAGCTGCCTCAAACCCTTCATATCATAATATCTGAGCCCTTTGATGATCCTTCTGTACCATTCATCTTATCAGCCTGCTACGTGGGTGCCCCATGAGTTGCGGCGGCACGCTGAGAGGTACAGAGGCTGAAGAGACTCGGAACACGATGTATGGGGAAGGAACCCTGACTGAAATATCTAAACTCTGAAATTGCTGAATAGCAGATAAGAGCACAGGGGAATTGGGGTTACACTACACGAGCCAGCACATATCATAAGCTGGGTGACAAAACATGGTTCTTACAACTTGATTTAGATAATGGCGGACACAGACTAGAAGCAGGGCCTATGAACGGACACGCATCATATACTGGCTTTGTGTGGATTTGTCTCCTTGTCCCATCACCCACAGAAAGTATGCTTGTTTACGGACTTCAGCAATATAAATGTTACTGCAACCAATGAAATAAGGAAGACACATGGTAATCAGGCGAATATCTCTTTTGACCAAAGAAAAGCAGCAGGGTCATGATATGAGCCTCCATCCCAGTCTGAGAAGCAAGCAATGAGTGCCATGAACGAAACATATGCGGGTATCTAGCCCATATTGATAGACCTGAAGACCAGCCTACGTGCTACTGATATGAAAATTGATAATCTAACTGCTGAGATGGATTTGATGAAAGAGTTTGGATAAACACAGCGATTGACTTAATGAGGCCGAGTGCAGAATTTCACCCCTGGAAGACAACTCCTCTGAACTTAAAAATAAAGTTACATGAATGTAAGGTAATCTGGCTAAAATATCTGCCAAAAATTGGTAATTTGGAGTCCCAATCCCACAGAAATAACATTTGTAGTACTGTGATACAGGCATCTACAGATATTGGTAAGCTTGAGACATTTGTGTAATCCTTACTTTCAAACCTATTTGACAGAACCAGTTTCTCAGAATGTCTAATTAATGAATGAGCGCAAAGGTCAATGGGGAGTAGGACTTTTCCGGGAGCCCCACTCCTACCAATAGCAGCCAGACTAATAAACTATAGTGACTGAGACACAGCCATACGAGTCACTCAAGAAAAAGGACTGTTGCAGTTCAAGGGCTCTACTCTTCTGCTCTACAAGGAATTAACAACTACTGTGCAGCAGGCTAGGAGGGCAGATCTGGAAGTCAAAAAACTGATGTGATCTCATGATATCAAATATGAAAGCCTTTTCCCAGCTCGCCTCAGTTTACACCTCATGGATTGGATCCATATCTGCACAAGCCTGAAAAAAGCCATGAAATTTTCCAAAAATGCTTTCATGAAACCGAGACATAGAACTACTGGATTCCCCACTGACTATGGAACCAGACACATAATGTCACAAATGAGGACTCCCAAGTACTTTGATCCTGGACTGTCAAACTGATACTTGTATACTTTGCCTTTTCGGTTAGGAGTAAATAAAGTTTAATGGAAATAGCCCTTAGTAGGTTTGATCCGCTATGCTCCTCTCTACTATTTGGACCACAGGCATAGCTCCCCATGAGGGATTAGCGTCTGCCCATGCAGGTGAGGCAGCTACAGTTTCCTTACACAGAAGGAAAATGCTACTTACCCAGTATGCATCTGTTCTTGGCATATAGAGCTGTGGAATCATATGCTTTAGCATAGATCACCATCTAGTGTTGGGTCCGGATGTTTGCACTTTGTTTTTCTTCAAAGAAGTCTTTCCAGTCATGAGGTAGGTGACTCCTCCTTTCGGTGATAGCGCGCATGGGCATCGACTCCATCCTTAGATTGTTTTGCCATAAAGGGTGATGATGGAGTTAGTAAGAGTAGTAAAAAGAGATTGTCTTATGGTTTGCGGCAGCCTGGCCCTGGCCTGCCTTGCTGGGTTGTCTTAGGCCTGGCTGCCATACTGCTTTTCTTTGCACACGTTGCTTTGAGCTGTTGTTCTCTCGACCTCTGCTCTTGCCAAGTTATTGTAGCGCTGTCTGGCTTTTCTGTCTCTCACCTTTTCTCCTGTTCGATTTGGGCTCAGACTGCTCAACATGTACAAGGTCGAATAACAATTTCTCCTTGTTCTTGCTGATTTGGCCTGTCCCTCGCACCTACACATAACACTATGTACAGCTGCCATGGAGAAATTAGTGTGCTTTTAATATTGCGGTTTGCCCGCTCTAGATACAGTTGGAGAAAACCTTTCCAGGGAGAAGAGCTGTGATTGTCTGCTGATGTAGTTTTGCATCTAGAGACTGAGGTATGGGGGTTCGCTAGTCAAAGCCCAGAGGTCTTCTATTTTTATAATAAACTAGCTTACAGCACGGGGAGGGTGGTAATGTTAGTTAAACATATATCCACTGCTTTATGAGATGCTTTCCCCGTTTGTATTCTATGGAGTTGTAACCATGCTGATTATATTATTCATATGCATTATGATAATAGTACTGACACGTGTACTGTATCTTAGAGCACGTAAGTTGAAATAAACATTTTGAACTATACAGTGTCTCTTATTACCACGTTGTGGACAGGTACGAGTGTGACGAAAGAGTGTTCTTGCCTCTGCGAGTCCTGAGAGAGAGATACCGTGTTCTGGGTTGTCTAATCATTGGTACATTGGTGCTAATGGGACGCTAAGGCTAGTTGGGTTGGGGTTTTGGGTGCTAAGGTCTATGGTTGGCTCACCACTATATTCCGAGGTCCTATTATCCTGTGCATAGCTCTGTATGTGCAGAAACCCTATGACATGGCGCGACCAACGAGTGGGGCCGCTTATCTGCGAGACGCTTGAGTAGTACTTGTGCTTGTCCACAACCCCCTCACATACGTTTCCGGAAGCGTGTGTGACGGTGATACCTCCTTTATTGAAGTTTTTGTAGGTTCTTTCAAGCTTGAAGTTGTTAAAAAAGGTTTCCTGATTAAAACCCTAGTTGAGCTGCCTCCTGTTAGATTGTCGACAAATTCTAGCCGTATATGGCTACTCAAATTGCGGCACATAGCCGCGGAGCACTCCGAACACACTTACGGGTGTATGGAGTGCCAGATACTGGAGTTGACTTGATCTTTGTGGTACAAGCCGATCCGGCTTACCACTTCGAGGTGTTCTACTCATGGATCACTTTTCCTGCAGTGGATGGGACTGACAATTTGTTCCATGAATATACAGCCACTGCAGTTCCTAATAACTATATACCTTATTCTTGTCTTGAGGTACCGCTCACGGCGTGGCAACACCGTGTTTGGTTTGATGGCGCCCTCCCCCAACCGACTACCACGGTTCGTTTAGGCCCCTTGTCTATTGATGGGGCCACTTGGCCTGTTTTGGCCGGGTACACCCCACATCCGCAATATATGACAATACCAGTTGCGGAACTGCGCAACATGTATTCGGCTTTGGTGCGAGTGCATCGAGCCCTAGTGCAATATGTTACAGGCAACATCCAGGGAGCCCCTCCTGGAGTTGCAGGCCATCCAACTGGTGCAGCCGGAGTTACCATAAGTCCTGTAATGGTGAACTCAGTGATGGGCAAACGTCCACAAAATAAGGACGACTTTCCTTATTGGCTTGCAGAAAAATTTGACCAGTTGGAGGCAGTTTTTCCACACACAACCCCAGTGGATAAACACCGTATTTTAACGATTAGTTTGCCAAAAGACTTAATTCCCGAGTTGACAGCATGTGACAACTGGGGTAAGGTATTCGCAGCAGTATATTCTAAATGTTTTGGTACTCCTTCCATGACGGTTCTCCCCTCCGTAATTAAAAAAAGTACAGGATGAACATGGCCCTGAAGCGGCTGTGGAATTAGGGATGAGACTGGTTTGAAGTAGTAGCTGAGCTGATCCTTGCGAATGTCAAGGGCGATGCAGTGAACTTTCAAGTAGCGAACGCTTTGGCTCTGGTCCCAGAATTGGACAGGCCTCGCGAATTACCGAAAATTATTACCCAGGCTTACAAAACTATTGGTAGAAATAGCCTGGGCAACAAGCCTTTTGCAAAACAGCAAACACAATCGCAACAACAACAACAAACCAAATCTCAGCCTGAGA
This sequence comes from Calotriton arnoldi, assembly GCA_963921515.1. Taxonomy (NCBI): domain Eukaryota; kingdom Metazoa; phylum Chordata; class Amphibia; order Caudata; family Salamandridae; genus Calotriton; species Calotriton arnoldi. Next base: position 1,024,686 of record CAWUFW010004507.1, on the reverse strand, counting down.
AAGATGAGAAACCAGTCTTCACTAAAAAGAGTTGGAGGCTGAAAAAACAGGGTAAGCAACAAAAGAAGCCGGAGTCGAGAGGCGCATCCCCGGTTTCAGTTTCTTCTGAACGCACTTATGATTTACGCGATAGAGCGAGAATTAAATCACCGGATAGGTTTCAGATCCCTGATGAGCGTTCCTCGTTCTTCACAGGCACAGACTTCGTCACAGGCCGGTGGAGGAGACCGCCATGATAGAGGAAGGGACCGAGAGGCTCCCCAGGGACGAGACCAACCTCGACAACAAGTCAGAGGAAAAGCAGAAGACTTTCAACGTTTTCGACCACAATTTCAGAAGAAGAAAGTTGCCGCCGTAACAGCGAAATGCGCCACAGACGGTGAGAACGAGGCTCCTGAATTGTACGTGGGCAGTAACCCTCCTAGACAGCGCCGCGGAAGTTACCATAGTGCGGGAGGCGCTATGTCCTCATATGGAGGCGACAGCAACTGAAACATTCATTACTGTCGAGACAGCTGACACCAGAGTGGCACCCCCTGATAGACTTTTTAATATTGTCATTCAAATCGAAGGTGATATACAGCGTATAATTAAAGGGATTTTTGGGAAAATCTAACCTCTTCATATGACATTTTGTTAGCAGAGGTGGATTGGCCACCCCCTTCGTTCTTGCTGCGAGTAAGGGGAGGAGGTAATCCTTCCGAGCTTTTCTCGACATGTCCCAAAGGACAAAGCGGAGGCTCTGGCAGCTGAGTGGGCTGTGTCCCTAGCTCCTGCGTTATACCGCAATCACGTGGGTTGGGACGAAGATTCTCCCCCCCATGAAATACCTTTGCAGTCACTACCGCAGCCACAACCCCAATATCCCATAAAACCTGAAGCCAAAGGCCCCGTTTCCGAAATTCTGACTCAGTTGGAATATCAGGGAGTAATTGAACCCTGTGTATCACCTATGAACAATCCCCTTTTTGCGGTTTCTAAACCCGATGGATCGTACCGCTTAGTTTTGGATTACCGGCATTTGAACTCTCATTGTCGGACCTTTGCGGTGCAAAACACCCATAGTTCTGCGCTTGTAGATACTCTTGTTCGTAAAAGATACAAAACGACCCTTGACCTTTCAAATGGATTCTACACGCACAACTTAGCCCCGGAGAGTGGCCAATGGAGCGCTTTTACTTCCGGTGGTAAAATGTTCAAATTCAGGCGTCTTCCTATGGGCTACAAGAATAGTCCAGGCGTATTCGCCGCTCGTGTTGTCTCTTTGTTAGACGGCATCGATCCAGACGCCTGTTCGTACGTAGATGACATTTATCTGACGGACGACGAATTGTTTCTGCATCTAACCCGAGTCGACCGCATTATTCTTGAATTTGCGGTTCATGGTTACAAAATTAACTTTGCCAAATCTCATATTGCTGAATTTACCGTTTTGTTCTTGGGCTACGAGCTCAACAATGAAGGTAAGGGCTTAGCCCCCCATTTTCTGGAGAAATGTGCACTTCTGTGCCCTCCTACTAATCTGAAGAAACTTCAGTCATTGCTGTTTTTTTTTAACTTCGGACGTACATACATTCCCGAATACGCCCAGCGTATCAAGCCACTGTATGCCTTGATACAACCTACCTTTTCGAAGTCTTGCTGGCTTCCGGAGCATACCTCCATTCTACAGTCTTTACAGACTGACCTTCTTGAGTCTAAATATCTTTTGACACGTGATAACCACACAAACCTGGTGATTAGAATCATTCCAGGGGCAGTGGGTTTCACGTACTTAACCTTTAATGAAGGTGATACAGTACCCATCGCATACAAGTCACATCTGTACACCTCCGCAGAAATGCGGTTTTCATCTGTGGAAAAAGTTCTGACAGCAGTGCAAATGGCGATTCTAAAGGAGCGCGCACTGTCACAGGGAAAACGCATTCTGGTGGTAACACCATATCCTGCTCTAGAGGCAGTGACCAAAGCAAATGTACCGAACTCTAAAGCTTTGCACCCCCGTTGGATACAATGGGCAACCTCGTTGACGTCTCCGGATGTCACTTTCATATTCGATTCTTCTCTTCAGACTCAGGAGTTCTTACAGTATGAATTCGTTCATCCTCCTCCTCTGTCTTTATTGCCGCTTGAGGATTACGACTGTGTGATCTACACCGATGGTTCGGCACAACCGGCCACGGGTTCCAAGCATGCTTATTCAGCCGCATGTGCTATTGTTGCAGGTACGTTTGTGAACGGAAAGTTCAAATCCACTGTGGTGCACACTCAGACACTCGGGGACAGTACCGCACAATTGGCCGAGTTGCGCGCATTGGGGCTTGCGCTTGAGTTCGTCAATCCTGATGTGACCACTTTAATTGTGTGCGATTCTTACTACTGTGTTCAATCATACAATGACAATCTGTTCTTTTGGTCGCAAAACGACTAGAGACGCTAAAGGCAACACAATCAAGCATAAAATGCTTTGGGTTCGAGTGGCAGAATTACAACAACGTCTGCCGCTCACACAGGTGGTTCACACCCTAGGCCATCAGCGGGTGGGCGCACACGCTGTTGGTAACAGTCTGGCAGATGAAGCTGCCAGATCAGCAGTAGTCACGTGTTCAGTAGCAGCAGTTACTAGATCCATGTCTAAAATAGACACTGATATCTTGGCAGCTATTGCTGCAACAAAGGAAGGAACGAATTACCCTAGGGGTTTCCTTCCAAATATTCTTACCAGTTAGGTCCCGATCAGGCTCCTTATGTAACAATACCTGACGTTGGTGATCGGCTGATCCCCAACGCGGACCGCAGACTTTCCTTGATAACGGCAGCACACGAAGGCATAGCTTCGGCTCATGCTGGTGTGTCTGCGACAGTTTCCATTTTGCAGCAGCGTTACTGGTGGCGTGGTTTATATAAAGACACCCTTACTTATGTGCTTTCCTGTGACGTTTGTCAACAGATTAAGCCTTCCACGGTTACACGACCACCACAGACCTCGCTCGGAATTTCAAACAGACCCTTTAGGTGTGTTTACTTGGATCACTGCGGTCCATTTTCTTCGGACACTGCCTATAAATATATCTTAGTGGCAGTGGACTCGTGCACACGGTTCATCTGGGTCTGGCCACAACGGAGTGCTGACGCTCGAAATGTCATCAGGGATTTGCGTGTCTTTGTGGGAATTTTCGCATGCGGCACCTTCCATTCTGACCAAGGTCCGGCGTTTGCCTCTAAGGCTTACAAGGACGCAATGGGTTCCTTGGGGGTGCGGGTGAAATTTTCGTCTCCGTATAGGCCTGAGGGCAACTCCATCGTTGAACGAATGAACCGTGACTTAAAGCAATCCTTGACAGCTAGAGTTATAGGTACTGGCAGGAACTGGCTGGCCCACTTGTATACCGTACAACGTGCACTTAATAATCTCCCTAGAAGACCTCTGGGTGGGCGGACCCCTTACGAAATGCTCTTTGGCATACGAATGTTTGTGCCAGACCTTGATGGTCTAGACATGGCGGCGCAATCCGCCAAGTTTGATGTAGATAACCATTCTACTATGTTACAGGACTTACAAGAAGCCCGAGACAAACTTGCAATTGCACATTTGCCTTCAGCCACAGACCCTGCTATGCAGATTCCGGTTGCCGGCTGGCTTCCGAAGATTGGCGACCTGGTTCGAGAGAAGGTGGAGAACAAAAAGAATTCGGCCCCTCTTTTCGTGCACCGGTTCCAGTCCTGGGCTTGAAGGGAACACGTACAGTCATCTTACCACCGCTTCCTGGTCGCAAGGAGAACAGATACATCTCAGTGGAAAATGTCAAGCTACAACATCTGGCCGATCCACAATAGTGTCACACCAGCGGTCTCTTGTCCTGCCATTTATCGGACATGTGTTCGAGGCACTCCTGCCCGAACGGTCACTGATGTTACCATGGAGATGGTGGATTTGCCTGAAAATATATTCGAACCCCCTGTCTCCCCCTGCATCGACGAGGACGAGTATACCTATCCCGCCACAGAGTCGGTGGCACACCAACCAACAACGCCACTGAGCCAGACACGTTATTACTTTGACTCGGATTCCAACTCATCAACGGTCCCGTCCAAGTTCAGTCTTTTTGTATCCTGGTTTAGAGACAATTTTTTGATTCCACCCTGGACATACATCTGGATGGTGCTTTTCTTGATTTTTTTGTTCATGTCCATTGGCTTTGTCACAGTGTTTTTTCTACTCATCAATGGTCACGATTTACCTGAACGCTCTGCTGTGAACAGTGTTGCTGGAACTTTGGCTCCACATTCCTCTTCACACATCATGAAGCGTGACCACACATTTGTGAACATTTCAGCGTTTCCAGTTGCTGATGGCATCGTATGGGATGCGGTAAACTTTCAAATCCATGGCCCGACAGAAATTATTAATGTACCAAATGTCCTTCGAGTTTCGATGGGTGATGTAGTAAAAAGTAATATTCATTCTGACGATTGGGATGTGCATGCCGTTGAAGCATTGTTTGCTGATTTAAAATATTATGCTTCCTTTAATGCTGAGGATTTGTATATGAATTCTGCGAATTATGCCGATTTGTATTGCTACCAGCATTGGGGCAACCATTTTCTCCACAAACCGAGTGCACTACGCAGCCCTGTTACCTACACCCAATGGGAACATTGCCCAAACCCCTTACCAGGTAGCTCCCAGACTCTTCGAAATAAATTCACCTGTTTCACTGATTTTAATCGATCGAACCCTGGGTCCTATTATTTTAAATTGAATACCCCATTGACTCAAAAAATCATGTTGACCCAAACCAAATTACTTTATTCGGGTTCCTTTTTGAGCGCCTTGGCGGTGGGTGGTTATGAGTACTGGAAAGACACAGTGGATTTAAAATCAATCTGGGGTTCAAAGCCATGGCAGGTGCAGGGCACCGAGGCTTTGCACCGCGCTTGCCTTATCCCGGCCCAAATTGTGTTTCTGAATGCTTCCATTCATCAAACCACGTGTTGGGGGTTGGCTACCACTAAACAATTAAATGCGCCAGCCATCCCATCCTTGTCGAGTTCTCCAAATGATAGCTTGCGTTTTAATATGTCCCTTGTGACGTTGCAGGCTCTGTTTCAAAACAACTCCTTTAACGTTTCTGCACTGGTACAGTCACCCTGGTTGGCATGGCCCATATCATCGAATGCATGCCAACTGCGTTTTCATGGCACAGTTCCTGGCTACAGACAGGACAAGCCTGATCCGAGATTTGCTGAATCTCGTACTGTCACCACGTATTCAGTTGGTAAATTATGTAAACAATGGCTACACCATTCGTCCCTAGACTCTGTTAAACAACATTTGTCCCTCCTAACAGGCACTATTGATCTGTCCGACTTTATCTTGGGACCTCGTGGTCCCCGGCCGAAGAGATTCATTTATGAAGCGTATAATGAACTCTGGAAGCTGTCACAAATGGAGGCTGCTTCCCGTCTTCGGGAAATAGACCAAGCAAATTTGGAAAAGGTGCTTGCTGTTGTTGACAATAGTATAAATACCCTGTCTTCCCGCATTTACACATTAGAGAATATTGTGTCCTCTGTTGTTGATATTGTACAAGATGATGTTTCTATTTTGTATCATGGTCAGAATCAATTGCGTTCAGTAATGCAGTTTGCGTGGACTTTGCAAACCCTTAAGTTAGGTAAAGTTCCTTGGAATTTCTTGAACACCACTGCCCTTTTTCTGCCTTTTAATTTGACTGAAAGGCAGCAGTTCATGTCCATGAAAGATGCATCTTACACTTTGTTACATATCGAGAAAGTGGATCCTTTACCATTCTCTGTAGCGGAACTAGATTCTGCTGTGTGGCTAGTTCATGGGGTTATCGCTTTACCTTTTTCCTTGTTTGAATTTAGCTCGTGCATGAAACATTATCCTGTGGGCCGTTTCCAGCCTTTGGGTAGTGCTTTCCTGCATGAACTCTGGTCCTTGCCTTTCATGTATAAATGCCTTAGAGACGGCAAGGAAGTTTTTCTCACGGGGAGTCTTGTGATTCCACTGTGGGTCATTCGCTTATTTGTAAACATATTAAACTGCACGGAGCTTGTAGCGTTTCCGTTCCGAATCTTGCATGTGTGCTAAAGGGTATTCCTGCTCCTGCTATTTCTCCTACCTTTACTTTGCTTACTAACGGTAGCTATTTGCTTTTAAATAACGAAGAATGTTGTGGCCTACAGGCCGGCATTCCGTATATTGTCACGGTTTCGCACAGAGTTGTCTGCTGCAAGAATGTGCTTTTTCCTCCCCCTCACGACATCGTTGATAACTCTATTTGGCCTTCCATTCCTACCATGGAGGCAGACTTCAATAAGTTGAGCAGAATAAAGGCCCTATTATTGAATGAGGAGGTTACGCTCACGTCCGCCCGGGAGACATTCGTTCTCCAGGTGGCGAGTACCCACAGTGAAATACAGGCCCTTTTGAACACCAACCTCCCCAACATTTCGGGGAGTTAATTCATCGTATTTTTAACGCATCAAACACTGAGGGTCTAGTGCATTTTTTAAGATTGTGGGGTCCGGCCTGGTGTCCACCTTCCAAACTATTTTCGGTGTGATACCGGCGTTCATTCATTCTATTTTTTCTAGCGTCTTTGGTGGTTTCCCATTAATCCTCGCCTTGGCGGCTGGTGTCTTGCTGTTGGTCTGTTTTCTGCGCAATGGCTGCTCCCCGCTGGGCCCTTCTCGATCCCGAACGCCTCCAGCTGCTCCGTGAGCGACTTCTGGCTGGCTTCGGTGTTCTGCCCTTGGCGACCATCAGTGTGTCCTACACCCTTTCTTTTCGCTTTGCGTATTTCACTTGCGTGCAACCTGTGATGTCTTGCATCCGCTGTCCTTTCACCTGGACCATGGATTATTGCCTCTCCAATTCGTCGTTGTCTGTTCCGGATTTTGTTCAGTTGGTGGGTCCCTTAGAGGCCCATGAACGGGACTGTTCCGTTGCTGGCTTTATGACGCGTGCGGCTGCACTGGGGATTTTGGCACAATGGGATATCTGGGCGGCTGCTCAGGATCTCCTACAACAAAGTTATATTGAATATCACGCAAGCTGTCCCGCATTGCTGTTGGATGCTCCCTCCTCTGAGGAACATTCCTGCTCATTTGATCTGTTGGACTGGATGGCGTCTATGTTTTGTGACACTTCCAATGATGTCCTCTTGGATGCTATTGCGTTTTTCTGCACTTCTACGTTTCTGGATTGATGTGGCCTGCCTCGCTGACTCTCGTTTTTCGTTGGGTCTTTTTGTTTTTTGTCCCTCTCCCTCATGGTGACTGCGTAACCTAACATTTCTGTTCTGCTCGGCCCATTTGAACTCTGTCTTCGTCCTTTGTCTTGTCCGATGGACTGTCTGGGGAGGGTGTCTTGTGGTTTGCGGCAGCCTGGCCTGCCTTGCTGGGTTGTCTTAGGCCTGGCTGCCATACTGCTTTTCTTTGCACACGTTGCTTTGAGCTGTTGTTCTCTCGACCTCTGCTCTTGCCAAGTTATTGTAGCGCTGTCTGGCTTTTCTGTCTCTCACCTTTTCTCCTATTCGATTTGGGCTCAGACTGCTCAACATGTACAAGGTCGAATAACAATTTCTCCTTGTTCTTGCTGATTTGGCCTGTCCCTCGCACCTAGACATAACACTATGTACAGCTGCCATGGAGAAATTAGTGTGCTTTTAATATTGCGGTTTGCCCGCTCTAGATACAGTTGGAGAAAACCTTTCCAGGGAGAAGAGCTGTGATTGTCTGCTGATGTAGTTTTGCATCTAGAGACTGAGGTATGGGGGTTCGCTAGTCAAAGCCCAGAGATCTTCTATTTTTATAATAAACTAGCTTACAGCACGGGGAGGGTGGTAATGTTAGTTAGACATATATCCACTGCTTTATGAGATGCTTTCCCCGTTTGTATTCTATGGAGTTGTAACCATGCTGATTATATTATTCATATGCATTATGATAATAGTACTGACACGTGTACTGTATCTTAGAGCACGTAAGTTGAAAAACATTTTGAACTATACAGTGTCTCTTATTACCCACGTTGTGGACAGGTACGAGTGTGACGAAAGAGTGTTCTTGCCTCTGCGAGTCCTGAGAGAGAGAGATACCGTGTTCTGGGTTGTCTAATCATTGGTACATTGGTGCTAATGGGACGCTAAGGCTAGTTGGGTTGGGGTTTTGGGTGCTAAGGTCTATGGTTGGCTCACCACTATATTCCGAGGTCCTATTATCCTGTGCATAGCTCTGTATGTGCAGAAACCCTATGACAAGATGACCATGTATAATGTATCTAAGTAAGATAGTACTGCAACAGATAAAGGTACCCGGGGAGGTGGGTGGGCGCATATGATTCTACAGCTCTATATGCCAAGAACAGATGCATACTGGGTAAGTAGCATTTTCCGTTCGAGGCATATGAGCTGTAGATCATATGCTTTAGCATAGACTATACAGCAGTTATCTCCCAAGCGGTTGGCTAATCTGCAGCTGTTGCAGTGGTTTGAAATAGTGTTCGTAAAACTGCCTGGCCCACACTAGCTTGCTGTCTTGCTAACACATCTACACAGTAGTTCTTTGTGAATGTGTGTGGTGTAGACCATGGTGCAGCCTTGCAGATGTCATCTAGGGGTATATTCCCCAAGAATGCCATAGAAGCCCCCAGTTTGCGTGTAGAATGCGCTCTAGGGGGGAATTGTTAATGTGCGCTTAGCTTTAATGTAGCATATTTGAATGCACTTAACCATCCACCGTGCAATACCTGCTTTTGATATTGGATTGCCTTTATGCGGTGGTGCAAAAGCAACAAAAAGTTGTTTGGTTTTCCTAAAAGGTTTTGTTCTTTCAAAGTAGTATAGTAAGGCTCTTTTGACATCTAATGTGTGAAGAGCACGCTATGCCACTGATTCTGGTTGAGGGAAGAACACAGGCAACTCAACAGACTGGTTGATATGAAAGGCAGAAACGACTTACGGTAAAAATTTGGGATTAGTCCTAAGAACCACTTTGTTTTGGTGTATTTGTAAAAATGGTTCTTGTATAGTTAGTGCCTGAAGCTCACCCACTCTTCTAAGAGATGTGATGGCTATAGGGAAGGCTACCTTCCATGTGAGAAACTGTAGTTCACATTTGTGCAAAGGTTCAAAGGGTGGACCCATGAGTCTTGTAAGAACTATATTGAGATTCCACACTGGAGAAGGTGGAAGTCTAGGAGGAATGATTCTTTTGATTCCTGCCATAAAAGCTTTAATAGCGGGAACTCTAAACAGAGATAAGTGCTGTCTGTTTTGCAGGTAAGCAGCTATTGCAGCAAGATGTAAGTGTATGGATGTATACGCTAAATTAGAACGCTGTAGGTGTAATAGATAGCAAATAATGTTTTGGATTGAAGCATCTAGTGGATTGATTTGATTGTTGTTACAGTAAACAACAAACCGCTTCCACTTTGCTGCGTAGCATGCTCTTGTGGTAGGGCATCTAGCCTCTTTGAGGACATTCATACAGTCTGGCGGAAGATTAAGGTAGCCAAACTCTAGGATTTCAGGTGCCAGATAGCAAGGTTGAGATGACTGGGATCTGGATGTCTTATCTCTCCGTGGTTCTGAGTGAGAAGCCTGGGGGAAAGGTGTCGTTTTTGGTGAGGAACTACCGAGAGTTCCAACAGGGTTGTGAACCAGGGTTGTCGGGCCCATGTGGGAGCAACTAGGATTAGGGTCAGGAAATGCTGTTTGAGTTTGTGAACCACTAACGGAATTAGTGGGAGAGGTGGAAAAGCGTAAGCAAATTTCCCTGACCAATTGACCCATAGCGCATTACCTTTGGACAATGGGTGTAGATACCTGGACGCGAAGCCTGGGCATTTTGTGTTGAGGTGTGTGGCGAACAGATCCATTTCTGGGTAGCCCCACATCTGGAAGAATGGGAGGAGGACTTGAGGGTGTAGTTACCATTCGTGGATCTGCTGTTGCTGACGACAGAGCAGATCTGCAATCTGGTTGTTTACTCCTGGGAGGTGTTCTGCCAGGAGATATATTTTTTGAGGTATGGCCCATCTCCAGATGCTTTGAGCTAGTTGTGAAAGCTGTAGAGAGTGTGTGTCCCCTGTTTTTGTATGTAGTACATTGCTGTCATGTTGTCTGTACGAACTAGGACAGCTTTGCCTACTAGATGCAGTTGAAAGGCTTTCAATGCTAGAAAAATTGGTAGCAGTTCTAGATGGTTTATGTGGAGTTGTTTTTGTTGTACAGTCCACATGCCCTGAATGGTATGTTTTTGAAGATGAGCTCCCCAACCAGTGAGCGATGCGTCTGCTCTTAGCACTATCTGTGGAACCGGGTCGACGAACGGCCGTCCCTTGGAAAGGTTTTGTATATTCCACCACTGCAGAGAGCGGTGGGTGCAGCCGTCCACCAACACTAGATCTGTTAACTGACCTTGAGCCTGGTTCCACTGACGTGCTAAGCATTCCTCTATAGGACGCATTTGGAGTTTTGCATAAGGAACAATTAAAATGCAAGAAGCCATCATTCCGATCAACTGCATGAACACTCGGGCTGGTAATGAGTGTTGAGGATGAAATTGTGATATTAGATTTTGCAAGTTACAGATCCTGACTGGATTGGGGAATGCTAGTGCCTTGTGTGTATCTATTGTGGCTCCTAGATACACTTGTGTGTTGGATGGCTGGAGGGGAGACTTGGCGAGGTTTACAGTGAATCCCAGGTCGTGAAGCAGTTGAACTGTTTTCTGAGTGTGGTGTAGGCAGCTGTGTTGCGATCCGGCTTTTATTAGCCAGTCGTCTAGATAAGGGAAGACGTGGATGTGCTGTCTTCTTAGATGAGCTGCGACTACTGCCAGACACTTGGTGAAGACTCTGGGTGCTGTAGTTACCCCGAATGGGAGGACTTTTAATTGATAATGTTGTCCGTCCACCACGAACCTGAGATTTTCTGTGAGGCGGGTGAATGGGGATATGGAAATAGGCGTCCTTTATATCCAGAGTGGATAGAAAGTTGTCTTGCTGAAGCAGCGGGAGCACCTGTTGAAGTGTGACCATGTGGAAGTGGTCTGACTGAATGTAGAGATTTAGCTGTCTGAGGTCTAATATAGGCCTGAGAGAGCCGTCCTTCTTGGGAATTAGGAAATACGGGGAGTATACTCCGGTCCCCTGATGATGAAATGTGACTGGTTCTATAGCATGTTTTCCCAAGAGAGAGAGAACCTCTTTTTTTAAGAGGGTGAGATGTTCTGGTGACATTGCATGTGCTCTTGGAGGAATAGTTGGGGGGAGTGCTTGTAAGCTCCAGGCACTAACCATACTGGATAATTTGTAGTACCCACTTGTCTGAGGTGATTGAATTCCAGACAGGAAGGAATTGTGAGAGAGGTCCCCCGACAGGGGTGGAATGATCGGGGGTAGCGGAAGGAAGTCACTGTTTATTTGCGGGGGAAGTGCGTGTGGAGTTACCTCTGCTTCTTCCCTTATTATTGTTTCCTCTATAACCTCCTCGAAAATAGCCTCTGGAAGAGGGGGGATTGGTTGTTACCCTTGTAAGAGGAGGAGGAGTGTTCGGTGGACACAATTTTTGAACCACCCCTGTAAAAGGAGTGTCGAAAGGCACCCCTATTAGTAGGCAATTGTAAAGCCCCCATAGAATTTGCGATCTCAGTGTCTTTCTTCATCTTTTCCAGCGAGGTATCGACAGCTGGTCCGAAAAGATGCTCTTTATCAAATGGCTGGTTAAGTATGGAGGATTGTACCTCCTGCTTGAATCTAGAAATCCTAAGCCAAGCGTGTCTGCGCAATAGCACACTAGTATTGATTGCACGAGCTGCTGTGTCTGCTGCGTCTACTGCACATTTAATGGAAGTATTAGTGATGAGTTTACCTTCCTGAATAAGGTCATTAGCTTTTGCTTTGTACTCATCAGGTAAGTGTTGCATGAGTTTCTCTAACTCATCGTTATGAGCCCTATCATAGCGTGCTAGCAGAGCCTGAGCGTTAGCAATACGCCAATGATTTGCAGCCTGTGAAGCCACTCTATTACCTGAGGCATCAATAAGTTTGAACTCCTTGTCAGGAGGGGAGGCCTCACCTGTGGTTTGAGGGTTAGCTCTCTTGCGAGCGTTAGAGACTACAAGAGAGTCTAAGGGCAACTGACCTTTGATGTAAGCAGGATCGGTAGGAGCGGGTTTATATTTTTTGTCTACTCTAAGCAGGAGTATTCTTGCCTTAACAGGGTCTTTAAATACGTCGTCTGTGTTTTTTTTTTTTGATAATCAACTTTATTGATTTTAACACACAGTAAAAACACAGCCTTGGTTCTACATCTTGAGTAGTAGTAAGATACAGTTTGGAGTGACAAGAGAAGTAGAAAGCTACCAGGTGATAAGAGTTCCATTTCGGCCTAGACAAACCAAAAACATTTATGGAATCATTCCCCTTCAGCCCCGCAATTGGATTATAAGTTGAACCATTTACCCCATATTTTGTCAAAGAGACCATGACATCCCCGGGCCTCAAAGAGAGGTTCCTCCTGAGCACCGCACCAATCCACTCCTTGCCTCCACCTCCTCATGGAAGGAGGGTTTTTGCGACCATAGCACCGCTATATCTCGCTCGCGACCGCTAGGGCCGTGCCCAAGAAGCGTTTGTCTGCCCTTGATCCGTCCAGGCCGTCAAACACCCCTAAAAGCAAACGTGTCGGGTCATGGGGAACCGTCCAGCCCAAGGTCTGTGTCAACTCGCGTTCCACTCCTGTCCAAAACCGCGTTAGAGCGGGACACTGCCAGACCATGTGGAAGAAATCAGCTGGGGACTGATCGCAGCGTGTACAGGCTGGGGTGGATCTCATATGGGCATTGTACATGCGCAACGGGGTCAGGTATGCCGTGTGTAAATAGTAGAATTGGATAAGACGCAGCTTGGAGGAAGTTGTCAGGGTCTTGGGGGCCATAAGGGCGTCTCTCCAGTCCGCGTCATCCAGGGGGCCCAACCAGCCCTCCCAACGAGTCCGTAGGGATTCCAGGGACGTGGGGCCATTGTTTACTAAGGCGCGGTAGATCCGGGATACCCCTCCGCCACCCATATTCCCCATCAGTACCTGGGCCTCTAAGGGGTTGAATTCAGGGAAGGTGGTGGGGGAGGGTATGTGGGTGTGGATGGCATGGCGTAATCGTAAGTATTGGTAGAATTGAGAGGAGTGAAGAGAGTACTGGCGTTGCAAATCTGCGAAAGATCGGATGTGATCCCCTACCCAGATATCCCCCAGCAATGAGATCCCAATAAGGTCCCATCGGCGAAAGCCTTGGAGATCAGATACTTCCTTCAGCCAGGTCCCACGCCACAGAGGTGTCTGCCGGGTGAGTTTCTGGTTCCACTTGACATATCGAAGGGCCGTCCGCCAGGCCATAAGGACCGCCCGGGTGATGGGGGAGCGCAGGGGACGGGTCCACCGTAGAGGTATGCCATGATCTGGGGAAGATCCATGGTTGTGGTTTCCAGTCGGTATGCAGGGTCGGACCAGCCGCCCGCAAACCAATCATGGATTACAATGAGCTTCGTGGCCAGGTAGTAGAGGTGGAGATTAGTCACCCCCATGCCACCGTCATAGGGGGATGCGGCAGTGTGCCAGGGATACCCTTGGTCTCCGGCCCCCACAGGAAACGATTGAGGAGCCCGTCTATTTCCTTGAACCAGCTACCGGGAAGGGGAGTGGTAATATTTTGCAAAATGTAGAGGAATCGGGGGAGGATTATCATTTTAAAAAGGGCAGTCCGGCCGAGGGGATTGAGGGGGAAGGGCTTGCCATTTCTTCAGATCAGTTTTAGTTTTATTCATTAGTGGCGTAATGTTTAGGGCCCATTCGAGCTCGGGAGGAGAGCAACCCAAATCCCCAAGTATTTGAAGGATTGTCTCCGGAGAGGAATGGACTCCTGCCAGTCAAAACATGCCCGGGATGGATGTAAGGGGACCAGTGTAGATTTCGCCGGATTGAGCCTAAGGCCAGAGATCCGTTCGAAGGCTGCAAGAGCATCTAGACAGCGCGGGCCAGAGTCTTCGGGTCCGCCAGGTATAGGAGGACGTCGTCGGCATAGAGGGCGATTTTGTCGCACAGATGTGAGCCCCAGGTCCAACCTCGGATGAGGGGATCCTGCCGGATCAAGGAGGCCAGGGGTTCCATCGCCAAGGCGAATAGGAGGGGTGAGAGTGGGCAGCCCTGGCGGGTGCCTCTTCGAATGGGAAAGGCATCGGAGAGCACACCATTAATAAGGACCCTCGCCCTGGGGGCCGCATAGAGAACCCGGATAAGGCGCCGGAAGGGAAGGCCGAAACCCATCTCCTCCAGTACCTCCCCAAGGTAGCCCCAGTCCACCGTGTCAAACGCCTTCTCGAAATCCATAAAGAGCAAGGCCAGATATGGGGGGAGTTGCTGGCGGTGCGCAAGGGCCAGGTGGAGTCGGCGAATGCAGTGACGGGTTCTGCGGCCTGGCATGAATCCACACTGGTCCGGGTGGACCAGTGTCTGTAGGTGGGGGCGGAGACGTTGGGCTATCACAGTGGCAAAAATCTTCACCTCCGTATTAATGAGGGAAATAGGTCGGTACTCTGCACATTCAAGTGAAGGTGGTTGTAGCTTCGGAATGACCACTATGGTGGCCAGGTCGGTCTCAGGCGGGAAAGATCCCTGGTCAATTACGTATTCGAACAGGTTCAGCAGATGGGGGCCAGGGTGTCACGACAGGCCGCATAATATTCCTGGGGGTACCCATCAGGACCGGGCGTCTTGCCTGGGTGTAGTGCCGAAATTGCCCTATGGATTTCTTCCGAGGTGAAGGGAAGATTCAGGGAGTCGGAGTCGGTTCGGGAGAGACTGGGTAGTTGAGTCCCGGTGGTAGCCAGCAGTGATGTCAGATTGAATTCAGGGGTTCGAGCCTCATAGAGGGTCGCATAGTATGTAGCGAACGTTTGCGCAATAGCTCGGGACTTAGTATGGCGGGACCCGCCCCCATCCCGAATTTCGGGAATGATGCGATTGGCTCTAGGGTAGGACACCAGATTATGAAGCAATGTGCCATTTTTGTCCCCCCATCCATATATACGCGCCACTGAGGAGCGCCAGAGTAGTTTGGCAGAGTCTAATGATAATTGACAGATCTCTTCTCGGAGGAGTGTCAGCCGGCGATCGGAGGTGGTGTCAGCAAGGGCATCCAGGTCACCCTCCAATTGTGCCGCCTGTGCCTCAAGGCTCAGCAATCGAGCAGATTGCGCCGATCGTTTCGAGTGGACAAGACCCCTGGCCACCCCCCGCAGCACCACCTTGCCGGCCTCCCAAAGAGTCCAGGGTGAGGATACCGAGCCCGTGTTAAGTGAGAAGTATGTCTCTAGCTCCCTTCGGAGAGACTTCAAGAGGTCTGCGTCCTGCAGGAACCAGGCATTCATACGCCATACCGGGCGCGTGCCCCCTGCTGAGAGACCAAGACGGAGGGATATGGGGGAATGATCGGAGATGCCCCTGGCGAGGATAATGGCCTCAGAGATCCGTTGACAGTCTACAGCGGGTAGTAAAAATAGGTCGATACGGGAATGGGTGTGATGAGCCGCTGAGGTGTGAGTGTATTGTTACGTCGTCTGTGTTTTAACATGCCCTTCAGCATTGGTAAAGTGTGAGTAGATCTTTGTGAATGAGTGAGTGTCTCAAAAAGGAAATCCTCTTCTAAAGGTCCTTTATGAAGTTCCACCCCGTGGTATTGAGCAGCCCTATTAATGTGCTGAACGTATCCAATGTTATCAGGTGGGAAGGGTCTAGAGTGATACAGGTCAGGGTCGTTGTCTGTATCTGGTTCTCCAAGGTAATTTTCCCAAGGGTCAGTATCTTGTGGCGTATCCTGATCCTGAGGTATATCCTGCTCTTCATCCCCATACTCTTCATCCTGTGGGTCAGGTGAAAGTGGAGGTGGTGGTGAATTTGATGGTGTGATAATCAAATTAGGATTAGGAGGAGGAGAGGGAGGTGGAATGTAAGGGGAGAAGGGTTAGTACCCATGTCCTTTTTCTTAAGAGGTATAGGATAGTCCTCTGGGAGATCAATCTTCCGTTTCTTTGGAAGAGTGGCATGGATGTGTCCTGTTTCAGGGTTAATGACAAGTTTTTTCTGTTTAGGATCCAAATGTGGTTCATCGGATCGAGGCTCTATGGATGGAGAGTCTTTTTCTTTATGTGCCGATTTCGACGTCGAAGGTTTCGGCTCCGAGCCTTTGGGCGTCGAAGGGTTCGGCTCCGAGTCTTTCGGTGCTGAAGATTTCGGTTCCGAGCCTTTCGGTGTGGAAGGTTTTGGGTCCGAGCCTTTAGGCGTGGAGGATTTCGGCTCCGAACCTTTAGGCGTGGAGGATTTCGGCTCCGAACCTTTAGGCGTGGAGGATTTTGGCTCCGAACCTTTAGGCGTGGAGGATTTTGGCTCCGAACCTTTAGGCGTGGAGGATTTTGGCTCCGAACCTTTAGGCGTGGAGGATTTTGGCTCCGAACCTTTAGGCGAGGAGGATTTTGGCTCCGAACCTTTAGGCGTGGAGGATTTTGGCTCCGAACCTTTAGGCGTGGAGGATTTTGACCCCGAGGTCTTCGGTGTCAAAGGTGCCTTCGACTTATGTTTCGGTGCCGAAGGTGTTGGTTCAGCACCAGAATGGGGCCGGCTCGAGCCCGAGCCGGAAGGCTTCTGTTTATGTTTCGGAGCCGGGCTGGAGGGCGGGGCATCTGAAACTTTTTGTCGGTGCCGACCTGAGCCCGAGGGCGAAGGGGGTACCGGAGCCTTTGACTTATGTTGACTGGGCACAGAGGGATCAGTACTCACGGTATGCTGACCCGGAGTGATGTGCTGTTCTTCCATGTCGGAGTCTGCTTCGGACACGGAGACCAGTTCTTCGTCCTTGGCTCCTTAAGCTGGATGGTGGATATCAGACTCTTCGCCAAAGATATCCGGAACGGAGCCGCTGTGATGTTGCATCTCGTGACGTCGAGCCCGACGATCACGAAGTGTCTTTTTCGATCGGAACGATCGACACGCGTCACAGTCTTTTTCGTCGTGTTCCGGGGATAAGCAGAGGTTGCACAACTCGTGCAAGTCGGTGCGTGTAAACTTAGCACGACACCCGGGACATAGCTTAAATGGAGTCCGTTCCATCGTCTGCTAGCGAGGTCGGCTCGGGTAGGCCAGACGGCCTCCCTCGAGTTTCCCGATCGAAGGTTTTCTTAGTTGAGGCGATGCGCGTCGAATGGGGAACCGCGATCGATAACAATACCGTCGAGGGTAGTGGATTGCGCGTCGAAAGGGGTCCGAAAACGATACCGAATCGGAGCGCAGCAATACACATCCGAACCCGATGGCGGAAAAAAAACAATCTAAGGATGGAGTCGATGCCCATGCGCACCATCATCGAAAGGAGGAGTCACCTACCTCGTGACTGGAAAGACTTCTTCGAACAAAAACAAAGTGCAAACATCTGGACCCAACACTAGATGGCGATCTATGCTCAAGCATATGATCTACAGCTCATATGCCTCGAACCTACAGTTACAGGTAAGTAACTTATTTTCTTACTCCAGTATTGGAACTTTCATAGATTCACATGCTTGAATCAAAGTAGCTAGCAGTCAGTAGCACATTTTTTTCACTACTTAAATAATTGTAAGAGTGTGCTTCAAATTGTAAATCTGTAGGGAAAAACAGATTTAATTGAAAAAAACCAGTCCCCAAACTGATAAATACTTAACATCTACATATTTAAAAACACCATAAAAAAAGCACCCATCAGGGTAAACATCATATTATAAACATCTACACAAAGAGAAATCCATATGAAATAAGATGTGCGTAGCCTTACAGTATAAAGGAAGGAGGGATGAAGGAGAGAGCTCACCGTCACTGGAAAAGGTTCCTCAGCACCGCCTGTCCTACTGCCACATCATTGTTAGCGGCTGCATCCAAGCAGTAATGTCTGGTGAAGGTGTGAGTACTCTTCCAGGTAGCAGCCCTGCATATATCCTGGATAGGTACTGAAAAGGAAGTGGGTTTCTGTTGCAGTAACCCCCCCACTTTTTGCCAGACCACTGATGCACATTGACTTGATGTGCCCTGGGTCCCTGCCAATCAGGTTCCCAGGGCCTGTGTTCTTTCCCCAAAACTGTACCCAATTGGCATCTCTGGCCACAGGTCAGCCCCTGGTAAATGGTACCACAGGTACCCAGGGCACTGTGACCAGGGAAGACCTCTAGGGGCTGCAGCACTTTTTGTGCGCCCCTTAGAGGCCCTGTACCTTTACACACACACACTGCCTTTGCAGGCTGCGTGTTTTGGTGCAGAACAAAGTGAAGAGTCGACATGGCACACACCTCTGTGGGCCATGCCTACAACTCACTGCCCTGGCATAGGTTAGTCACCCCTCTAGCTGGGTGCACTATACCAGTGGTGAGGGTACAGGTGCATGAGCCCTGTACCCCTACAGTGTCCAAGTCCATTCTTAGACATTGTAAGTGCAGTGCTGCCATTAAGAGTATATGGTGCTGGGAGTTTGTCATTACGAACTTACCAGCACCATAATGGCTGCACTGAAAACTGAGAAGTTTGGTATCAAACTTCTCAGCACATTAAACCCCCACTAATGCCAGTGTGGGATTTAATGAAAAATGCACACAGAGGGCATCTTTGAGATGCCCCCTGAAAAACGACCAGCCTCTGGTGGGTTCCCTGACTGGTACACACCAGCCTGCCACCACGAGACATGTTTCTGGACCCCTAGGGTGGGAGCGTATGCTCCCTGAGCCCAGAAACAAAGCGTTTCCTGGGCGGAGGTGTACACACCTCCCCCAGGCCAGGAAGAGCCATCTGTGGCAGGGGAGCTTCAAAGGCCTGGCAGCCTTTGTAATGCGACCCCCCAGCCTCTCCTGCTATCAGGAGCAGGCCCCCTTCCTGTCTCCCTCCCTTTCGGCGGGAAGACAGGCGGGAAAACTAGCCAGCCCAGGAGGTGTGCCCACCTCTGCCAACTCCACGCCTCAGGTGGGGGAGGCGAGGGGAAGGCCACTCTCCAGTGCTCGCCATCTTGCAGATGGCAGGCACTCCCCAATCAGGACTAGGGATTGTGCTCACTCCCCCACGTGGGGTGAGCACACCAAGGGTGTAGTCACCCTAAGGTCAGTAGCCCATTGGCTACTGACCTCAAGACCCCTTAAACGCCCCCTAAATACAGTATTTAGGGGGCAGCCCTGAACCAGGGGGGCAGATCCAGCCTACCAACAAGAAGAAAAGGAGAAGAAGGACTAAGAGCCGTGCAGAGCTAACAAGAGGACGACGCCCACTGACTTGGCCCCAGCCCTACAGACCTGTCTCCCCTCGAACCTGCTCCTGCGAAATCCCGGCGTGTCCAGCAGCCAGCAACCTCACAAACCACGGAGGACCTGCCTGCCTTCACTTCCAAGACTGTTTCTCCCGTGAACACCGGTCGTGTTTAAACTGCAGCTTCTGGCTCCGGCCGGACATCGCGAATCCAGCCCACTCTGCACCCGCCGAACCCGGCCCGAGCTCGAGTGGAAAAACACCACAAGGAGGTCACCCCGGCGATCCTGACCAGAGATCCGGCGACTCCTGACCTGCCTCAAGCCTCCAGACGACACCTGCAGCCTCAATCCAGAGGCCCCCCCTCTACCGCGACCAGAGCGGGTAAGAAAATCCGACCCTAAAAGGCACCCCTGCACCCGACGCCCTACGGCCTTGTGTGCCCCAACCAACGGTGCCTAACCAACCCAAGACATCCCAACTTATCCCTCGAAGTGGTGGTCGCACCCAGAAGGTCCTTGTCCCCGAGCCTGCAGTGCTTCTTCAAACCGGAGGCTCTCCATAGAAAACAACAGGGCGTCTGACGTCGAAACAGCACTCTGCACCCGGCTGCCCCAGTGCCGCTGAGGGTGCACATTTTGTGCCTACTTGTTTCCCCTTTTGCCCTGACCTAAACCCCAGGAGCTTTGCTCCCGCAAACCAGTGGCCTGCTTGCCAGCAGCCACCAACCGGAGACCTCCTAT
This sequence comes from Calotriton arnoldi, assembly GCA_963921515.1. NCBI lineage: Eukaryota > Metazoa > Chordata > Amphibia > Caudata > Salamandridae > Calotriton > Calotriton arnoldi. The sequence goes on along the minus strand of CAWUFW010004507.1, from coordinate 1,004,600 downwards.
CCTCCATAGGATAACATTGGGCCTCAACACTCTGCACCCGGCCGCCCTAGTGCCGCTGAGGGTGCAACAACAGTGCATCACTGACCCTGGGAGACCCCTGAGTCTGACCCCAGAACCCTAACTCCAAAGACCGAATACTTACCTCGAAACCGATAACCTTTTTTTTTCCTCATAGGATAACATTGACACTTTTTTCTCCCAAAAAGTTTCTAAGTGTCGACTTTTGAAAACTAAGAATATTCCTTAAAAATCGCACAAGTAACCTAAACAAATTTTCTCAACTATTTGCAGGAAAAGTCCCAGTGCTGAATCTAGGCAGGAAAAGTAACGTAAAAGTAACTTACCTGTGAATTGAATTTCCTTCCATAGGATAACATTGGTGGTTCTATGAGAAAAAGTTTCGAAGTGTCAACTTTTGAAAACTAAGAATATTCTTTAAAAATCGTACATCTAACTAAAACGCATTTTCTCAACTGTTTTCAGGAAATGTCCCAGTGCTGAATCTAGGATCTAGCACTGTGTTAGAAAAAATAATCCGAAAAGTAACTTACCTGCAATTTACAGGAAAAGCCTATGTATTTCAATGTACTGGTCCAAAAAGTTTCTAAGTGTGGACTTTTGAAATCTGAAAATATTCTCTAAAAATCGTACAAACTACAAAAACGTAATTACTTACCTGTTTTAAGTAAATGTCCCAGTGCTGAAGCTAGGAGTCCAGCACTGGATTACAAAAGTAACGCGAATGTAATTTTACCTGCATTTACCTTAAAGCACAAGTTACTAACTTGTGTAACGATATATCTGTAAGAGACAGTAGTTAGTGACAGATTCCTTACCTTAGAATATCCCCAGGCGTCAGGCTGGATCCGGAAAGTTTTCGCGTAGCAGTATCCTTGCGCGTCGGTGGGCGGCGTCGTGCGGCTCCGCGTCCGTCGTCGTGATGGCCGGGATGACGTCGCGGGCAGTACTTAGACGCCGCCCCTGCGCGCTGACGTCAGTTCTGTACACGACTTTCCGCGCCAGGAACGCAGAGCCATGCAAGAAGCGGACATAGGTGTCTGAAAAATACTAGGGCCCTGAAAGGGATGTCCTTAACCCTAGAAATCAGTTTGCAGAACGGGGAGGATGGGTGGGCGGTAGGAATCTGTCACTAACTACTGTCTCTTACAGATATATCATTACACAAGTTAGTAACTTGTGCATCTGAAAGAGACACGTTAGTGACAGATTCCTTACCTTAGAATAGATACCCCAGCAATACCAACCCCGGTGGTGGGTCTGCGAACAAAGATCAGACAAGGAAGTCCCGGAGGACAGAACGGCCAAAGAAGCCGTCCCTCCGGACCGGACTGTCAAGGCAGTAATGCTTTGTAAACGTGTGCAGCGAGGCCCACGTAGCTGCCTGACAGATATCCTGCAGCGGAACACCGCGGCCCAAAGCCGTGGTAGCAGCCGTTGCCCTGGGGCAATGGGCACGCAGCCCAACAGGAGGCTCCTTCTTAGCCAAAGAATAGCAGGCTTTGATACACAAGGTTACCCAGCGGGAGATGGTTCTCTTGTGCACCGCCCGACCTTTTTTGGCGCCCACGTAGCCAACAAAGAGCTGGTCATCCACCCGGAAGTGTTGTGTGCGGTTGATATAAAAGGAAAGCGCACGTTTTGGGTCCAGTCGGTGGAGCCTCTCTTCCTCTCTGGAAGGATGCGGAGGCGGAAAGAAGGTGGGCAAAGTGATGGTCTGCCCAATGTGGAAGGCAGTAACCACCTTTGGCAAGAAGGACGGACGCGTCCTAAGAACAACCTTGTCTGGATGGACAGACAGAAAGGGAGGTTTGCATGATAGAGCCTGGAGCTCACTCACCCGCCGAGCGGAGGTGATGGCCACCAGAAAGGCTGTCTTCAGAGTCAGAAGACGAAGAGGACAGTTATGTAGAGGCTCAAAGGGAGCGCACATTAAAAAGGTAAGAACCAAGTTCAAGTCCCACTGAGGCATCACAAACGGAACAGGAGGGAAGAGGTGAGTAATGCCTTTTAGAAACCTGTTAACAACAGGGGACTTGAAAAGGGAGGGCTGATCAGGAAGCCTGAGGAAGGCCGAAATGGCACAGAGATAGCCCTTGATGGTACCCAGGGCAGAACCCTGTTGGGCCAGTGAAAGAAGGAACAGAAGAACCTCAGAAAGAGGGGCAGAGAGGGGATTCACAGCCTTTGCTGTGCACCATGCCACAAACTTGTTCCACCTGCAGGCGTATACCACCTTAGTGGAGGGACGCCTGGCTGCCAGAATCACATCACAAACTTCGGGAGGCAAGTCGAAAGGAATCAACTGCCGCCGCTCAATCTCCACGCAAGCAGGTGGAGGCTGGACAGGTTCGGGTGGAGGACCGTCCCCTGCTGCTGCGACAGAAGATCCTCCCGAAGAGGCAGACGGATCGGGGGATCGACGCTCATACCAAACTCTTCGAGCCCAGTCCGGAGCCACAAGGATGACTTGGGCCCGGTCGCGCCGAATCTTCTTCAACACTCTGGGTAGAAGTGGTATAGGCGGAAAGGCGTACAACAGACCGCAACTCCACTCGCGACGAAAAGCGTCGCCGAGCGAGTGCCGCCTTGGAAATTCCAACGCGCAGAACAGATGACATTGCGCGTTCTCTTCGGTGGCGAATAGATCTAACCAAGGCTCTCCCCACTGCAGAAAGACCTTGCGCCACTTCCGAGTGAAGACGCCATTCGTGATCCATCATGCACCTGCGGCTGAGTTCGTCCGCCCTGGCGTTCAGGGAACCTGCCAGGTGTTGAACCATCAGGAACATGCCCTGATGTTCCAGCCATGTCCAGAGGCGCAGAGCCTCCTGACAGAGGGTCCACGACCCCACCCCGCCTTGTTTGTTGCAGTACCACATGGCGGTGGTGTTGTCTGTGAACACCTGCACTACCTTCCCTTTGACAGAGGGAAGGAATGCCTTGAGTGCAAGTCGGATCGCCCGGAGCTCCAGAAGGTTGATATGGAGCCGGGACTCCGCCGGAGACCAGAGGCCTCTGATCTCCACCTCTCCCATGTGACCGCCCCATCCCAGAAGGGACGCGTCCGTCACAACTGTGTGCTCTGGCTGGGGAAGGGAGAGGGATCTGCCCATGACCCATTGCCGGTTCGAGAGCCACCACTGCAACTGTTTTGCAGCCCCCTCCGAGATCTGGACGTGATCGGACAGGTTGCCCTGGTGCTGCGCCCACTGGAAATTCAGGTCCCACTGCAGAGCCCGCATATGCCATCTGGCATGATCGACCAGCAGGATGCAGGAGGCAGGAGGCCATGAGGCCCAGCAGCCTCAGGGTCATCCGTACCGAAACCCAGGATAAAGGCTGAAAGATTGGAATCATAGCCTGAATATCCCGGACTCGCCGTTCGGGAGGATAGGCCCGAAACTGCGTCGTGTCCAGAACTGCTCCGATGAAAAGGAGCTGTGGAGAAGGAATCAGATGCGACTTCGGCACATTGATGGAGAACCCCAGCCAGTGCAGGAGTTCGGCCGTAGTCTGGAGGTGGGAGACGACTGCCTCGGACGAGCCCGCCTTCAGCAGCCAGTCGTCGAGGTAGGGGGAAGACTGGAACCCCTGCCCGGCGCAGATGAGCTGCGACCACCGCCATCACTTTCGTGAACACCCATGGGGCACTTGTAAGGCCAAAGGGGAGCACGGTGAACTGAAAATGCTCGAGGCCTACCGTGAACCGTAGGTAACGCCGGTGGGCCGGCAGGACGGGGATGTGGAAATAAGCGTCCTGCAAGTCCAACGCTACCAACCAGTCTCCAGGGTCGAGGGCAGTCAAGACCTGAGCTAGGGTGAGCATCTTGAACTTCTCCTTCCGGAGGAAGCGATTGACGTTCCGGAGGTCCAAGATAGGACGCATGTCCTCCTTGGGCACCATAAAGTAGTGGGAGTAGCAACCACGTCCTACTTCTGGGGTCGGAACATGCTCGATGGCCCTCTTGGCCCAGAGGGCCGTGACTTCCTTCTGCAGAAGCACCAAGTGATCCCCTGACATGCGGTGGAATTGAGGTGGCATGGCCGGGGGGGGTGGTCTCGAAGGGGAGGGAGTAGCCCCTTCGGACAATGTCCAAGACCCACCTGTCCGAGGTGATGGGACGCCAGTGGTGAAGGTGATGGCGGACCCTGCCCCCTACTGGCGTGCTGTGCACCGGAAAGGAGGGACTAGGAGGGCTTGGAGGCGGCGGACGGGTTGGAGGTGGTGGCCTGACCCGCACGCTGGTTGCCCGAACCGCCACGGCGGTATCCATGTCCTCGGCCACGCGAAGACGCTTGCTGCGCGGGCCGGTGGCTGGGCAGCTGACGTGACTGGGCGCCCCTTCCGTGGCCACGAAAGGGGCGAAAAGCAGAGGTTAGCGGAGGACGTACAACAGAAAGGCCCAGGGACTTGGCAGTAGCCCGTGAGTCCTTAAAACGCTCCAGCGCATGGTCTGCTTTGGAACCAAAAAGACCGACTCCATCAAAGGGCATGTCCATGAGTGTATTCTGGACATCACCCGAGAAACCAGTTGTTCTCAGCCAGGCGTGGCGACGTAGCGCCACCGTCGTTGCAAGCGATCTGCCCAGCGAGTCGGCGGTATCAAGGCCACAACGTATGGTGTATTTAGCCGCATCTCTTCCTTCCGCAATGGCGCGGGTAAGCAGTGTCTGGACCTCCTCAGAACACTGTGGCAAAACAGCCGCCACCGAATCCCACAGGGAGTGGGTATATCGGCCCAAAAGGCAAGCGGTGTTGACGGACCGCAAGCCAGCACTGGAGGAAGAAAAGCCTTCTTCCCAAATTGGTCCAGGCGTTTGGATTCCCTATCCGGAGGGGCGGTAGGGAAGGCGGTTTGGGAGGCAGAGGCTTGGACAACCAAGCTCTCGGGGGTGGGATGTTGGGAGAGAAACAAGGTGTCGCCCGGAGCAGGGCGATGGCGTCGGGCCACGTTCCTATCCACAGGAGCCCCTGTGGTGGGCTTGGACCAGGCGCCCAAAAGAACGTCAGTCAGTGCATCATTAAACGGCAGCACAGTCTCCGTGGAGGAAGCTGCCGGCTGAAGCACTTCCGTCAGGAGATTAGTCCTGACAGCCACAGTAGGCAATTGGAGGTGCAAGGCTCCAGCTGCTCTACGCAACACCGTTGCGAAATTTGCTCCCTCCTCCGTAGCCACGGGAGGAGACAGCATGCCAGTGTCAGGGGAAGTGTCTAGACCACTGGCATCCCCAAGTTCCTCAGCCCAGTCCTGATCATACTCACACTGTTGTGTGAGAGGGTCTTCCGACCCCTCCCAGCTCTCCTGGTCCTCCTCTTGTTCAAAATATGGAGGAGGAGGGACATTTGGGACCCAAGGTCTCATCGGCGCCGGAGTCGAGCGACGTCGGTCCGGCTCCATGTCCGGAGCCGGAGACAACCGGGGAACGACGCCGTCCGGAGCCCCGGACGGCGTCAGGAACGGCACCGGGGACGTCGGCGGAGGCGTGGTTAGGTCAACCGGCGTCGATGGGGGTTGCGGTACCACAGGAGCCGGAGCCGAGGCCGGGATGAAGGCTGGCGGGACAGGCGACGCCGGGACCGGAGTCGGCGGCGACGCCGGAGCAACCCCATCAAGGCCCGCGGGGCCCGAAGGCGCACCGGAGGGACCTTGAGGCCCGAAGAGGCGGGCCATGGCCGACAGGAATTCCTGTATTTCGGCCGGAGTCGCCCCCGAACCCGGAAAGGACGGGTAATGCGGGGGCGGCTCCACAGGCACGTCCGGGGCCGCGGGGACGGTGCCGATAGGGGCCTCAGCCGAGTCGCGAGACCGGCGAGGCGAAGTCTTAGAGCGATGATGCTTCTTAGACTTTTTGTGCTTCGACTTACCCGAGGAGCGCGAAGACTTGGACTCCGACGACCGGCGGGCGCTCCGCGACCGGCCCCTCGACCTCTCCCGGGACCGGGGCTTGGTGCGGCGCGGAGCCGACTGCCGGACCTCGAGTAGCTTTCGAGACCGCTCTCGCAAAGCCTTCGGGTGAAGTTTCCGGCAGTCAGGACACGACTTCGTGTCGTGGTCTCGGCCGAGACAGTAGAGACACTCTAGATGCGAGTCTGTGATCAACATCATTCGACCACAGGTGTCGCATGGCTTGAAGCCGGGCATCCCTACGACACCTAGGAGTCGATGAAGACTCGAAAAGAAACAGTGAAAAAATTCACAAAAAATTTAGTCAAAAATTGACTAGGGCACTGCTCTTCCCGGATCTGCGCTTACTGGCGCGGAAAAAGAAGAACTGACGTCAGCGCGCAGGGGCGGCGTCTAAGTACTGCCCGCGACGTCATCCCGGCGATCACGACGCCGACGACGGACGCGGAGCCGCACGACGCCGCCTATCGACGCGCAAGGGTACTGCTACGCAAAAACTTTCCGGATCCAGCCTGACGCCTGGGGATATTCTAAGGTAAGGAATCTGTCACTAACGTGTCTCTTTCAGATAAGCCATTCATTTCAAATTACTGCATTTACTAAGTATTGCAACCTACTGCATCCCCTGTAAATCAAATCAAGTACAATCTTCATTGCTTTTTAAAACTGTGTACAACAAGTAACTTATTACTGAAAAGAATTGAATGCTTACCTGTATCAGGCTTGCTTGGTTCTAAAATAAAATAACAGTATATTTTTTTATACAAAAACAATTGGCCTAGAGTTCAGTTCTTGAGTGTGTGAATTCATTTGCTGACTGAGTGTGTACAACAAATGCTTAACACTGTCCTCTGATACTGCCTTACTGCTCGACCAAGCTACCACTTTAGAGAGTAAGGTTCTATCTAACTTTAACCTCTGCCTACCTTTGGGGACTCTTGGACTCTATACACACTGTACCTCACTTTGGTGCAGTATATATAGAGCCAGTTTCTTACAGGTACTCCAGCAAACAAAGCAGTCGATGTAGAGATTGCTCTCGTAGAGTGAGCACACCCCCGTGCTCGCAGAGGTATTACTGCTGCTTGATGGCAATACTGGATTGCATTCGAGATCCATTGAGCAATCCCCCTCTTGGAAAGAGGATAGCCCTTTCTGGGCGCGCTGAAGGATACAAAATGCTGGGACGATTTGCGAAAAGCCTTTGTTCTTTGTAGATAAAATTTTAGACAACGCTGAATATCCAGCGAATGAAGAGCTCTTTCAGCTGCAGTTGTTGGTAGAGGGAAGAATGTTTTAAGGATAAGAGGTTCATTCAAATGAAAGTCCGATGGCACTTTGGGGATAAACTTGGGATTAGTACGAAGGACTACTAGATCATCCCTAAACTGTAGAAACGGTTCATGTATGGTCAGGGCCTGAATATCTCCAACTCTCCTGGCCGACGTCAGCGCCAAGAGAAGAGCCACCTTCCAAGAAAGGAACTTAAGGTCCGCCTTATGAATGGGTTCAAAGGGATGTTTCATGAGTTGTGAAAAATACTATATTAACGATGCCAGAGAGGTGGCAGAGGCTTAACCAGAGAAAAAGTACAGAATAGGCCTCTCATGAACTGCTTAATGATTCGTTCCGACCATAACCATGGTCCTGAGGATGTCCTCCTAAAGCGAGATATAGCAGCTAGATGGACTTTAATTGATGCATGTGCTAATCCAGATTTTGCCAATAGCAGAATGTAAGGAAGGATCTCATGAGATGAGGATCTTAGAGGATGAACATTTGAATCCCGGCACCATATACAGAATCTTTTCCATTTCATCCTGTACGTCTTATTCGTACTCTGTGCCCGGGCATTTGAAAGAACATCCCTGCACTGAGATGGGATTTCTAGATGTTGAAATTCACAGTGTTCAGGAGCCATGCCACTAATTGAAGCGATTTGGGATTTGGATGTAGCACTTGTCCGTGTGACATAGTCAGAAGAGATGGAATGGGATGAAGGAGAATAGGTTGTGTCTCTAAAAGAAGAAGAAGTTCTGTGAACCAATGTTGTCGGGCCACGATGGGGCTATTAGGATCATCCTGCAAGGCTCCGTCTTGATCTTTATGAGCAGTCATGGTAGGAGGGGAATCGGCGGAAAAGCGTAGGCAAAGATGCCTGACCATGCCATCAAAAATGCATTCCCCCAGGATTCAGGTTGGTGACGCCAACTTGCGAAGCACCAGCATTTCTTGTTCTGTGCAGTCACAAAGAGGTCCACTGTTGGCCAGCCCAATTTTAGAAAAATGCTGTCTAGGGTTTTCTGATGGATTTCCCACTCGTGGCAGATAGACTTGAGCCTGCTTAATGTGTCTGCTGTGACATCTTGATCCCCCGGAAGGTGTTCTGCATTCAGAGAAATTCCGTTCTGCAAAGCCCATTTCCAGATGCACTGGGCCTCTTGAGATCGGGGAAGGATCTCGTGCCGCCTTGCTTGTTGAGATAATGCAGTGCCGTTGTGTTGTCTGTCCTGATCAGCACAGTCGAGTTCTTTATCTTCGGCAGAAATGCCTGCAATGCTAATCTCACTGCTCTGAGCTCCAGCAAATTGATGTGAAGCTGCTGGTCTTGACACTGCCAACGCCCACTGACCTGGAGGTCTTGCAGGAAGGCTCCCCATCCCTCCAGGGAGGCATCGGTGGTGATCACATGTGGAGCCTGCATGGTGAGAAAGGAAAGACCGACGGAAATATTTTGACGCCGGATCCACCAAGACACAGCGTGGATCATACCGGCGGTGACTAATGACATCCTCGAAGGAACCTACTGCTTGACGCCATTGCCAATCCAGCTCTTCCTGCAATGGACGCATCCTTAACCGGCAGAAGGGAATGAGAGGGATGCAAGATGACATTGTTCCCAGGAGTGACTTCTAACGGCGAACTGAAAGTGAATCCCTTTTTGCGAATGATCGGGCCAGTGAAATTAGTTTCATAGGGAGAGAGGGGGAGGGGGAGAGAGAGGCCTTGTTTATTGTGGTGTCCGAAATTGCTCCTAAGGTGATGTTCGTGGAAGGGTGCAGAGATGACTTTTCCTCGTTCAGAGTTAAGCCCAACTCGGCAAACAGTCTTGTACATGCCACTGTGGACGACTGAACAGCTGCGTGTGAAGGCGCTTTGATTAGCCAATCGTCCAGGTAAGGAAACACTTGATGCCTTTGCTTCCTCAGAAAAGCTGCTACTGGAGCCAGACATTTGGTGAAAATTCTTGGAGCCGACTTCAGGCCAAATGGTTGTACCTTAAACTGGGAATGGCTTCCGGCTACGGCAAATCGAAGGTACTGCCTGTGGGAGGAATGGATGGGGATGTGAAAATATGCATCTTGTAAGTCTAAGGTGGTCATATGATCCCCTGGGTTTAGAAGTAATAAAATGTCCTGAAGAGAGACCATGCGAAAGGACTGCTTTTTGAGATAAGTGTTTAGAGTTCTCAAATCCAGGATCGGACGCCATTGCCATAAGTTCTTGCGTACCAGAAAGAAACGGGAATAGAATCCCTTCCCTCTCTGGGAGTTTGGCACCGGTTCTATTGCTCCTTTTCAGAGCATTGTAAGAATTTCCAAACGCATGAGATGTAGCTGTTTTACCTCTTGCCGTCCTGGTGGAGTACAAGGTGGGATATACAGAAAATCCAACGTATGGCCGAATTGTATTTGATTGAGGACCCATCGGTTTGTGGTTATTTTTTGCCACTGGTGAAGGTGAAAAGAAATTTGCCCCCCTAGGGGAACTTGTGGAAAGGTGGGAATAAAAATAGCCGGAGCCTGAAGTTCGTCATTGACGTCGTGAGGTATCTTTCTTTCTCCCCCCCCCCCCCCGAAGTCCTGCTCTTCCTCTGGGGGCAGATTTAGAATACGCCCCTGACTGTGGCTGTCATTGAACATACTGTTGTCGATACGGCTGGGAAGATGTAGCGTATGAGGGTTATCTATACTGCTGATATCCTCCCCTGTAGGAAGGAAGGCCCCTTCCTCTAGCTCCTCTAAAGGGCACTTTCCGATACTGAAGCGTTCCTAAAGCCTTTGCTGTGTCAGTATCTTTCTTAATATCCTGTAGTGCATTGTCAATGTGCTTCCCAAATAAAGCTTCTCCATCGAATGGAAGGTCTAGGATCTTATTTTGAACGTCCGGTCTAAACGAAGTAGCTCGGAGCCATCCTTGACGGCGTAAAACCGCTGCACCCCCCAGCGATCTGAATGCTGTAGTTGCGATATCCATCGCACAATTTAGAACCTCTGCAGATGCTCTCTCACCCTCCTGGAGAATTTTCTTAACTTCTGGTTTGCTCTCTTCAGGAAGCTGATCCATATACGGAGCCAGGTTACACCACATTTGTCTGTCATATCTACCCAGTATGGCAAGGGCATTAGCTGCTCTGACCATCAGAGCTGACATTAATGAAAAGCGGTTACCAGCGTTATCCAGGCGCCTGCCTTCCCCATCAGGAGGTGTGGTAATGGGTACAGATGGGTTTTTGGATTTTCGCTGCGCTGCCTGAGAATACCAAATCCGGTTTGGGATGGCCCACCAAACAGGCTGGAGCATCCTCTGGGGCCTTGTATTTCTTTTCCAACCTGGATAGCACTGGTGTCACTGTCGCTGGTATCCTCATGATCTTGAGTCCTTCCTCCCATACATGACCTATAATGGGTTTAGCCCTCACTCATTTCCTAAAGGGCTCTTTAAAATCATATTAAAAAAAAAGTCCATTTGGGTAGCCGGCATTGGTAGATTAAATCTCTTGGCAGCTCTCGCTAACAAGTTATGAAAACCACCAATATCCTCTGGTGGCGAGTCAAGGGGCACCGGAGAAGGAGAAGAAGGCGTGGGAATGAGGTAGCTGTCCCATTCTCTATGCAGATCTCTAAGCGCTCCCTCTTCCTGATCATCATCCGTAGTACACGGATCCTGTTGAGGGACGGATGGAGGCGATTTCTGCAGAGGTTCCGCCAGTATAGTTTGAACCCTCTTTGGAGTAGACGGAATAAAACGTGGACGAGGAACTAATGACGGTATTTCCTGAAGTAGCGGTGTTGGGGGAAATCTCTTCCTGTAGTCAGCCAACATGAATTGTAGGTCCGTTAACAAAGATGAAGGCATGCAAACTACCTCCCCCTGATAATCCTGATGGTATTGTTGCTGAGGAATATAGTCTTGATATTCCCCATATTTCTCCTCAAAATCATCCTCTTGACACTTAACATGCAGCTGGGACGGGCTACTCGCGTAGCCAAAAGGCCCATCATCTTCTTCCCCAGACTCCTGCTCTTCCAACAGGTGAGAAGGCAAAAGAGGTGTAACCTTGCTAGGTGAGATAATTTCCGGTGTAATTTTCCTTGTTCTAGCTTTCTCCGTTTTATCCAGTGTTTTTCCCCTCGTCGACGAGATCGCCGACACCATGGTCGGAGAAGCAGCTGTTGGCGGTGACTTGGAAACCATCGGCGATGGTATAACCACCGATGTTGTCGTTACCGTTGTCGCCATTGCCATCGGCGCTGTCAGACGTCTTAATCGTCATCGACGATACCGGCATCGACATCTTACTCGACGGTGACAAAACCTTAGACGACGGAATCCCCAACACCGCCGTCGACGCTTTCTTTGACAACAGGCAAATTTCCACCCTCGTCGACGACGACATAGATGGTTTCTTCGTCGACGATGGAGCTTTCGTCGACGGCTTTCCTTCAGGAGCCACTGAAGAAGGCTTTTTGAAGGAGTGCCTGACTTGAGGGGGTGTATTAGGCGGCTCAGAACTCGCCTTTTTTGGTTGTTTGTCCCCTCCTCTCCTTTTCATGTTTGTGAGGAGATTTTGAGGGACTGCGCCCATGCAAGATCTTTTTAAGGGCCTTTCCTGGGCGCTCACCAGATGAATGGGCGTGAGGTGATCTTCTCCTCTTATGGGACCTCCTGGATGAAGAAGAGGATGCCTCATCACTGTCCTCACTTGAAATCACCTCTTTTCTGGCTTGGAGTTTCTGAAGCCTCACGATCCCTTAAGGTTTCTATTAGAAAAGGTACGACATACCTTGCATTCCTTTGCCTTATGGTTGGGATATAGGCAATAAATACAGTCTTCATGAGGGTCATCTGTATAAAGCCTTTTCTTCGAGCAGGTAGCACCGGCTCTAAAAAGACCCTTTTTTTTCCTTTTCCGACATAATTAAGCCAGAATGTTGACAAACCAGCACTGAAGATGGATCCTGTAGTTGTAGAATGCTGAAATTAAGCCAAGAACTCTTTCTAAATTCACTAAGAAAAAACTGAGCAGAGCTCAGAGGAGACTCCCTAGCACAACATGCGGTAGAAAATCTGAAGGTCCAAGGTTCTCTCAGGAGTGTTCTAGAGGGTGAAGAGTCCTGATTGGTTCAAGAATTACTTTTGGTCTCTTTTACAAAACGAAAGATATAGGTTACAAAACTGAAATGGGCCTAGGCCTAGTTTCTGCTTTGTATTGGTTTAGCATTGCTTTTTTTAATGTACCGGGGACTCCCATCCAGACGACGGGGAATGATTCAAGCATGTGAATCTATGAAAGTTCCAATACTGGAGTAGGCCTCATTCTTCTTCACATAATGTGCGAAGACCTGTCCCTTGCAAACATTTCTGCATTTTCCGGTCTGTGATGGAATTGTTTAGGATAAGGTCCCATTTGATATTTTTGGTCTTAGAGAAACTTTACAGATTCCTTATGTTTTTAAATTCACTATGGATGACGATTACTTCCGGTTCCATTTCTGATGAATAAGATGTAGACACTGTCAAGAGCATGCTTTCTGAACTAGAATCTTATACAGTCTTTGAAACTGAGGATTTGTTTTTAAATTCTGCTAATTATGGTGAAATGTTTTGTTATCACTATGCTCACCACTATTTACATAGAGCTAGTACTCCACGTACAGTTTTCAATTACACACGATGGGAACATTGCCCGACACCAGTGGGTAGTTCAAAAACATTTTTAAAAGTTTTTTTAAAACATTTTTCTGCCAACAACCCTTTAGACCAAGTTTATTACTATAAGCTTAACCCTTCCCCAGCGAAGAAAAACATGCAGACCCAAACACAACTAATCTATTCTGATTCATTTTATTTTCCAGTAGGCCATACAAGGCTATGAATATTGGAAGGAAAACTTTGAATTGAAATCAATCTGGGGACCTCGACATTGGCAAGTCTAGGGCAATGGTGCTTGGTTTAGCGCTGGTTTGATCTCTAGACAAATAATCTTTCTGAACAAAACAGTGCAGCAAACTACATGCCTAGGTATGGCTTAAGTTAAAGACAAGAATATACCCCCTCTTGCACGTTTTGACAATTAGCAACATTTTGCAAATTTTACAGAAAAACAGTTCAACGGTATGGTGCAAAATGGTACATATAACTCTTCAATTTCAGGTTCAAACGGGTGGTTAGTATGGCCGGTCGACACTAATGGTTGCAACATACGTTTTTTAGACACCTCAATGGGATTTAAAGCTAGAAGACCAGACCCCCTATACACACAGACAAACCATTCAGGGGTAGTTACCACCTATAGCATTGGGGAAGTTATATCAGGTATGGTTACAGCATTCCACCTTATCAGCAGTTAAGGAACACCTATCTCTCCTTTCCGATGACATGGATTTACAAGCTTTCTTGTTGGGTCCTAGGTCGCCACGTTCTAAACGATTCATATATGCTATAAAAAAAGAATTCTGGAAAGTTTCTAAGCAAGAAGCTGTTGAACGCTTAAAAAAAAATGACAGGGAAAATTTTGAAATAGCATTTTTTGTTGTAGATAATGGCATGACTACAATGTCGACCAGCATTTATTCTTTGAACAATATTTTATCATCTGCATTCGATATAATACAGAATGACAGGTCTCCCCTCTAGCATGGGCAAAGTCAGTTGAGATCAATTATGCGATTCAGTTAGACGTTGCAGGTTTTCGAAATCAATCGGTGTGCTATGGTAACATCTGAATGCAACAGAGTTATTTTTGCCTCAACTTAACGCACAAACAAAGATTGATGGCAAAGAAAGATGCAACTTATACAGTGTTAAACACAGAGAGGTTAGAGAAACTGCCTTTCACAGTAGTCGAGAGACCATCAGTTGTATGGTTGTTCCATGGGTTCATTTGGTTAACAGTATAAGCGTTTCATTTTACATCTTGCCTGAAACACTTTCAAGTAGGCAGATATGAAGCTTTAGGGGAGCGTTTTGTTCACGAAACCTGGTTTCTACTCTCCGATTACAGATGTTTGAGTGGGGAAACTGAAGTCTTCCTTGGTGAAAACGAATGTGAAACTTTGCTTGGCCATTCACTAGCTTGTAGAGAGGTGACACTACATGGAGCGCGCAATGCACCCATGGCTAATTTAGCATGTTATCTGTAGGGTGTCCCAATTTCCTCGATTCGGCCAGTGTTCTGATTACTTTCAAATGGAAGTTATTTGATCATGAATAACCAAGGTTGTTGTGAGACAAAAGCCGGGAGTGCCATATGTGGTAACAGTTTCCAGGGTCGTAACTTAATGTAATAACGTGTTATTTTCACACACACAATTAGGGAAGTTACCTTGTGGCCCTCAATTTCTATTTTTAACATTACCTTTGATAAGTAAGGCTGACTGAAAGCCTTGGTCGAATCCTTCGGGTTTTCCCTCACTTCTTATGTGGACGACACGCAAATTGTGTTATCAGCCTCCAACGATGCCAACCACACTGGTCTTCGCATACACGATTGTATGAAACGTATTAATGGCTGGATGAACAAACACCACCTTAAGCTTAATGCTGGAAAGACGGAGGTGATCTTTCTCGGCAATAACTAACTTCTGGAATGCCCCGTGCTGGCCTGGTGACATGGGTCCCGTTCCCATACCCACCAGGAAAGCCAAGAGTCTTGGTGTCATGATTGATGACCGCTTACTCTTGGGCAATCAAATCAACGCAGTGGTCTCCTCCTAATAACATCTTGAGAATACTAAAAAAAAAATCTAATCTTTCTGCCCATCTCAGTCAGGACAGAAAGTCCGTTATTTCCACACTAGTATTATCCAAGATCGATTACTGCAACGGCCTTTACATCAGCCTGCAAGCTCAATATCTGAATACGCTGCAGATTCTTCGGAATTCGGCAGCCAGACTCCTACTGGACCTGCCTAGGCACCACTCGGTTTCCTCTGCACTTCAGGATCTTCACTGGCTGACAGTCAAAAACAGAATCAAGTTTAAGGCCCTCTGCCTGACGTCTAAGGCCCTCCATGACTCAGGACCTTCCTTTCTGAAGAAAGCCTTATCATGGTACACTCAATTGGAAGAATCAGTAGAACCCTCACTTGTAGATGAAGGCCCCCGTTTGATAACCACATACAGCCAGCAGGAAAGAAAAATAAGGTCCATAATAAGAAAAAATTGGCCTATTGTTCTCACCGACAATGTCCTAGGAACTAGACTTCCCACATTTCCCAACATTACTTTTTAGAAATCACAATCTATGGGGTCAAAACTAGTCAAGAATAGCCCAGAATTAGGCCCCACTGGTACATGGCTTAAACCCAGACAGGGTTATTTCAAAATGCTCATCATGCCAAGCGTGCAAATTTGGAGTCAACACAACTAATTTCACTACTCCATTTTGCCAAGAAGAGACTGTCATAAGGGGTAGCTACAACTGCAGAACAGAGTACGCAGTGTATGTTCTGACATGCACCTGTGGTTTGAGATACGTTGGGAGTACCAAGCTGCAGGTGCATGTCAGAATCCTGCAACATCTAAGGGCAATCGTTGACAACGATCCTTCATACCCTGTGGCAAGGCATTTCAAGAGCATGCATAACAACGATGTAAACAGTTTAAAATATTATGTGATTGATGCCATTCCCATCCTCCGAAGAGGCGGGAATAGGGAACGACTGTTGAGGCAGTTAGAAACACGCATGATACTTGAACTTGATAGTGTTATTAAGCCCGTTTGGAAATTTACTGAGGACATGCATAATTTTTTTGTAAAACTCATTTTATAAAAATTGATACCGCCCCCATGAGAAGTAGTACTGTGGATGCAGGAGCAGGGTCTTGATTATGATATCATGATTATTAGTTTCTTATCCGCTGCCACCCAGATGTAAATATGGTTTTAACATCCCAGATATTATTAGAGTTAAGGTTTTAGCAATAGCACTAGCACTTTTATGATCAGATATGTATTTGCACAGCATTTGGCACTTTAATTGAGCAATTTTGCACAAACTGTAGATGCTGCTAGGCACAGAAGCACTTTAGACGAGAGAAAAAAACAGCATAGATATTTAGCGATTATAAATATCATTAAAAAAAGAAAAGAAAAAAATGACCTTTTTAGCACCGACTAATCAAGGATATTATTCACATGTGGCCATTATACTATTGAGTGTGGGGCTAGGACAACAGCATTTAGGCTGAAATAGGCTATCATAGAGATTACAACAGTAACATGGAGGATATAGAAACCAGCATTTGTGCTGTAATAAGTATAACCATGTTTAAATATGAAATAGGAGTGTATGGACCTTCAGAAGTAAAAGACTATGTACAAAAGAAGATCATATTACGATGATTTGCACACAGGATCGGTCCAGTGGAATCTGAAGACCAAAACCGAAATATAATCCGTGTACTTGTCTTTCTCCATATGATAAAATATATGCATATATTTATTTATGTCAAAATATGTACATATTTATTTATGCATATTTATCTATTTATTTATTTCCATGAATTAACTAGATACTGATGATTTTCACGATGTCCCGACATTTGAAAACATTTAGTATTTTTTACCACATGTGATGATACGAACAGCAGATGGTGCTTTTTGTGAATCTAAACTCATAGTGTTTCTTTTATGTTGATTATCACGTGACACTAGGGGGTGTGCACAATTCATTAAAAAAAGTATGGCGGACTGCGTTCCGTGTGTGATCAAGGGCACTTGATGCTCGAAACGCGTCATCCGAGGAGTGAGGAAGAATAAAGAATAACTTGCCATTCTATCAGGGTGTCCGTTACTCTTTTCGCCGAAAGGAGGTTCTGAGAGTGCTGTGGGTCGTGATATATAGATATATCTATCTATATATATAAATCTTTTTTTTTAATTTTTTTTTCCCCAGCTATACTGGTTTATTTTTTAACAACGTTGCTGTATATATTTCCTTTGGATTAGTATGATAAGCATCGTAACTTATGCGTTTTACAATTTATTTATTCATTTATGAGCTATGTATGTAGCTTGTTGTGACTGCTTTCAAACAGATCACCTTGTTATAATTGGACAGATGTAGAACATCTGCTATTGTTTAGTTCTTATATAGTACGTATGTACTACTGTAAGAGGAGACGTATAGCCTTTTGCTATTTGTTAGCCCTGATCAGTACTTATGTACTATGTTTATTTAGGGACTATGTTATGCGTCTCATTTGTCCTTTTATTTTATTATTTTAAATTATTGCTTCTTTTTACTCCTTCACAGGGGAGGCAGGAGGGTCGTATGTGAATCTAGAACAGTCTATGCTACAAAACTATTCTTACAGGTAACTAGTTTCGGTTTGCAGCATAGACATCCTCTAGATTCATATACTGTGCACAGATTGTGTAGCGGTATTCAGTGATAGTGGAGGAGGGAGTGAAGTGTAGTTATTCTCCAAAGGATAATATAAAACGAAAAATGGTGTTGTGTACCACTTGTTTTTGAGAGAATATGTGTCCTCCTGTTGTGTGTATATAGTAGGTTTGCAAATGGCTCTACTTTTAGAAGAGTATACACATATATACACCCTTATGCATATTTGCATTAGCGAGTGTGGTAACTATTTATAGACTTGACACCGAAGAACCCTTTTTTTATGGTTGTCCGTTAGCGGTTAACCTTATGTATATTGAAACAAAGTTAAACTTTGTAGGCCCATTCATCTTCATATTTAATATGGTCTTTACCAACCACTAGCTTCTGTTTGTATATTGCTTGAAATTTGTTTTTGTTTTTTTGGATGCAATGGGCAGGCTTTAATGCTTTGTGTAGATATAACTTAAGGGTTGTTCGGGGTGCCTGGTTGCTTTAAGTGTGTATGTATACTTTGTTTGATCCTTGCTTTGGGTAGCGACATCAAACGCTAAGCGTATGCTGCTGCCGTGTTGAAGTCAGCTCTCACTTTCCCGTTTAAGGTATTGCAGAACGTGGACGGTACTATATGATTATGTGATCTGTTCATGTCCTTATGAGCAATTGAGGGGAGAGGAAGGATTAGTTACTTACCTGTAATCCTAGTTCTCATCCAGGGGTATACTCATCATAGTCATAATCTATGAATAATCCCCGCCCACGTGCGGGATCCCGGAGTATATAGAAATATATATATATATATAAATATATATATACACATATGTGAAACATATAAATGCAGCCTAAAAAGTTTCCAACATGGCAGAACTGCCGAAATTACATAGGTTTGCATTGTAAAACAAATACTCTCCTAACCCATAAGGAAAAGAGTACATTCACAGCATAATTGTGATATACCAATGCTTTATTGCCACAAGGAAAAACTTGTAATTGCAGGCATTCGCCTGTAGGCTGCATTGCAGAGTAATAATGAAACAAGACAAAAAGAAAAACTGGCACCTTGCCTTTAAGGCTTCCAAGGGTTAGGGTACCGTGCCTTTAAGGCCTGCCAGAGACCCTCTGCTCCCATCATGCACCACAGGTGACAGTTAGGTCAGTTCTTTTGACGGTGTATAATGTAGAGACACCTGAGTAGAGGATGCAATAACATAGAAGAACTCCAGTGATGCTCGTCCGGGGAGGAGGGAGGGTCGCTTATGACTATGATGAGTATACCCCTGGATGAGAACTAGGATTACAGGTAAGTAACTAATCCTTCTCATCCAGGGGATACTCATCAATAGTCATAATCTATGAATAGAGTAGCAAGCCCATACCCAGTACCTTGCGGACGAGCAACGGAGTATACAGAACATTACATTCAAATTGCAATCATGCAAACAAATTCCTCAAAGAGGCCTGCCCCACCTGGGCATCGGCCTGTGCATCAGAATCTAGACAGTAATGACGTGTGAAGGTATGAACCGACCGCCATGTGGCTGCCTTACAGATTTCAGACATTGGCACATTGCGAAGGAGAGCTGTGGTAGAGGCTTTCCCTCTGGTAGAGTGCGCTTTAGGTCTGCCTGGTAAGGTCTTGTTAGCTAACTGGTAGGATAAAGCTATACAAGAGACAATCCATCGAGAGATGGATCTTTTAGATGCAGCTAGACCGGTGTTAGTAGAACCGTAGTTAATAAAAAGCCGGTCAGACTTCCTAAGTGTGTGAGTTTTATCAAGGTAAAACTTCAGCACTCTCCGGAGATCTAAAGAGTGTAATGATCTCTCGGGGGAGTTGAAGGTTTAGGAAAGAAGGTGGGCAGCGTAATAACCTGATTGATGTGAAAATCCGAGACCACCTTCGGGAGGAAGCTCGGATGTGTACGTAGCACTACCCTATTGGCATGAAAAACAGTATAAGGTGCCTTACAGCACAGGGCCTGAATCTCACTCACCCTGCGTGCAGAAGTGATGGCTACCAAAAAAGCAGCCTTCCAGGTCAAATGCTGCAACGATGCCTTATGAATAGGCTCGAAAGGAGCACCCATAAGTTTCGTAAGCACAATGTTAAGTTCCCAGGGAGGAGAGGGAGATCTCACTGGGGGGTAAACCTTCCTGAGACCCTCTAGAAAATCCTTTACCACTGGCATCTGAAAGAATGAACCCTGGGTCGGGGACTTCCTGTAAGCTGTTATAGCAGCTAGGTGAACCCTGATGGAGGGATATTGTAGGCCTGACTTTGCCAAGTATAACAAGTAGGGAAGAATCACTTGCTCCTGACCTTTAGTCGGATCAAACTGGTTGTCCTTGCACCACAGGTAGAATCTCTTCCACTTGAAAGCATAAGATTTCCTAGTGGAGGGTCTCTTTGCTTCCTTGAGAATAGACATACAATCAGCAGGAAGGTCTAAATGTCCATACTGTATGACTTCAGGAGCCATGCAGTCAAACGCAGAGACGAGAGGTTGGGATAAAATACTCTCCCCTCGTTCTTGGTCAACAGGTCCGGTTGACATGGAAGCCTCCGGTGTGGGACTTCGGACAGCTGCAGGAGATCCGGATACCACCACTGGCGCGGCCACTCTGGTGCTATCAGGATCATTCTGGCATTGGTCCTGTAAAACTTCTGTATGACCGCAGGGATCAGAGGGAGAGGTGGAAAAGCGTACAGCAATGTCTGCGACCATCCTATCAAAAGTGCATTCCCCCGTGATCCTTGTTGTGGGAATCTGGACGCGAAGACGGGGCCATTTTGTATTTGCAGCGTCTGCGAACAGGTCGATGTCTGGCACTCCCCATTGCCGAAAAATGTCCTGAGCGACTTCTTCGTTTAACACCCAGTCGTGTGCTTCTACGAAGTCTCTGCTGAGAACATCTGCCTGCACGTTCAAGGTTCCTGGAAGGTGAACGGCTACGATCGTGAGACTCCTCGCCAGAAGCCACTTCCATATGGTCTGTGACTCCAGAGACAGGACCCGTGACCTGGTGCCTCCCTGCTTGTTCAGATAGTACATTGTTGTTGTGTTGTCTGTCTGAATCTGAATGGAGCTGGACTGTAGGGACGGGTACAGCGACTTGAGAGCCAGATGGACTGCCCTTAGCTCCAAAAAGTTGATGTGATAACTTTTCTCTGTCTCGGACCAGAGACCTTGTACCTGAAGCTGGCCCATGTGCGCTCCCCAACCCTGCAGTGAGGCATCTGTAACTACAGTCTGTGTCGGAGGTACTTGGTGAAAGGGGACCCCTTGCAGAAGGTGAGAACGTTTCATCCACCATTTGATGGAGTCCCTGGCCGCCTGAGGAAGAGAGACACGATCTTCCCAACGGCCTGAGTGCTGAGTCCATTGATCTTCGAGGGACTGCTGTAGAGGCCGCATGTAAAGCCTGGCATTTGGCACAATGAAGATGCATGAGGCCATCGATCCCAGCAGTGATGACACCTGCCTTGCTGTAGGATGTATAGTGCTGAGAAGTGCGCGGCACTTGATCAACATTGAGGACAACCTCTCCTCCGAAGGACACACGCTTGCCGTTGCGGTGTCTAGGGATGCGCCCAGATGCACAAGTTACTAACTTGTGTAACGATATATCTGTAAGAGACAGTAGTTAGTGATAGATTCCTTACCTTAGAATATCCCCAGGCGTCAGGCTGGATCCGGAAAGTTTTGCGTAGCAGTACCCTTGCGCGTCGGTAGGCGGCGTCGTGCGGCTCCGCGTCCGTCGTCGGCGTCGTGATCGCCGGGATGACGTCGCGGGCAGTACTTAGGCGCCGCCCCTGCGCGCTGACGTCAGTTCTGTACACGACTTTCCGCGCCAGGAACGCAGAGCCATGCAAGAAGCTGACACAGGTGTCTGAAAAATACTAGGGCCCTGAAAGGGATGTCCTTAACCCTAGAAATCAGTTCGCAGAACGGGGAGGATGGGTGGGCGGTAGGAATCTATCACTAACTACTGTCTCTTACAGATATATCGTTACACAAGTTAGTAACTTGTGCATCTGAAAGAGACACGTTAGTGATAGATTCCTTACCTTAGAATAGATACCCCAGCAATACCAACCCCGGTGGTGGGTCTGCGAACAAAGATCAGACAAGGAAGTCCTGGAGGACAGAACGGCCAAAGAAGCCGTCCCTCCGGACCTGACTGTCAAGGCAGTAATGTTTAGTAAACGTGTGCAGCGAGGCCCACGTAGCCGCCTGACAGATAACCGGCAGCGGAACACCGCGGCCCAAGGCCGTGGTAGCAGCCGTTGCCCTGGTGGAATGGGCACGCAGCCCAACAGGAGGCTCCTTCTTAGCCAAAGAATAGCAGGTCTTGATGCACAAGGTAACCCAGCGGGAGATGGTCCTCTTGTGCACCGCCCGACCTTTTTGGCGCCCACGTAGCCAACAAAGAGCTGGTCATCCACCCGGAAGTGTTTTGTGCGGTCAATATAGAAAGAGAGCGCACGTTTTGGGTCCAGACGGTGGAGCCTCTCTTCCTCTCTGGAAGGATGCGGAGGCGGAAAGAAGGTGGGCAAAGTGATGGTCTGCCCAATGTGGAAAGCAGTAACCACCTTTGGCAAGAAGGACGGACGCGTCCGAAGAACAACCTTGTCTGGATGAACAGACAGAAAGGGAGGTTTGCAAGATAGAGCCTGGAGCTCACTCACCCGCCGAGCGGAGGTGATGGCCACCAGAAAGGCTGTCTTCAGAGTCAGAAGACGAAGAGGACAGTTATGCAGAGGCTCAAAGGGAGCGCACATTAAAAGGTAAGAACCAAGTTCAAGTCCCACTGAGGCATTACAAACGGAACAGGAGGGAAGAGGTGAGTAATGCCTTTTAAGAACCTGTTAACAACAGGGGACTTGAAAAGGGAGGGCTGATCAGGGAGCCTGAGGAAGGCCGAGATAGCACAAAGATAACCCTTGACGGTACCCAGGGCAGAACCCTGTTGGGCCAGAGAGAGAAGGAACAGAAGGACCTCAGAAAGAGGGGCAGAAAGGGGATCCACAGCCTTTGCTGTGCACCATGCCACAAATTTGTTCCACCTGCAGGCGTATACCACCTTAGTGGAGGGACGCCTGGCTGCCAGAATCACATCACAAACCTCGGGAGGCAAGTCGAAAGGAATCAACTGCCGCCGCTCAATCTCCACGCAAGCAGGTGTAGACTGGACAGGTTCGGGTGGAGGACCGTCCCCTGCTGCTGCGACAGAAGATCCTCCCGAAGAGGCAGACGGATCGGGGGATCTATGCTCATATTGAGTAGCTCGGGATACCAAACTCGTCGAGCCCAGTCCGGAGCCACAAGAATGACTTGGGCCCGGTCGTGCCGAATCTTCTTCAACACTCTGGGTAGAAGTGGTATAGGCGGAAAGGCGTACAACAGACCGCAACTCCACTCGCGACGAAAGCGTCGCCGAGCGAGTGCCGCCTTGGAAATTCCAACGCGCAGAACTGATGACATTGCGCGTTCTCTTCGGTGGCGAATAGATCTAACCAAGGCTCTCCCCACTGTAGAAAGAGTCCTTGCGCCACTTCCGAGTGAAGACGCCATTCGTGATCCATCATGCACCTGCGGCTGAGTTCGTCCGCCCTGGCGTTCAGAGAACCTGCCAGGTGTTGAACCATCAGGAACATGCCCTGATGTTCCAGCCATGTCCAGAGGCGCAGAGCCTCCTGACAAAGGGTCCAAGACCCCACCCCGCCCTGTTTGTTGCAGTACCACATGGCGGTGGTGTTGTCTGTGAACACCTGCACTACCTTCCCTTTGACAGAGGGAAGGAATGCCTTGAGTGCAAGCCGGATCGCCCGGAGCTCCAGAATGTTGATATGGAGCCGGGACTCCGCCGGAGACCAGAGGCCTCTGATCTCCGCCTCTCCCATGTGACCGCCCCATCCCAGAAGGGACGCGTCCGTCACAACTGTATGCTCTGGCTGGGGAAGGGAGAGGGATCTGCCCATGACCCATTGCCGGTTCGAGAGCCACCACTGCAACTGTTTTGCAGTCCCCTCCGAGATCTGGACGTGATCGGACAGGTTGCCCTGGTGCTGCGCCCACTGGAACTTCAGGTCCCACTGCAGAGCCCGCATATGCCATCTGGCATGATTGACCAGCAGGATGCAGGAGGCCATGAGGCCCAGCAGCCTCAGGGTCATCCGTACCGAAACCCAGGATAAAGGCCGAAAGATCGGAATCATAGCCTGAATATCCCGGACTCGCCGTTCGGGAGGATAGGCCCGAAACTGCGTCGTGTCCAGAACTGCTCCGATGAAAAGGAGCTGTGGAGAAGGAATTAGATGCGACTTCGGCACATTGATGGAGAACCCCAGCGAGTGCAGGAGTTCGGCCGTAGTCTGGAGGTGGGAGACGACTGCCTGGGACGAGCCCGCCTTCAGCAGCCAGTCGTCGAGGTAGGGGAAGACTGAAACCCCTGCCCGGCGCAGATGAGCTGCGACCACCGCCATCACTTTCGTGAACACCCGAGGGGCACTGGTAAGGCCAAAGGGGAGCACGGTGAACTGAAAATGCTCGGGGCCTACCGTGAACCGAAGGTAACGCCGGTGGGCCGGCAGGACGGGGATGTGGAAATACGCGTCCTGCAAGTCCAACGCTACCAACCAGTCTCCAGGGTCGAGGGCAGTCAAGACCTGAGCTAGGGTGAGCATCTTGAACTTCTCCTTCCGGAGGAAGCGATTGACGTTCCGGAGGTCCAAGATAGGACGCATGTCCTCCTTGTCCTTTTGGGCACCAGAAAGTAGTGGGAGTAGCAACCACGCCCTACTTCTGGGGTCGGAACATGCTCGATGGCCCTCTTGGTCAAGAGGGCCGTGACTTCCTTCCGTAGAAGCACCAAGTGATCCCCTGACATGCGGTGGAATTGAGGTGGCATGGCTGGGGGGTGGTCTCGAAGGGGAGGGAGTAGCCCCTTCGGACAATGTCCAAGACCCACCTGTCCGAGGTGATGGTGCGCCAGTGGGGAAGGTGATGGCGGACCCTGCCCCTACTGGCGTGCCGTGCACCTGAAAGGAGGGACTAGGAGGGCTTGGAGGCCGCGGACGGGTTGGAGGTGGTGGCCTGACCCGCACGCTGGTTGCCCGATCCGCCACGGCGGAATCCACGTCCTCGGCCACGCGAAGACGCCTGCTGCGCGGGCCGGTGGCTGGGCTGCTGACGTGAAGGGCGCCCCTACCGTGGCCACGATAGGGGCGAAAAGCAGAAGGTAGCGGAGGGCGTGTAGCAGAAAGGCCCAGGGACTTTGCAGTAGCCCGTGAGTCCTTAAAGCGCTCCAACGCATGGTCTGCTTTGGACCCAAAAAGACCGACTCCATCAAAGGGCATGTCCATGAGAGTATTCTGGACATCCCCTGAAAAACCAGTGGTTCTCAGCCAGGCGTGGCGCCGGAGCGCCACCGTCGTTGCAATCGACCTGCCCAGCGAGTCGGCGGTGTCAAGGCCACAACGGATAGTGTATTTGGCCGCATCCCTTCCTTCCGCAATGGCGCGGGAAAGCAGTGCCTGGACCTCCTCAGGGCACTGGGGCAAAACATCCGCCACCGAATCCCACAGGGAGTGGGTATATCGGCCCAAAAGACAAGCGGTGTTAACGGACCGCAAGCCAGCACTGGAGGAAGAAAAACCTTTCTTCCCAAACTGATCCAGGCGTTTGGATTCCCTATCCGGAGGAGCGGTAGGGAAGGCGGTTTGGGAAGCGGAGGCTTGGACAACCAAGCTCTCAGGAGTGGGGTGGACAGAAAGAAACAGGGGTCGCCCGGAGCGGGGCGATGGCGTCGTGACACGTTCCGATCCACAGGAGCCCCTGTGTTGGGCTTGGACCAGGCGCCCAAAAGAACGTCAGTGAGGGCGTCGTTAAACGGCAGCACAGTCTCCGCAGAGGAGGCTGCCGGCTGAAGCACCTCTGTCAAGATGTTAGGCTTGACCGTCAAAGTAGGGAGCTGGAGACGTAAGGCCCCAGCAGCCCTACGCAACACCGTACCAAAATTGGCCCCCTCCTCCGTAGCCACGGGAGGAGACAGCATGCCAGTGTCAGGAGAAGTATCCAGACCACTGGCCTCCCCTAGACTCTCTGTCCAGTCCTCATCATACTGACAGTTGCGTGTCAGAGGGTCATCAGACCCCTCCCAGTCCTCCTGGTCCTCCTCTGGTTCAAAATAAGGAGGAGGAGGGACATTTGGGACCCAAGGTCCCATCGGCGCCGGAGCCGGCGTCGAGCGACGTCGCTCCGGGTCCATGTCCGGAGCCGGAAGGAACTGGGGGACGACGCCGCCCGGAGCCCAGGGCGGCGTGGAGAACGGCACCGGAGACATCGGGCGCCGGCGGAGGTGTCGTGAGGTCGACCGGCGTCGATGGGGGTTGTGGAGCCGGGATCGAGGCCGGGGCCGAAGCCGGAGCCGGGATCGAGGCTGGAGGCTCGGGCGACGCCGGGGCCGGAGCCGCCGGCGACGCCGGAGCAACCCCATCAGGGCCCGCGGGGCCCGAAGGCGCACCGGAGGGGCCTGAAGGCCCGAAGAGGCGGGCCATGGCCGACAGGAACTCCTGTACCTTGGCCGGATCCGCCCCCGAACCCGGGAAGGGCGGGTATGACGGGGGCGACTCCACAGGCAAGTCCGGGGCCGCGGGGCGGGGACGGTGCCGGGAGGGGCCTCAGCCGAGTCGCGAGACCGGCGAGGCGAAGTCCGAGAGCGACGATGCTTCTTGGACTTCTTGTGCTTAGACTTACCGGACGAAGAAGTCGACGACCGGTGTGCACTCCGCGAGCGACCCCTGGACCTCTCACGCGACCGGGGCTTCCGCGGAGCCGAATGCCGGGCCTCGAGGAGCTTTCGAGACCGCTCTCGCAAAGCTTTCGGGTTGAGGGCCTGGCATTCGGGACAAGACTCGGTGTCGTGGCCTCGGCCGAGGCAGAAGAGACACTCCCAATGCGGGTCGGTGACGGACATCATCCGCGCACAGGCGCCGCATCGCTTGAAGCCGGGCATCCCTACGACACCTTAAAGTTGGAAAAACCAGTGAAAAAATCACCAAAAAGTATGGTCAAAAATTGACCAGGGCACTGCTCTTCCCGGATCTGCGCTTGCTGGCGCGGAAAAAGAAGAACTGACGTCAGCGCGCAGGGCGGCGCCTAAGTACTGCCCGCGACGTCATCCCGGCGATCACGACGCCGACGACGGACGCGGAGCCGCACGACGCCGCCTACCGACGCGCAAGGGTACTGCTACGCAAAACTTTCCGGATCCAGCCTGACGCCTGGGGATATTCTAAGGTAAGGAATCTATCACTAACGTGTCTCTTTCAGATAATGTATTTTCTGCGTGGGGTTGAGAACTGACTTCTTGTAGTTGACTTGCAACCCCAGTGAGTGAAGCAGGTTGAGACAGTAAGTGAGATGGCTCTGGAGTAGAGAAGGTGTTGAACTCTTCAGGAGCCAGTCGTCTAGGTAGGGGTAGACGAAGATTTTCCTCTTGCGGAGGAAAGCGGCTACCACCGCCATGCACTTGGAGAACGTCCGGGGAGCGGATTTGAGACCGAATGGAAGTACTCGGTACTGATAGTGCTGACGAGACACCTGGAACCTGAGGAACTTGCGATGTTTCACTGAAACAGGAATGTGAAAGTAGGCGTCCTGCAGGTCGATGGCACACATCCAGTCTCCCAGATGAAGATGTGGGAAAATCTGGTGCAGGGCTAGCATCCGAAATCTTTCTTTTCTTATAAACCTGTTCAGCAGGCGCAGGTCGAGGATGGGCCTGTACTCTTTGGCTACTCCTCGTTTTTGGACCAGAAAGTACCGTGAGTATACCCCTTGATTTTGCTGGTGAGGTGGGACCTCTTCTATAGCCTTTTTGGAGAGGAGGGTACACACTTCGCCCTGTAACAATACATTGTGTTGAGGAAGGCACGTCAAATGAGGGGCAACTTGCGGAGGAGGGGTCTTGAACCTCAGCAAGTAGCCATGCTGTACAATATTTAGCACCCATCTGTCTTTTGTTATTGTTTCCCACTCTTCCAGGTGAAAAACGATACTCCCTCCTACCGGAGTGGCAAACGGGTGCGGAGGAAGCAATGTCTCACTGTTTAGGAGGCTGCTTGGAGGAGGACTGCTGTTGCTTATTGTTCCCTCTGCCCCTGCCAGGACGCTTGTTCTGGTATTGGAACTTTTGTTGGTTTTGGGAGGACCATTGAGGGGTTTGAACCCTCTGTTGGAAGGGCCGCTTGTCGTTCTGACGGAAGCGTTTTCGAAACTCCTTCCGCTTCTCCAGTCCAACTGCTTTGACTGTGTCTAGCTCGGCCTTCATCTTTGTCATCTCCTCATCAGCATGAGAACCGAATAAGGAGGAGCCGTTGAAAGGAAGGTTTAGGATCTTCTTCTGGGCGTCCGGTTTTAGACCTGTGAGGCGCAACCACGCTGAGCGCCGTGAACAGATGCCCTGTGAGTAGCCGTGTGCGGCGAGATCTGAGGCGTCAGCCGCCGCGCTGATGATTTGATTGGCTACTAAGCCGCCCTCTTGCAAGATTTCATGAAAGTCTTGTCTATCTTCTTTGGGAAGCTTGTCGGTAAACCTAGACAGGGAGTCCCAAAGAGACCTATCATAGCGCCCAAGAAGGGCTGAAGCACTTGCAATCTTCATCGATGATGCCGAAGTATTGCACATCTTCCTGCCATAAGAGTCCATTTGTTTACTGTCCTTTTCTGGAGGAACAGAAGCGGATGAGGCTGCGGAGTGCGCTTTCCTGGCGGCTGCCACAATGATTGAATCCGCCGGAGGATCAGACCTAAGGAACAAGGGATCCTGGTCTGGAGCTTTGTATTTTTTGCAATCCTCGACGGAACTGATCCCACTGTGGCTGGAGTAAGGAACGTGGTCATGGCTGGTTCTAAAAACCTGGCACCAGAGGTAGCAGCGGTCTGGGAGCTGTACGATGGTGCAATGTCTCGAAAATGACCGATGTAGGGATCACAGGAGTACATAAACTGATGTTTAGTTTATTAGCTCCTCTGCCCAGTACGTCAGAGAAAGTCCCAATGTCATCAATAGGAGACACCCTTGAAGGTGGTGTAGATGAGAAAGTTGGCGAGTAGTGCCGAATGGAAGACGAAGAACAGGTAGAAGATGCTCTGCGCCTCCTCTTATGTGGATGATCGTGCGAGCTGTGACGACCTCCTGACCGAGATCGGCGTGTAGAAGGCGACCTTGGTCTTCTGGAAGGCGACTTAGAAAGTCTCGTTGCGTAGTCGTCCGAGCCCGGACCTCTGCGGGCACCTGTTCCGACCCCCTGCAGCCAGCGAGGGGACAGGCCGCAAAGATTTTTTCAGCAACTGTAGGAGATTTCTCTGGTGAAATCTGTACAATATTCAGCCCTGGAGATGACTGCCTTGACGTCGAACGGGATGTCGACAAGGTCTGCGTCACCCTCGTCGTCGATCTGCGCTCTGATCTTGATCTCGACGTCGACCGCCCACGGCGATGGGGGACTTTGACGTCGACTGTCGGCGTCGACGGGGAGACTTCGACGTCGCCCTTGACGCTGCCGCCGATCTCCTCGACGGCGAATGATCAGTAACAGGTCTCGACGTCGACCGCCCACGTCGATGGGGGGGCCCTGATGTAGCCTGACGCCGATGGGGGGGATCTCGACGTCGACCTCCTCGATGTCATCGACCTCCTCGACGTCGAATGATGGGACCTCGACGATGCTCTCGACGTCGGTACGTCCCCTCGCGTCATGGCCTTCGACGGTGACTCTCTCAACGTCGACCCCCTTGAGGGTGGCGGAGAATGCCTCGACGTCGGTATGTCCCCTCGCGGCATGGTCTTCGCCGGCGAGTCTCTCAACGCCGATCCCCTCGAGGTTGGCAGAGTGTGCCTCGACGTCGACGGAAGCCTCGACGGAGTTTTGGACAGTCTCTCAGTACCCACAGCCTTCGAGCCTGAAGTGCTGAGCGCCGACTTACTTGGCTTGTCCCTTGACGTTGAAGAATGTCTCGGCCTCTTCGACGGCGATCTCGACGTCGACGGCGAACATTCAGGCACCTGCTTCTTCCTGGACTCAGGAGAGGTGGAGCGATGCCGTTTTCGGTGTTTACTTGAAGAGGGAGCTCTATCTCTATCCCTCTCCAGTAGGGCATGAAGCTTGATGCGTTCTCTGTCGCGCTGGGTCCTCTTCGAAAACTTCTGGCAATGATAACACTGGTCAGGATTGTGTGACGATGGAAGGCACACAATACACACCGAGTGTGGATCCGACAGTGCCATCTTCTTGCCACAGGAAGGACATTTCCGAAATAAAGCAGGCATTCTGACTGGAAAGATTTTTGGAACAAAAAAATGCCAAAAACCAGCCGAATATACCTCTAGGTATCAGAAACTGTCAAAATTTCCAAGGTTTAATATCAAAAAATTATCTTTCAGTCAAAAACTGAAGAGCAAAAAACTCCAGGATCCTCACAGAAGGAGCCGGAAAAAAGAACTGACCTAACTGTCACCTGTGGTGCATGATGGGAGCAGAGGGTCTCTGGCAGGCCTTAAAGGCACGGTACCCTAACCCTTGGAAGCCTTAAAGGCAAGGTGCCAGTTTTTCTTTTTGTCTTGTTTCATTATTACTCTGCAATGCAGCCTACAGGCGAATGCCTGCAATTACAAGTTTTTCCTTGTGGCAATAAAGCATTGGTATATCACAATTATGCTGTGAATGTACTCTTTTCCTTATGGGTTAGGAGAGTATTTGTTTTACAATGCAAACCTATGTAATTTCGGCAGTTCTGCCATGTTGGAAACTTTTAGGCTGCATTTATATGTTTCACATATGTGTATATATATATATATATATATATATATATATATATATATATATATATATTTCTATATACTCCGGGATCCCGCACGTGGGCGGGGATTATTCATAGATTATGACTATGATGAGTATTCCCCTGGATGAGAACGAATACTTTACCTTGTTATATGCAGAGTGCGTTTGTATAGTAAGGCAGAGCTGGCAGTTTTTGGGGCACTTTTAGTTTGTACCTAAAAACCTACCTATAACCATACCATATATATATATATATATATATATATATATATATATATATATATATATATATATATATATACACACACATACACACACACACACACACGCCTGTATATATTCCCTTATGTGAAGTACTGAACCCGCCTTGTATACCAAAGCTGTTAGCTGTTGACATGTGCATGTATAGGTATGTACATATGTATGTGTGCTGTGGGTATGCTTACATACGTGTACGCATGCTTTGGTGTCACCTCCGTTTTATTCCTTCTGTGGGTTTGGAGGTATTTTGGAGGTAGGAGGATAGGCCTGGGTTGCGGTTGAAGGGTGTGCTCCTCTTGTATCCATGGGACATCAGTGGCCCCTGGCCTTTGAATCTGGGTTACGCCTCTTAATGTGTAGTGTGCACAGTGGGCACCTGGCCAACTGTTTGCGAATGAGCTCCCATTTTTCGTGGGCTCATGCATACCCCTATTGGTATTGAGCGCCCTTGTGATAATATGTAAGTGAGAGATACAGTAACAAATGTGTGCTGTGTGCAGACTTTGTGCACCATTTATAATTTAGTAATGCAGCTTGGAAAGAAAAAATGCACCTTGTAAAGTTTTCAATCAGCTTTATGCAGGTTAATAGCGGTTGTAAGGGAAAAACAACCTGGTAAAAGGCTGTGCTTTTGTTGTATAGTCAGGAATACATTTGTTTGAGTAGGCGGCCCTATCTGGTGGACCAGATGTGAGATATGGGCCTTATCTTTGCGTCTGTTAACCTGCTTTGTTATACAGTATGTATATGAATGTTTTAAGGTGATGAATATTTTCCCTTTGTTGTGCATAGGTGTTTTATGTGGTGGTAGGGTGTTAAACCCCCCCACTTTACTTGGCAAATTTAATGGTCGCGGTCTAGCACAGTAGCTGGACATATGGGATACCTTTGGAACTTGCGTTCAACTCCTATAGAAGAGTTGCCGGCTCCCTTACGGTGTCCCTAAAGGTCGCGGTCAACCTCAGTTGCCGGCCTTATGTGATAGATTTGGAAGTCGCGGTCAACTCCCCTTGAAGAGTTGCCGGCTCCCTTATGGTGTGACGGTTAGTCTCCGTGTTAGGAGCAGACTTACCTTTTGGGGTCGCCACGCCCAATAAACCTGTGTGCGATGAAACTGACTCGCCTCTGTTGTTGTGGTAAACACCTTCTTGTGTTGTACATATATGCTGTGTGATGTAAAAGATGCTCTGTAGCGTCTTGAGATATGCACTTGTATTTAGGGGATAGTAAGTTTTCTTGTGCGAAACCTATTCCCTTATTAGAAGCTGACCGGTGTGTGTAAGAAGCGTGTATAGTGCTTCTATGTGCAGGCCCCTTTTGGGGCGGTTTGCGGAATCATCCCTGTTGTAAAACAGGGTTGTGACGCACCGTAGTGGTGAATGGAGGAGGGAGTTGGTATGCGTTAATGTCTTGTGTGACTGGGTTTAAAAAGGAGGCAGTTATGTGCTCTGTAGAAAACCCCCCCGTCCTACCTTTAACACCGGTGTAATGCGGTGTGTTTTAGTGGTAAAGGGAGCGCGTGTGTATATATGTATATATATATATATATATATATATATATATATATTTTCACATGTACATAAGTACTTGATGGTGGGTTTCCCTCCTAACTATATATATATATATATATATATATCTCCAAAAGGCTGCTTCTCGCCTCCCGCAGGTATTTCCTCAGCAAAGCAGACACGGACCCACAATTGAGTGCTTAAAGTTGTGGTTTAATGTCGGCCATTACGCGTTTCAGTCCAGAACGGACCTTGATCACATGACAACGCTGTTGAATTTTCAAAGACCATTTAAAGTGCTACCTTCTGACACGTGATTAATGATGTGCAATAGAACTAAAAGAAACACTCCTAACATTCGATACATGAGTCGAATCTTCACTTTCTATAAACCAGAGAAGGGAAACCAATACCATCTATCTCTGTTAATAAAATGTCTCAAATACATTTAAAATCAAAAGGAATAGTCACAGTTGATAATATTATATAAATAGCCTGTAGAAACGTTCAAATAAATAACCAACAAATTAATAATTATATTAATTGAACCATACGTACAATGTAAAAATACATATCAGATTTTAAAATGTTTCTAAAAAGTGGCATTTTCGGTAAAAGACATAAAATAGTATTATTATATAAAAGATTATGGGATCAATCCTTGATTCGACATTACTAAAATATTTGCATAATGTATCTTGGATTGTAACTGAACGCAGTGGTTCACCGTTCTATATAAAATCAATATAAAGTGCTATGTGCTGCCTAAAGTGATTAAAACAATTCCCCAATAATCTTACTCATTTAGATTTCAACGAATACAAGATTTCAGTGCGGAACAATATAGTGCATCTAGATGTAGCTTATTAAAAAACCATTATGTTTACTGGTTCTGGTGATTTGGCAGCTTCCAAATTAAGTCACTAATATGTTTCCCTTGTGGTACTATTCTATTTCTAAAATATATTTTTAAATAGAATAAATATGGGAAGACATAATGAAGTTAATAAAACTATACAAATCTATAAAAAGTAAAAATGCTGTAATTTTTTTCTCTTTTTTTCTTTCAGGAAAAAGGGCGCAGAGTGGTTAGGGATAAGTGGGGCATATTTTATAAGCAAGTGTATAAATCCTCAGTATTGTTTAACCCTCCTGGGGAACTTACTATCCATATTGAGAATGTATCGCGTCTCTAGTTTTCTAAGCTGATAGTCCCTGTCGCCGCCTCTTTTCGTTTTGGGTATGGAATCAATTACATAGTACGAGAAGTCTTTTAAGTTGTTGTTGTGGACTTCTCGAAAATGTCTGGCGACAGGGTAAGTAGGGTCGCAGTTGTTAATCGCCCTTATATGTTGCAGAATCCTCTTGCTCACCGGTAGCTTAGTGCTACCAACATATCTAAGTTGGCATGTGCATTCCAGCACGTAAATTGCATATTCAGTTTTGCAATGGAGGGGTTTGTTAATTTTTACCTCTTTATCACCATAAGCGATGAAATAGCTTTTTCTATTCATGCCGTGCTGGCATGCCTTACATGTCTTACATTTAGTAAATCCATTGGGAACATTCAACCAGTTTGTAGTGTTAGGTGATTCAGGACTACTAGAAACTAAGCTATTGTGCATTGAGGGAGCTCTTTTATAGGTGATGTTAGGTTTTATAGAAAGCTCATGACCTATTAGTGTCATTTTTAACAATTGCCCAGTTTCAGTGTATAATTTTCTTTATGGATTTTTCTTGAGCACTATATGTGATAATAAGTCTCAGCCCATCATGGTTTCGATTTGTTGTATGTGTCACTGATCTATTTTTTGGGGGGATTAGCAATTCATTTCTGACCAAATTCTGTGTTTTGTCGATGGCCTCTTGTACCACTTTAATGGGGTACCCTCTAGATAAAAATCTTCTTTTACTTTGCTGTTGGGCTTTTGCTAGGTCTTCTGGGTTACTACAAATTCTTTTAAGACGTAGCATTTCCCCATAGGGAATGCTATGTACTAAGTGTCGTGGGTGGAAACTGGAAAAGTGTAACACGGGGTTGCCGGCAGTTTCCTTTCTGTATACCCTGGTTTCTAGTTTGTTTCTTTTAGAGTATATTTCAACATCTAAAAAGTTGATACTGGTGTTGCTTATATTGGATGTGAAACTCAGGTTGACACCGTTTTCATTAATCTCTGAAACAAAGTTCATGGCTTGCTCTTTAGTTCCCTCCCATATAATAAAAAGGTCATCAATATACCTGTAATATAGTTTGACATGATCATCCATGTAATTTTTGTATGTGTCCCTGAGAACCAGCTCCTCCCACCAGCCCATGAATAAACAGGCATAGCTGGGGGAGAAGCTGGCTCCCATTGCGACTCCTCGCATCTGCTGATAGTATGTTTTGTCAAACAAAAATATATTGTTGTTTAAACAAAAGCT